>CM031377.1:45959043-46332176 GCA_018208015.1 Medicago ruthenica | reverse complement strand
GTTTTGATAATTACATTATAGTATTGGACCATAATGCTTTTGGATCGTTTAATAGATTGAGAAATCATCGATTAAACGATACAATCGATCTCACGACGTCATTTGGGAAATCAATGATGTTGTTGAGCAATACGTAATAATGTCATATATAAGAAAACGCTAGAATCCGTATTTGTAATCAATCGGATATAAACGATGTTTGATTGATGAAAGTTAATCCTAACACCTTCTATGTCCTATTACTCTACTATTTATTTATAAAGTTTTTAAAATGATGAGTAGTGTAGTATAAAAACAAGTTAAACCCTAACTTAAGACGATAATCGAAGTTGAACGGTTTATGATATCACATTAATCCCTGTGGAACGATATAAAAACTAATACTTACTTTTGTTCATTCAACAGTGTCTAAGCAAGGAAGCCTCATACTTTGTGTTTGAGCAAGGAAGCCTCATACTTTGTGTTTGAGCAAGGAAGTCTTAGACTCTGTGTCTGAGCAGGGAAGTCTCTTACTAGGTGTTTGAGCAAGGAAGCCTCATACTTTGTGTTTGAGCAAGGAAGTCTTAGACTGTGTGTCTAAGCAGGGAAGTCTCTTACTAGGTGTTTGAGCAAGGAAGTCTCTTACTTTGTGTTTGAGCATAGGAAGTCTCTTGCTTTGTGCTTGAGCAATTGTAATCTTTGTGATTATAGTGAAAATCTCATAATTAACAAGGGGACTGGACTACTTCCGGATTGTGGAAGGAACCAGGATAAACTGCTTGTGTGTCTCTCTCTCTCTCTCATTTACTTTATCCCGCTGCAAGCAACTCTGAAAATAGTTTCAGAATCTGATCAACATCTGAATATGAACTAAACCATAGTTTTTTAGAAAGAAAAGAAAAAGCCAACACAATTCAACCCCCCCTTCTTGTGTTTTTCTCACCTTCAGTTGGTATCAGAGCCCCGGTTCTGATATTTAATCACCTAACAGTGAGTCAGTAAAGATCCTGAGAAAAACATGTATTCTGATGATTCTGATGAATCCTCTCAAAGAAGTGGTGGTGCTTCTGTATCATATGATTATGATACAGATGACAAGCAATCATATTCACACCATGAACCTCCTATGTTTACTGGTGATCCTAAAGATTTTTCATGGTGGAAAAGCAAGATGTACAGCCACATAATTGGTATTGATGACTCCTTATGGGATATCATAGAAGATGGAATATCTATTCATGTTGACGAAGAAGGAGTAGCTATTGATAGAAAAAGCCTTACTGATGCTGAAAGAAAGATCTACAAAAAGCATCACAATGTAAGAGGTATCATTGTGGATTCTCTACCTCACAATAGTACTTGAAGCTGAGTGATAAATCAACAGCAAAAGCCATCTTCACCTCTCTCTGCTCTAACTATGAAGGAAACAAGAAGGTTAGAGAAGCAAAGGCAAACCTTCTGGTTTAGCAGTATGAGCTGTTCAAAATGAAGGAGGATGAAAATATTGAGACTATGTTCTCAAGATTTCAGACTCTGGTTTGTGGACTTCAAATTCTGAAGAAGAGTTACTCCACTGCTGATCATGTGAACAAGATCTGTTGAGTATTTTGAAGTTGGCTGCATGTTTTGGTAAATTCAATGTGTTCAAGCAAAGCATCTCCATGTGTTAGAGAAGTCTTCAGAAGCAAGAAAGTGGATTTGAAGTGGTTAAGAAGCTGTTTTAGCCTTTAGGCGCACTTTGGACCTTCAGAGGCAGGAACAGTGCTTCAGACGCTGAAAGTCCTTCAAACGCACTACAGTGCTTCAGACGCACTATTCATCCGTTGACCCGCGTTGACTTCTTCAGAAGCTGGTTTTTTGTGCATTCTTTCTATGCGAATCTTTGTGAGATTTATCAAGGATTTATTATGGCTGAAGGTTTCTAGAATGCTGATTAAATTGATGAAGATCTTATGAAAATTGGCTTCGTATTTATGTGTGTATAATTGTGCTAAAGAATCTTTACAAGATACAATGCAGAATTATTTGTTTCCTTATTGAGCCATTCATATTTCAGAAACATATCAAACTCAGAAGATTGGTTTCAGATTAATGCTGCTTGCTGAAGCTTATTTAAGGAGATTGTTGCTACCTGTTGAAGACTTACGAGAGATTATTGCAGAAATCAGAAATAGAGTCTTTTGTGTTTTAAACTTAGGTTTATTTTGTACACCACTCATCTGAGTTGGTTTAGAGTTTATTGAGTTGTAATTCATTCTAAGCCTTTAGGTACGAATGAAGTCTTTGTGTTATTGAAGTGTTTCTTCAAAACTGGGTAGTTATTCAGAAGTTGTTTTGTAACTGGGTTAGTTACTTGAATAGGAAGTTAGTAGTGTTCTAATACTCAAAGTGTTGGGTGTGCGCTCTCGTTAAAAACGCGCAATCTTCTGAGACGTGTACGAACGCTCGAAAGGCTGTTGTGAAGTCGCCACCAAAGTTTTTGTTTAAAGGGAACGTTGATAAACCCTTAAGTTTTTTATTTTGAAGGGAAACGATAATAAAACCCTTGACGATGAGGAAAGGATTGGTCATCGCAACCATTGTCGGGTTCGGGAGTCGATTACGCAAGGGGAAGGTATTAGCACCCCTTACGTCCGTTGTACTCAACGGGAACCTCCTATTTAGCTAAAGCTTAAAATGTTTTTAAATGTTTTGCATGCATGCTTGTCTATAAAAAAAGGAAAAAGAAAATGATGAAAGGGGAAAAAGTTTGTTTTTTATTATTGTGCTTGACAAGATGGCGATCTTGCTCCTACGTATCTCCCGGTAGGCGGAGAATTCAAAGCGTATGTAGTTCTTTGGTAGAAAAATGTATATGTTGGTTATTTTTAATGAACGATGTTTTGACCGAATTCTTGCGATTAAACGTAGCTTGTATGCTCGCGCATGGGAGGCTTAAGCGTTTGTTTGAAATTTCGTTAGAATTGATAAAAACATGTCCGTTGGGAAAGAGGTTCGATTGATCCGACGGGATCAAGAAAGGGTGCAATGGACTCAACCGAGTCGATCATTGACCTAAGTGACTCAAACGAGTCGAGGGGGGTTCGATTGATCCAACGGGATCAAGAACGGGTACAATGGACTCAACCGAGTCGAACATTGACCAAAGTGACTCAAATGAGTCGAGGAATTGAATCTAGTGGCCACGGGGGACCAAAAGGTTCAAATTGGCCACAAAGGGCCAAGAATTGGTTTGGTATGGTCGGATACGTTGAAAATGGAATGACGATTGTCAGAACGACGAGACATACGTCACGCATTCGTTCAATCGGGGCAATGGAGAGACATACGTCAAACCACCCCTTTTTCATTCAAGTTTTTGGTTGAATTTTTAGAAATCCCAAAGTTTATAAAAAACACTTGGTTTAGAACCCAAAATGAAAAGGTTTTAACAAATTTGTGAATAAACGCACAAGTTCGGCTCAATTTTGAAAACGGTTTTGAAAAGCGAACAAGTTCGGCTTAAGTTCACGTTTGATTTGAAAATCATGAACAAGGTTTTTGTTCAAGTTTGGTTTTGAAAATGATGAACTTAGCTTATTGCTCAAGTTTGTTTTGAAAGTTTGTGAGCGTAACTTGTTTTGCAAGTTATCCAAAAAAGTGTTGCTCGAACTTGTGAATCCTTCAATATTATGCAAAATCAATGATATGATTTGAATAAAATGAGTTTCCATCCTCTTAGGTTCTAAGTTCTTGGGCTAGAACCTCAAAAATTGGCTATTTAGGAGCCTAAACTCAGATTCTGAGTTCAGTAATGGTTGCACTGCGACCAGAGATTCGCACTGCGAACAATGCGAAATTTTGAGTTCAGAAGCTGCTTCTGAATTGTTGTTCAGAAGCAACTTCTGAACAATCTCAGAACCTTTAGGGGAGTGAAAAGCTTTGAGATTTGGCAATAAAAAGAGCTGGACAAACCAGTTTAAATGTTTTGCAAACCTTGGGATTTCTTTGAAATTCAAAAGGGGTTTTTTGAGAGCAAAAAGGATTTAAACAAAATTAAAGATGCAAGCACAACTCTAAATGAAAGATAAGGACTTAGAACACAGAGATCCTAGCAAAGCTTGTACTGCAAGGAAATGAAAGGGACCTTGTATGGTTGAAGTTTTTGCAAAGTTTGGAATGTTGGTGATTATGAGCAATGAACTTGTGTAATGCTTTGTGCTGGAACTGGTTTTTGCTATGTGTTTAGTGTTGTTTCAAGTGTTCAATTGCTGTTTTTTTTTCTGGTTGTTTGTAAGTGAGTGTGTGTTTGCTAGTAAGTCTCTCTAAGTGTTTGAAACCTTATGCATTGCATTCTATTTATAGGCCAAAACCAAATCAATTTTCATCATGAGAAATCCCCAAAATCCAGCTGATTTGTGGGCTAGGATCAGGCTAAATTGCTTTGCATTTAATGCAAAAGTGAAGAGGTGACCTTGCCTTGCTGCAATGGTCAAGACATAGCCAAATCCAGCCATTAATTCAATGGATTTTGGATAGAAATGATGATGAAAACAAGGCTGGTTTGCAATTGGCTGTCCCTTGGGATTGGTCCTTGCAATCTTGATGGTTAAGCAATAAAAACGTGCACTGTGATGTGCAGAGGTTGGGGGAAACAAAAGGCAACATGTGGGCTAGTGTGAGGAGAAAGAAAAGCTGCTGAAAAACAGGGCAGCACTCATGACTTTGGGCAAGTGAAAACCAGCTGGGTTTGACTGGTTTTGGGGGAGAAAGCAGGAAGAAAATCAACAAGTTGGTGGCTGGCAACCTTAGGGTCAGTAGCAGGTCCACTGGGAGGGACAAGAGCTGCCCAAGGGCAAGCCAACTTGCTTGGCACATGCTTGGTTGGAAGAAAAAGCTTCTTTCCTTGGCTTTAATGGCAAATGCTCCAATTCTTGCTTTGCTGAGCTCAATTAGCCATGAATGATGATAAAAACAATAATAAAAAGGATATGTAATAATAATAATTACAAAAATGAAATAAATCAAAGAGATTAAAAAATCTACAAAAAATTCGCAGACTTCGCAGAGCGAAGGGGACTTTGCTCTGCGAAGTCCTCATTTCAGAAATGTTGACTTTTTTGTTGACTTTTTGTTGACTATGACTTTTCTCTTTTTTTTGATTTTTGAAAATTGTTTTTTTGAAAAAAGGCTTGGGACAAAATTAGGGTACAACATTGGGTAGAAATCAGACTAGAAGGAGATTGATTGCTTAGGCTGGGAACAGGGGGGTCTGTGTCTTGAGTCTTAAGGATTAATTCATATATTGGATTTCCTTCCTGGATTGGTATCCTCCAGACGTAGGTGGCATTTGCACCGAACTGGGTTAACAAATACTTGTGCCTTTTTTACTTTTCTGCACATTTTATTTGCTGCTTCTGATTGATTTTAATTGTACTCTGTTTTTGCAAACCGTGCCCTGTTTTCAAGTTATGTTCAGTACCTTGCTAGAATTTCAATTGGCATTAGAGCAGGCACCCTGCCTGTGATTGGGTGAGCTCCAGGGTAGAGTTTTCTGGCAAGCATGGACAGAGAGGGAGGTTATGTCAACAGACCATCATTGCTGGATGGCACGAATTATGAATACTGGAAGTCCAGAATGTGTGCATTCCTGAAATCCATTGACAGCAGAACTTGGAAAGTTGTGCTAAAAGGTTGGGATCATCCAGTGGTTTTAGACAAAGATGGAAACAAAACTGAGATTTTAAAACCAGAAGAAGAATGGACTAAAGCTGAAGATGATCTGTCACTGGGAAATTCTAAAGCCCTGAATGCAATCTTCAATGGAAAAGATATGAACATGTTCAGACTCATCAAGCAGTGTACTGTTGCAAAAGATGCTTGGGAAATATTGAAGACAACTCATGAAGGAACCTCTAAGGTGAAGATGTCCAGACTCCAATTGCTGACCACTAAGTTTGAGAACCTGAAGATGAAGGAAGATGATAGCATACAGGATTTCTACATGAATGTGCTGGACATGGCAAATTCCTTTGAGTCTCTTGGGGAGAAGATGTCAGATGAGAAGATAGTGAAAAAAATTCTCAGGTCACTTCCCAGAAGGTTTGACATGAAGGTTACAACTATAGAAGAAGCTCATGACATCACTACTATGAAGGTTGAGGAGCTGATTGGGTCATTGCTAAACTTTGAGACTGCTTTTTGTAAACACCCTGAGAAGAAAGGGAAAGGTGTAGCTTTTGCTGTTAATTCTGAAGCTGATGATCAACCAGAGTCTGATGAGGATGATTTATCAGAAGCTCTAGTGCTGCTGGGAAAACAATTCAACAAAATTCTGAAGAAGGTTGATAGAAAATCCAAAACCAAAGGTCAGAATTTCAGATTCAACAACAAGAAGCAACAAACTGAGGAGAAGAAGACCAAGTCTGAGGAGAAAAGTAATCAAGCTAAAGGTGTGTAGTGCTATGAGTGTGAGGGTTTTGGACATATCAAGTCTGAATGTCCAACTTTTCTTAAGAAGCAGAAGAAGAGCCTAGCTGTGTCATGGTCTGATGATGATTCTGAGGAAGATGCTGCAAGTGAATCAGCTAAGTTTGATACAAGTCTGATGGTTAAGTTATTATCTCAGAAGTCAGTAGCTAACTCTAAAACTGTGTCTAAAGTTTTAGAGTCTGAGACTTTTTCAGAGTCTGACTCAGAGTCTGAAGCTTCATCTGTGTCTGAAGTTGCTAAAACCTCATATGATGAACTGGCTGACAACTATAGAAAGCTATATACCAGAAGTGCAGAAGTTTGTAAGCAAGTTCTGGATCAGAAGGAGACTATATGTCAACTGGAGGCTGAAAAAGGTGAACTCTTGGTGCAAAATTCAGAACTGAAAGAAGAAATAAGCCAGCTAAATTCCCAACTTGAGAACATGAAAAAGCAGGTGAGGATGATGAATACTGCTACTGATGTGTTGGATGAAATTTTAGAGAGTCAGAAACAAGGAAAAACTGGTTTAGGATTTGTTGATTAGACTCAGAACCCCAAATAGAAGAATCCAGTTAAAAAGTTTGTTCCTGCCACTAAAGCTTATGATCCTATGATTGGGACATCTAAGATGAGACCTCAGAAGCAAGCACAGATGCAAGGTAAGAAGCAAGCTCAGATGCAAACTCAGAAGCAAGCTCAGATGCAACCTCAGAAGCAACCCCAGAAGTTTAACAGAAACAAAAGAAGAAATCATCCCTTGATCTGTCATCATTGTGGAAAGAAGGGGCATATCAAACCATTCTATTTCAAACTGTATGGCTATCCTGAACATTTTCAGTATTGAAGAATGGAACCAGCTGCAACCAGAAATAATGTTCAGAAGGTGTGGAAGCCCAAAGTCAAGAATGTTGGCCTCATAGCTCATACATCATTGAGAGCCACCTCTAAAGAAGACTGGTACTTTGATAGTGGGTGTTCAAGACACATGACTGGTGTGAAGAAGTTGCCGATTAATTTAAAGCCTTATTCCAGAAGCTATGTGTCATTTGGTGATGAAGCAAAAGGTGAGATTCTGGGTATCGGTGACTTAATCAGTGAAGGTTTACCTAGACTTAATGATGTCCTATTGGTGAAAGGATTAACTTCTAATCTGATCAGTATTAACCAGCTTTGTGATCAAGACTTGAAGGTGAATTTCAACAAAGAAGAATGTGTGGTAACTGATCAAGAAAGTAAGGTTCTGATGAGGGGCTGCAGATCTAAAGATAATTGTTATTTATGGGTGTCTGAAGAAGAAAGAAGCCTGACTTCCTGTCTCATGAGTTTAGAAGAAGAAGTCAGACTCTGGCACCAGAAACTGGGTCATCTGCATCGGAAAGGCATGAAGAAAATCCTGAGTACTGAAGCTATCAGAGGTATACCTAATCTGAAGATCAATGAGGACAGTGTTTGTCGTGATTGCCAAATTGGAAAACAAACAAGAAAGTCTCATCCCAGATTAGTTCACCAGGTAACTACTAAAGTACTAGAACTATTACATATGGATTTAATGGGGCCTATGCAAGTTGAGAGTATTGGAGGTAAAAGATATGCTTTTGTAATGGTTGATGACTATTCAAGATTTACATGGGTTAGCTTTGTTAGAGAGAAGTCAGATACATTTGAAGTTCTTAGAGATATGTGCATTCAGTTACAAAGAGAGAAGGATTGTGGTATTATCAGAATCAGAAGTGATCATGGCAAGGAATTTGAAAACAAGAGATTTTCTGAGTTCTGTGCATCTGAAGGAATAAAACAAGAGTTTTCTGCACCAATAACACCTCAGCAAAATGGTGTAGTTGAGAGAAAGAACAGAACATTAGCAGAATCTGCAAGAGTTATGTTACATGCAAAGAAGCTACCATACATGTTCTGGGCTGAAGCAATGAACACAGCATGTTACATACACAATAGAGTTACTTTGAAGAAGGGAACATCATCTACTTTATATGAACTATGGAAAGGAAGGAAGCCTACAGTCAAATATTTTCATGTTTTTGGGAGCAGATGTTACATTTTGGCTGATAGAGAAAATAGAAGAAAGCTGGATCCTAAGTCTGATGAAGGTATATTTATGGGTTATTCAGTGAACAGCAGAGCTTATAGGGTGTTTAATTCCAGAACCAAGGTTGTGATGGAGTCCATTAATGTTGTGATTGATGATCTGTCTGCTGAGAAAGAAAGAGATGAGTCTGAAGTAGTTCCAGAGTCTGAAGCATCAGAAGAACAACTGTCAGAAGCAGAAAATCATCTAGAGTCTGAAGAAGCAGAAGTTCATCCAGATCATGTTTCTACTGGTAAAGGGCCATCAATTAGAGTTCAGAAGGATCATCCTAGAGATTTAATCATCGGAAGCTTAGATCAAGGGGTCAGAACCAGAAGTTCAGATGCTGCTGCTACTGATTCATGTTTTGTGTCAAAGTTTGAACCTAAAAATGTGAAAGAAGCCCTAACTGATGAATTTTGGATTGAGGCTATGCAAGATGAGTTGAATAAATTCAAAAGAAGTGAAGTGTGGGATCTTGTTCCAAGACCAGAAGGTTTAAATGTGATTGGCACTAAGTGGATTTACAAGAACAAAACAGATGAAAATGGAACTGTGGTAAGAAACAAATCAAGGTTAGTTGCTCAAGGTTACACTCAAGTAGAGGGACTGGATTTTGATGAAACCTTTGCACATGTGGCCAGATTAGAGTCCATAAGATTACTGTTGGGAGTATCCTGCATTCTCAAGTTCAAACTGTTTCAAATGGATGTGAAGAGTGCATTTCTGAATGGGTATCTTCAAGAAGAAGTATATGTTGAACAGCCTAAGGGTTTTGTGGATCATACATTTCCTAATCATGTTTACAAACTAAAGAAGGCCTTGTATGGATTAAAGCAAGCACCTAGAGCATGGTATGAAAGGCTTACTCAATTTCTTGTGACTCAAGGATACAGAAAAGGAGGTACTAACAAGACCTTGTTTGTGAAAGATGAAAATGGAAGTTTGATGATTGCTCAAATCTATGTTGATGACATAGTGTTTGGTGGAATGTCAAAAAAAAATGGTTCAGTTGTTTGTTCAGCAGATGCAATCTGAGTTTGAAATGAGTTTAGTTGGTGAGCTTACTTACTTTCTTGGACTGCAAGTCAAGCAAATGGAAGATACAATTTTCATTTCTCAGAGTAAATATGCCAAGAATATTGTGAAGAAATTTGGAATGGAAACTGCTAGCCATAAGAGAACACCTGCTGCTACTCATCTGAAATTAACTAAAGATGAACATGGAGTGACAGTTGATCAAAGCCAGTACAGAAGTATGATTCAGAGTTTACTGTACTTAACTGCAAGCAGACCAGATATTACTTTTGCTGTTGGAGTGTGTGCAAGATATCAAGCTGATCCTAAGATAAGTCATTTAACACAAGTTAAGAGGATCCTGAAGTATGTCAACAGTACAAGTGATTATGGAATCATGTACTCACACAGTTCAAGTTCTGAAATGATGGGATATTGTGATGCTGACTGGGCTGGAAGTGCTGATGACAGGAAGAGCACTTCAGGAGGATGTTTCTTTTTGGGAAATAACTTAATTTCATGGTTCCGCAAGAAACAAAATTGTGTCTCATTGTCTACAGCTGAAGCTGAATATATAGCAGCTGGGAGTAGTTGTTCACAGTTGGTATGGATGAAACAGATGCTGGAGGAATACAACATAGAACAAGGTGTTATGACATTATTTTGTGATAATTTGAGTATTATAAACATTTCTAAGAACCCCATACAGCACAGCAGAACTAAACACATTGATATCAGACATCATTTTATCAGAAATCTTGTGGAGGAAAAAATTGTTCAACTTGAACATGTGGATACTGAGAACCAGATTGCTGATATTTTCACAAAAGCCTTGGATGCCAAACAGTTTGAGAATCTGAGAAGCAAGTTGGGTGTGTGTCTGCATGAAGACTTATAGCAATTACAGCAAGCTGGATGTGAGGAAGATAGAGTACCTGCCAGATTTGCTAATGCTGAGTGTGATCCTGAATCTGAGTCTGAGTCTGATACTGGGACTGATTTTGAAGATCTTTGTGCAGTTTTTATTCCCTATATGAAGTCAGAGTTTTGTCATAATTTTGTGGCTAAAAAAGGGGGAGAAAAACCTATGTTTGAGCTGTTCAGAATCAGAAGATGTGTTGCTCAGAAGTTTGTTCAGAATTCAGAGTTTTCAGAAGCTGCCTAGTTGTGCTCAGAGTTTGAATTCAGATTGTATTTATCAGATGACAGTTTTAATCAGATTTCAGAATTATAACAAGAGCTGTGCAGATATGCTTGAGGGGGAGTGTGTGTCTCAGGGGGAGTACATGAGTATGAAGTGCCTGAGTTGTGAGCTGTGCGTTCTTGTCTGTTGTGAGCTGTGTGTTCTTGTCTCAGAATTTTCAGAAGTTCAGAATTAAGGGGGAGTTTGTTTGTGAAGCTTCAGGGGGAGTATTCTTTTGAAGATTATATATGCTGAAGTTTTCATGTGATGATCAGAAGCTGAGATGTATCAGAAGATGATCAGTTGATTTGTGTGTGCTTCAGGTTGTTCAGAAGCTGAAGCTGTTTGGTTTAACATAGCAAACATAGCATTTGTCCGCTGCTTATCTCTGTGTTATGTTTGAATTTGTGGAGTTCTTCATTACTGAGTATGTTTATGTTGATTTGAAGAGCTTGTTATTTGTGAAACATTGATTTTAGACAAAAATTTGCCAAAAGGGGAGATTGTTGAGTATTTTGAAGTTGGCTGCATGTTTTGGTAAATTCAATGTGTTCAAGCAAAGCATCTCCATGTGTTAGAGAAGTCTTCAGAAGCAAGAAAGTGGATTTGAAGTGGTTTAGAAGCTGTTTTGGCCTTCAGACACACTACAGATCTTCAGACGCTGAAAGTCCTTCAGACGCACTACAGTGCTTCAGACGCACTATTCATCCGTTGACCCGCGTTGAATTCTTCAGAAGCTGGTTTTTTGTGCATTCTTTCAATGCGAATCTTTGTGAGATTTATCAAGGATTTATTATGGCTGAAGGTTTCTAGAATGCTGATTAAACTGATGAAGATCTTATGAAAATTGGCTTCGTATTTATGTGTGTATAATTGTGCTGAAGAATCTTTACAAGATACAATGCAGAATTATTTGTTTCCTTATTGAGCCATTCATATTTCAGAAACATATCAAACTCAGAAGATTGGTTTCAGATTAATGCTGCTTGCTGAAGCTTATTTAAGGAGATTGCTGCTACCTGTTGAAGACTTACGAGAGATTATTGCAGAAATCAGAAATAGAGTCTTTTGTGTTTTAAACTTAAGTTTATTTTGTACACCACTAATCTGAGTTGGTTTAGAGTTTATTGAGTTGTAATTCATTCTAAGCCTTTAGGTACGAATGAAGTCTTTGTGTTATTGAAGTGTTTCTTCAAAACTGGGTAGTTATTCAGAAGTTGTTTTGTAACTGGGTTAGTTACTTGAATAGGAAGTTAGTAGTGTTCTAATACTCAAAGTGTTGGGTAGAAATCAGACTAAAAGGAGATTGATTGCTTAGGCTGGGAACTGGGGGGTCTGCGTCTTAAGTCTTAAGGATTAATTCCTATAGTGGATTTCCTTCCTGGATTGGTATCCTCCAGACGTAGGTGACATTTGCACCGAACTGGGTTAACAAATACTTGTGCCTTTTTTACTTTTCTGCACATTTTATTTGCTGCTTCTGATTGATTTTAATTGTACTATGTTTTTGCTAACCGTGCCCTGTTTTCAAGTTCTGTTCAGTACCTTGCCAGAATTTCAAGATCCTCAAAAGTCTGCCATCTAAATGGAGACCTAAAGTGACTGCTATTGAGGAAGCTAAAGATCTAAATACTCTAAGTATTGAAGATCTTATAAGCTCACTCAAAGTGCATGAACTAGGACTCAATAAAGATGAACCTGTTAGTAAATCTGAGTCTATAGCACTTAAATCCAAAGGAAAGTCTTCAAAAGCTCTAAAAGCTTCTAAATCTGATGAAAAATTTCCTGAGGGAAGTTCTGAAGAAGATTCAAAAGCTGAGGAGCTTGCAAGGCTTTCTGAAAGAATTAAGTGCTTGATGAAGAGACATAATAAGTCTTCTAACAGGAGCAGCAACTTCAAAGGATCTGGTTTCAAGAAGGAAGAACAGAATGGTTGCTACAACTGCAAGAGAACTGGTCACTTTATAGTTGATTGTCCAGATTTTCAAAAGGACAAATCAAAGGAGAAATTCAGAAGGACCAACTCAAAGTCAGTCAACTTCAAAGACAGATTCAGGAAAAGTCTTATGGCTACATGGGATGAGCTTGACAATGAATCTGAGTCTGAGAATGAAGATGATGAAGAAGCAAATATAGCTCTGATAGCTACAACATCTTCTAATGAAGAATCAGGTTCAGACTCTGAAGATGAGGTATATTCTGAACTCACTCGTTCTGAACTTATTGATACAGTTAAGGATTTTATGAACCACCTCAGAAGTAAGTTAAATCAATTTAAATCTTTGAAAAAGAAAAATAACTTGCTGGCTGATGAGAATCTTCAACTTCAGAATCATATCAATGAGATTGATGAAGAAGTTAAAGAACTCAAAGAAATGGTTCACAATAAACCTAATGAAGTTCCAAGTGAACATGAAATTGCTCTTCAAGATTTTATCTTAACTGGAATCAACAGAAGTAAGATTGCTTCTATGATTTATAATATCAGCAGAAATAGAGGAGAAGGTATTGGTTTCAAAAATGATCCATTTAATTTTTCAAAAGAAACAAACCTACCATCCTGTTCTGGAGATATTATGAAAGGTACCAAGGTGTATTTTGTACCTGCATCTGAGATTTCTGAGAAACAGAATTTACCAGAAACAGAGACTGATGACTCTGAAGTTCTGAACTGCTCAGAGTCCAAAACTTCTGAACCTAAAGAAAGATGAAGGCAGAGTCTAAAACTTTGCCAAAGTCTAAACCAAAAGGTTCTAAGTCTAAGACTATGAGGTAAACAGACTTTAAATCTGAAAAGGTTCAATGTCTGAAGAGTTCAGAACCTAAGACAAGCAAGTCTCAAACTCTGAAAAATTCAGACTCAAATTTTCAAAAGGTTGTGTTTATGAAACCTTCAAGGAATAATAAATCAGTTTATACAAAACCTTTTAAATCTCAGAATGTCAGACAAAGGATACAAAAGAAAGCCAATCTGTCATCTGATTCTTATTGTATTAAGAAAGGTCAGAAAGGTTGCTTTGTGTCAGGAGCAGACAAAACTGAAGTTCTTAACAAATCAGAACCTTCTACTTCTGAATCCAAGATTCTGAACAAATTAGAATCAAAGACTCTTAAGTCCAAAGTTCTGAAGAAAACAGAACCCAAGTATTCAAAGGTTCAGACTCTAAAAGACTCAGAACCAAAGACCTTCAAGTCTAAGGTTCTGAAGAAATCTGAGTCAAGACCATTGAAAGCTCAGGTTCTGAAGAACTCATGTCTGATACTAAGACTTATTCAAAATTAAAGGATTCACATCCAAGGTATCTGAACAATTCTGAGTACTATAACTCCAGACACAAGGTGCAACAAAAGACTAAACCTTTCAGAACTAACCCAAGAGGACCCATATGGGTACCCAGGCCTGAGATTATTTCTGTTGCAGATATGATTAAGAGCCAAACAAAAGGGGAAGTCATGGTACCTGGGCAGTGGCTGCTGGCATTACATGACAGAAGGAAAGTCTATGTTCCAAACCCTGACCATGAAAGAGGGAGGAACTGTGGGATCTGGAGGAAACCACAAAGGTTGGATCATTGGTACTGAGCTAGCTGACACTTCTCCTGAAGCCAATCAAGAACATTGCTGGAACAAAAATGGGTGTTCAGAAACAACCTGATTAAACAAGGAAGGTGGATCAGAAGCTCTACAGAGGTATGATTGTTCTATGTTATTCTTAACAGCTTCTACACCAATGTGAAAGACTATCAGATTCATGAAAACAGCATAACCTTCTTTGTGATAATTCTGCTGCAATCTGTTTGTCTAAAAAATCCAATTCTACATTCAAGAGCCAAGCATATTGAATTTAAACATCATTTTATTAGAGATTATGTTCAAAAGATATATTTATTTAAAAAGAATCGGAACATAGATTTTATCTCTTGAAAAATTGCTTGATTCTGAATAAAAACTGAGAATCTGAAGTTCATCAAAAGCTAAGACTTAACAGACACTCACTTTGAGAGTTTGAAGAAAGTTCAGCTTCTAAAAACATCAGAGTCTGAGTTTCAGAATCTGAATTTTTTGTGACTTCTGATAAAACTCATTATAAGTGGACACTTAACACGTGGCCCACAAATGAGAGTGAATCTGTACAGTTGTCTAACACTTGGTCAGATTCTGATAAGTTATAACTGTTGGGCTGTGATGAATTAAGCCTTGAAAGCTGTACTTTGCACCCTCCTAAAGTCATCAATGTGCAGTGTGTTTAAATGTTTTTCTGTTTCTGAAAAGTTTTAACAATCACACTCAAAACACAGTTTTCAGTTTTCATCTTATGTGTTCAGTTTTTCAGACCCAGTTTAAAAACTCTCAATCAATTCTGTCTGAAACAGTTCAGCAGTACTGAACAAAATGTTCTGAACAATTGTTTCTGTAACAGTTCAGCAGTACTGAACAAAATGTTCTGAACAATTGTGTCTGTAACAATTCAGTGGTACTGAACAAAAATGCTCTGAACATTTTATCTCACATTTTAACTCTCTTAAAAAATTCTTGAATTTTCTTTTTGTTGATGACAAAAGGGGGAGTAAAAGTAACAAGTAAAAGTAACAAGTATTTCAGGCTCTGAGCTCAGAATATAAGTTAATTTCTGATAATTAATTAACTTATTAGAACAACTTTTAATCTCTTAGCTATGGCGATTTTCACTGTTCACCGTCACCTTCCTAACCTAGCTACCCATGACCACCGCCATTACAAAAGAACCTCCGATGGCTTCAGAAAACATCATCATAACTTGGCCTTGTCTCAATGATTCCACTTGAAATTCGGGCCAGGCAATAAACAGAGTTACCAGGTTCTGAACCAAACAGGTTCTGAACAATATGCAGGGCACAACAACTTGCTAAAACAGAGCACACACAAACACAATGCAAAGTAAGAAAATAAAGTGCAGGAAAGTAAAAAGGCACAGAGGTTTGTTAACCCAGTTCGGAGTAAACACCTCCTACTCTGGGGGATACCAATCCAGGAAGGAAATCCACTATAGGATTTAACCCTTAAGACTCAAGACACTGACTCCCAGTTCCCAGCCTAAGCAATTAAACTCCTCCTAGTCAGACTTCTACCCAACTCTGAGTAATAGAATCCACTATCTTCCTATTCAAGCAACTGCAACCCAGTCACTTAAACAACCCTTGAACTAAAACCTAGTTCTGAAAACTACCCTGTTTTTGAAGACACACTTCAACAACAAAACTTCATTCGTACCTAAAGGCTTAGAATGAATTACAACTCAATTAATCCTAAACCAACTCAAAGCACATGAGTGGTGCACAAACAAAAACTCTAAGTTTAAAACAAAGACTCTATTCTCTGAATTATAACTCTAAAAATGTAAGTCTTGAAAACATAGCAGCAACCTCCTTTTATAATCTTCAGCAATCAGAATTAAACTAATTCAAATCTTCTGAATTGATATGTTTCTAAATTATGCAAGGCTTAATTAGGAAACATATAATTCTGCAAAGTATCTCTTCAAAGATTGCTTCAGAAAAATATGATCTTCATAAATACGAGCCAAATCTTCATTAGATCTTCCACAAATTAATCAGCACTCTTGAAGCATTAATCCAAACATTAACATATCTTACAAAGATTCGCGTAGAAACAACTTGAAAATAACCAGCTTCTGATGAAGTCAACAGAAGTCAACGCTGGCATCAGAACCTGAATCAGCTTCTGAAGTGCTACAGTGCTTCTGATGAGCATTCAGCTTCTGATGTAAAATTCAGCTTCTGAACAGCTTCAAATGAGAAAACTTGTAACTGAAGAAATGTTCTAAATAAGGAGATGCTTCTAAACAACACTTTGGTTTTGCCAAAATATGCAGCCAACACCAAAATACTCAACACCACTCCTACAAAGATAACACCAAAAAACAAACCAATAACACAAAAAACCTTCGCGCAAGCTCTGAATAATGTTTGTGACATACCCATGAGCCAACTTCCCAAACTTAGCCGGAAAGGAGAGGAATTTGCTATCCCTATTCCTGATGAGGAGTATGAGACTGGATTAGATGCATGCAAGAATAATCTTCACGGTCGAGTTATTTGGCCCAAAGGTGCAACCCCCTTGACTGTGCATGCCTTGCGCGAAAAGCTAAAGCCTATGTGGAAGAGCTTAGGGCGTTGGGGAGTTACATCCTTAGGTAAGGGTTACTATGAATTCTGTTTTACCACTGTTGAGGATGCTCGTAGTGTTCGATCCATTGCTTCGTGGAACCTCAATCCTGGGTTACTCAAGTTGTTTCCTTGGACAAAGGAATTTAACCCTAATACACAAAAAAACTTTTCAGCTCAAGTTTGGCTGCGCATTTATGGGTTATCTCAGGAGTATTGGAGACCAAAAATCTTATTTGCCATTGCAAGTAGCGTTGGCACACCAATCTGCACTGACATCAACACAGGGAAAAGCATGCTAGAACGTACCTTTGGACACTTTGCTAGAGTGTTAGTAGATATTGATTTGACAAGTGAGCTTAAGTACATGGTTCTTGTGGAAAGAAAAGGATTTGAAATGTTTGTTGATCTGGATTATGAGAAAATTCCAGAGTACTGCAACATTTGTAGAATGGTGGGGCATAATGACAGTAACTGTAGAAGGAACATGAGAAATGACAAAGAGGAAGCTGGACTGCCTCAGGCAGAGAAGGAGAAAAACAAAGGCAAAGAAAAAGCAGTCTACAGAGAGAAGGGCCCTGAGGTTGCTAGAGAGAAGGAAACTACTAAATCAATAGAAAAAGAACTTGTCATCCCTTTAGGGAATACTGAAAAACAACCCATTGCAATCAGTGCAACTGATGACCTTCAGACTTCATCTCATAACAGGGCAAACCAGGAAGTGAATGAATCTGAAAGGTTACAAAATTTTGTGGTTTCTGAAAATGGAGAAAATGAAGAATCTGAGGGCTCAGAATCTGAGTTTGTTGATGCAACTCAGTTACATGATGAAGAGGACAAAGCCTCATCACATAGCTCTACTCAAAAGACTAAAACCCCATCTAAAATCCAGGCAGACATGCTTTTTCTCAAGGATTCTTGGGCTACTCTAGCTGAGCAGGAAACTGATGATATAGCTCTAGTTGCAGATGATGCAGCTGATCAAGCCACCAATGAAGATGAAGACCCTGAGAGAAGGAAGCAAGATGAGCAGCTAATAAATGAAGCTATTCTTAGTGAAGAGCAAAGGAATCTGCAAGACTCTGGCTTTCAAATGGTAATTAACAAAAAGAAAGCTCAGAAGCTAAAAACCAGTCTGGTGAAAAGCAACTACTTAACTAGGTCAAAACCTAGTAACCCTCAACCCTTTAGATGAAGATCTTTTTTTGGAACATTAGGGGTCTAGCAAATCACCCCTCTAGACTAGCCCTTAAGAGACTCATTTTACTAAATAAACCTGACATCATATTATTAGTTGAACCCTTGTTAAGTTATGATAGATTTCCTCCTAACTGGCTACATAGGCTAGGTTTCAAACTGTTTGCCTATAACTTAAGACAAAATAATATACCTAGTTTATGGTGTATTAGCTGTTTATCTCTTGATCATGTTGTTTTAGAAGCTTCTGATCAACAGGTTTCTTTCACCTTCACTTCAAATAATAAAGCCTTTGGGATCTCTACAATTTATGCTTCCACCTGCTATAGACATAGAAGAGACCTATGGAGTGACTTAGCTAGAATTCAAGCTAACCTTAATATCCTCTGGTGCTCTATTGGTGACTTTAATGCCATCATTGGTGCTCATGAGTATAGAGGATCATCCACCCCTGCTAGGATCCCCATGAATGAATTTTTGATCTGGTCAAATAGAGAAAACTTAGTCCATTTACCAACTAGAGGAGCTCAGTTTACCTGGTCCAATGGTAGGCTTGGCAGAAGACTCACTGAGAAGAGGTTAGATAGAGCACTGTGCAATCAGGAATGGCTGGATGTCTGCTCTTCACTGTCTGTTTCTACCCTAACCAAACACAGATCAGATCATTATCCTATAATGATGGAATCTAAAATGACTGAAACCCTGGTTCCTCACCAATTTAAATTTCTCAAAATGTGGACTCTGCAAAAGGAGTGTGAAAATGTAATAGCCTCTAGTTGGAATCAAGTCTTTGTTGGCTGCCCTATGTTTGTTCTATCTCAGAAGCTTAAATTTCTCAAAAACAAATTGAAGATATGGAACAAGGAAGTTTTTGGTAATGTTCATGAGCTTGTGTCACAGGCTGAATATCATCTTGCTCATATTCAAACCCAATTAGATACCTTAGGTCAATCTGATATCCTCTTGGAACAACAAAAATTAGCCCACATCAACCTGGATAATGCATTGGAGAAGGAAGAAGCTTTTTGGAAAGAAAAAGCTAATGTGAATTGGCATATGGAGGGGGACAGAAACACTAAATACTTCCACAACATAGCCAAACTCAAAGCCAAAACCAACAAAATCTCATCGATAAGGAAGGGTGATCAGATGATATCTGATCCAGAGCTAATTGCTTCACACATTACTAACCATTTTCAATCTATTTTTTGTTCTCCTTCTGTTTTGCAGGATAACAATTTGGTTGAGGAAGCAATCCCATGCTTGGTCTCAGATACAATTAACAATATGCTCACTCTCATTCCTTCAAAAGAGGAAATTAAGAATGCTGTTTTTGATTTGAACAAAGATGGAGCTCCTGGCCCTGATGGTTTTGGAGCAGTCTTTTTTCAAACTTTCTAGAATATTGTCAAAAGGGATGTGGAGAATGCTGTTTTGGACTTCTTCATAAACAGCTGGATGATGCCAAACTACAATGCCAACACTCTAATTTTGATTCCCAAGATTCCCAATGTAAACTCTGTCTCTCAATACAGACCAATAGCTTTGGCTAACTTCAAATACAAGATAATTTCAAAAATTATAGCTGATAGAGTTGCAACTATAATGCCATCAATCATTTCTACTGAGCAGAAGGGATTCATTCAAGGAAGACAAATCAAGGATTGCATTTGCCTTGCATCTGAGGCCATCAATCAACTGGACAAGAGGTCTTTTGGAGGTAACTTAGCCATTAAAGTTGATATAGCCAAGGCTTTTGACACAATTGAATGGCCATTTCTTATTAAAGTTCTAAAAGCCTTTGGATTCAATGAAAAGTTTTGTAATTGGATAGAGGTGATCCTTAAATCTGCTACTCTATCAATTTCCATCAATGGGGCCCTTCATGGTTATTTCCACTGCAAAAGAGGGGTGAGGCAAGGTGACCCTTTATCCCCCCTTCTATTTTGCATAGTTGAGGATGTTCTTAGCAGATCAATCACTTTACTTGTGGAGCAAGGCAAACTTAATCTGACCAATAGCTCCAGACATCATAACATACCTTCACACATCATGTATGCTGATGATGTGATGATTTTTTGCAAAGGTAAGGTCTCTTCTGTAGAAGCTTTATTAGTTCTCTTCAGGAGATATGCAGAATGCTCAGGTCAGATCATCAATCCTCTAAAATCTACTATCTACTCAGGATCCATTTCAAGAGATAGATTAGCTCACCTTGCCAACCTTCTAGGATTTAACACTCGTCAACTCCCATTTAATTATTTGGGAGTTCCAATCTTTAAAGGAAAACCCAAATCCTCTCATCTCCAACCTATAGCAGACAGAATCAAAACCAAACTGAATTCTTGGCATGCTTCTCTATTGTCCATCCCTGGGAGAACCTTGTTAGTCAAAACAGTTATTCATTCTCTGCTTACTCACAGCATGACTGTTTATTCTTGGTCCATCTCAATTTTGAAAGAGATTGATAAATGGACCAGAAATTTTATATGTAGTGGAAACATTGAAAAAAGGAAATTGGTTACAGTGGCTTGGCATAAGCTGTGTAAACCCTTTGATGAAGGAGGTCTTGGGATCAGACCTTTAACTAAACTCAATGAAGCAAACAACCTCAAACTTGCTTGGAATATGTTAAATTCTAACCAACCCTGGGTTGTGTCTCTAAAGGATAAAGTTATAAAAAATAGGAGGCCAATCTCTTATCATGTTTCATCTTCTATATGGAGTAGTATTAAAAGTTGAGTACCCTATCATCCTTGATAACTCTACTTGGCTGCTTGGCATTGGTGAAAACATCAACTTCTGGTCTGATAATTGGTGTGGCATTCCAATTGCAGAAAGCTTGAGTTTACCTCAAAATGTTTCTACTTATCTCTCAGCTACTGTCAAGGATTTCATCTCTAATTTCAACTGGATCATCCCAACTTCTGTTCTGCAAGTATTTCCTCATCTGCATAATCTGATTCAAAATGTTACCATCCCTAGAGTTCCTTTAGATGACATGCTAGTCTGGAAATGGACTAGCACATGTAACTTGTCTCTCAAGGAAGCATTTTCTCACAAGCAGCCTGCTGGTCAAAAATTTCATTGGGCCAAAACCATCTGGAGCCCTGACATCCCTCCTTCAAAATCTTTCATCTCTTGGAGAATTATGCAAGATAAAATGCCAACTGATGATAAGCTAATGGACAGAGGCTGCACTATAGCTTCTATGTGCACCAACTGCTCTGCTCAAACTGAGACAACTCTCCATCTATTTTCTCAATGTAGGTATGCAATCAATATTTGGTCCTGGTTGGCCTCCATCATTAACATACCTCTGCAGATCAATTGCATAAAGGATATATGGAATCTTTGTGACAAAAATTGGACCCTCCAATGTAAAGTGGCTATAAAATCGTGCCTGAACAACATTCTCAGCACCATATGGTATGTAAGAAACCAAGGCAGATTTCAAAATAAGAAGATAGGCTGGAAATCTGTTATAAATATCATCATCTCCAACACTTCTCTTTCTGGTAATAAGACTGCTAAAACTTCTACTATGGATATGAAAGAATTTGTGTTTCTCAAAGCTCTAAAAATCAACATTCATCCTCCAAAGGCCCCTACCATCAAGGAAGTTCTGTGGCAACCTCCCTTAATCAATTGGATCAAAGTGAACATTGATGGAGCAGTAGTTAAAAACCCGTTAAAAGCAGCTTGTGGTGGCATCTTCAGAAACTCTCTTGGATTTACTCTTGGTTGCTTTGCTCAGAATGTTGTCACTGATTCAGCTTTTATAGCTGAAATTCATGGTGCATTGCTAGCAATAGAGATTGCAAGTCAGCACAATTGGCTTAATCTTTGGCTTGAGACAGATTCTATGTTACTAGTGATGGCCTTTAAAGCTCCCAACATGATTCCTTGGGGTCTAAGAAACAGATGGGCTAACTGTTTAGAGCTATCAAATAGAATGAATTTTATAGTAACCCATATCTTCAGGGAGGGCAACTCTTGTGCGGACAGCTTAGCTACCTTAGGTTTAAGTGCTTCCCAGTTTGTTTGGTGGAATCATCCCCCTGGCTCTATTACAAATGAAGTAGTAAGAAACATGTTGGGAATGCCCAACTTTAGATTTACATCTTTTTAAGTATGTTTGGGGTTACGTCCCTCTGTTCTTGTTTGTATCTTTCTTTTTAATCAATGAAATTGGGTAGTGTGCTTTGCACTACTCTTTGCTTAAAAAAAAATCTCTTAGCCTCTGAATAAAATTTTGTGAGATGAACTGAATTTTCAATTCTGTGAATTAAACAGAATTTAAATAACTTGGATAAAACTCAAGGGGAGCTTACAAACCTCAAACCCTGAAGTCAGTTTGTTATTTAAATTCTAAATGTATTTACACATTGATTTTTCATCTGTTTGATGTAAATGGAATTTAATTAACCTGGATAAGACTCAAGGGGAGCCTACAAACCTCACCTTGTGGATTATCAGACTCAGGGGGAGCTTACAAACCACAGACCCTGAAGTCAACTTGTTAATTAAATTAACAACAATTTTCTATTAATACTTATGTTTGTCATCATCAAAAAAGGGGAGATTGTTGGAACAAAATGTATGAACAACTCTCTTTTGGGTTTTGATGATAACAAAGTGTTAAAAAGAAAATTGGATATCCTAATACTTTATTTTAGTGTGCAGAACCATGTACTTAAAGATTGGTATCTAACATTGGTTATGAAAGAACAAGTTAAGAGCAAGAAGGAAATTATAGAAGCTTATGTTGCAAGAATAAAGAAAATCAGCGTCTGAAGCAGCTTCTAAAGACAGCGTCTGAAGCAGCTTCTGAAGACCAGCTTCTTAAAGCAGCGTCTGAAGCAGTTTCTGAAGACCAGCTTCTGAAGGCAGCGTCTGATGAACAGTGCCTCTGAAGACCAGGTTCTGAAGAAGTGCTTCTGATGAACAGTGTCTGATGCCAGCTTCTGAAGAACTGCGTCTGAAGGCAACTTCTGATGAACAGTGCCTGAAGCCAGCTTCTGAAGAGAAGCTTCTGAAGTCTGAGATTCAGCAGTCAACGTTTGCAACTGTCAACAGTGAAGTACTGTACTGTCAGAACAACTCAATGGAACAGTTGTCACCCTGTACGAAACATTCTCCATGTTTTAAGGAAACAATTCAAATTCCTTTGAACTGCTGCTCTGTTTTCGCACACAATGTCAGGGACGAAATTAATGCTGGACATAGCTTCTATGGCAACTGCTCTTTGGTGAAAACTGGCTCTTCTCAGCAGCTCTTTAATTCTCTATAAAGGATTGAAGATTTGAAGAAGAAAAATAAGACTTTGTTCCAGAAAAACACATGCTCTGTTTTACGTGACAGTCATCAAAAACACTTAGAAATTCTTACAAACTTATTATCTTAGAATTTCTTAAGTAAAGAGTCTTAATCTGAATTGTATTTTGTGAACACCACTGATAGTATATCAAGTATTCAACTCAAACTTATTTCTGTTGTAAATCTGTTTGATTCAAAGCCTCTTGCCTGCGTGCTTGAGCAACTAGAAGTCTCATACTTTGTGTTTGAGCAAGAAAGTCTTAGACTGTGTGTCTAAGCAAGGAAGCCTCATACTTTGTGTTTGAGCAAGGAAGTCTTAGACTGTGTGTCTAAGCAAAGAAGCCTCATACTTTGTGTTTGAGCAAGGAAGTCTTAGACTGTGTGTCCGAGCAGGGAAGTCTCTTACTAGATGTTTGAGCAAGGAAGCCTCATACTTTGTGTTTGAGCAAGGAAGTCTTCGACTGTGTGTCTGAGCAGGGAAGTCTCTTACTAGGTGTTTGAGCAAGGAAGTCTCTTACTTTATGTTTGAGCATAGGAAGTCTCTTGCTTTGTGCTTGAGCAATTGTAATCTTTGTGATTATAGTGAAAATCTCTTGTAAGTAACAAGGGGACTGGACTACTTCCGGATTGTGGAAGGAACCAGGATAAACTGCTTGTGTGTCTATCTCTCTCTCTCTCTCTCTCTCTCTCTCTCTCTCTCTCTCTCTCTCTCTCTCTCATTTACTTTATCCCGCTGCAAACAACTCTGAAATAGTTTCAGAATCTGATCAACATCTGGTTCTGAACTAAACCATAGTTTTTGAGAAAGAAAAGAAAAAGTCAACACAATTCAACCCCCCCCCCCTTCTTGTGTTTTTCTCACCTTCAATAATTACATTTAGTATAGTCATAATTATATTTAAAATAATCATAATTGTATATTATTAGCTTCCAAACATAGACATTGACTCACTTGTATATTATGGAAAACATTGTATCAATGAAAATCAAGGGATTCATTTCTTATAAAATGAACCAAAGGTTGTCTGTCAATACTGCAACAGACCTAGTCATACTGCACGAAATTGCTTCAAAATCAAGGGTTATCTCGGAGAAATAGAGGCAGACCACAAGCTAACACAGCTGCTCGCCAATCTGCACCACATCATCCTGACTGGATCATTGACACAGGAGCATCCCATCACATTGCTCAAGATTTGGAGCATCTCACTTTGGCTGATTCCTACCCCGGCTCAGACAAAGTCTTAGTTGGTGATGGCACAGGTTTGGAAATTACTCACATAGGACATCCCTCTCCAGCTATTATGAAGCATCTGACAAAATCTTCAATTACCAATAAAACTCTCATCATCTCATGAATGTAGTTCTTGCTATTGTGCTAAGAGTCACAAATTACCTTTCTCAAATCATTATATTAGAAGTACTAGACCTTTAGAACTCATTTATTCAGATGTATGGGGCCCAACTCCTATTAGATCATTAGATGGCTATCTCTATTATGTCATTTTTATTGATCATTTCTCTAAGTATGTTTGGTTGTACCCTATGAAAAATAAATCAGATGTTTTCAATATTTTCGGTCAATTCAAAACCATTGTGGAAAAACATTTTAATTTGCCTATACTTACATTGTTTTCTGATAATGGTGGAGAGTTTGTAAAATTAAAACATTTTCTGGCAACACATGGCATCTCTCACTTAAACACACCTCCTCACACACCGGAAATCAATGGCACTGCTTAAAGAAGACACCGACACATTGTTGGAACAGGTCGAGCACTACTTCATCATGCTAAGCTGCCTGGCCAATTTTGGAGTTTTGCTTTCAACACAGCTACATATCTCATAAACAGAATGCCTACCCTCATTCTTCACATGAAGTCACCTTATGAAGTCCTCTTTGACAAACCACCTAATTATAATAGGCTACATGCTTTTGGCTGTCTATGTTTTCCTTGGTTAAGACCTTATACCAAACATAAATTACAAAACATATACTCTCCCTGCATTTTCCTTGGCTACTGCTTATCCCAATATGCCTTTTACTGCCTTGAACCTACTTATGGTCGTATATACACTTCTAGACATGTCAAGTTCATTGAAAATCAATTCCCTTATGTTGAGATAAAATTCAAATTCCTATTTTAGTTTTAAAGATGATAAATATATTTAAATTATTTATAATAAGTTGTTATCTAACATGTGCTATTAAGTGATTCAAATATAAGACAGGACAAAGAATCATTTGCCAAATCAAAGTCATGAAGATAGCAAAGCCATCTTTTAATTTCGGGTTTTGAATTTATCACCCACAAATAAACAAGCTGAAAGACACTCAGCGTCTAAAAAAACTCAGCGTCTGAAGGTCAGCGTCTGATGAACGGCGTCTGAAGAACTGCCTTTGATGAACAGTGCGTTTAAAGAACTGCTTCTGATCAACAGCTTATGAAGAATTGCTTCTGCTGAAACAGTGCGTCTGAAGAACTGCTTCTGATCAACAGCTTCTGAAGAACTGCTTCTGATGAACAGTGCTTCTGAAGAACTGCGTCTGATGAACAGTGTCTGAAGATCAGCATCTGAAGTTCAGAGTCTGAAGTCTGAAGTTTAAAGGAAACTCAAAGATTTTCATTCTGAGGGGGAGCTAAAAAAATTCAGAACTTCTTTTACAGAAAATTTATTAATGAGTTCTGATTATTTTTTTGTCTAACTTGTGTTTTTGAGTGTCTCATTTAGTAACAGGAAAAGTATTCAAAAGGAACTCAGTCTACAAATTATCAGTTGATGTTCAGTCATATATTTTTTCCTGCATATGGATTTTAAAGCACGAAGTGAAAATCAAGAAACACACTATATTGGGACAAAATTACGTTAGTGTTGCTTTGACAAAAGCAGAAAATTTCTATACAAATAAATGCAATACAAAGGAAGAAACATGGTTTTAGCTTGTCCACAAATCTACCAATTATCAAATCAAGTAAGAAAGCCAGTACAAACAATATGTACTTTTTTGGCTGCAAATATGGATTGAAGAATAGGGAGGTATACACGTGTAAAGACAGTTTGAAATGCAGTTGCAACCTACATCAGTTAAAACTTGGCCAAGTTGTTTTTAAAACTGCACCACACGCGGGAACAATGGAAAGAGAAAATTGAGGAAATTAGGTATAGTAGCTACAAGTGAGAAAGAGAGTGTATAGTGAACAGCTGCAAAGCATAATCTGCCTATAAATAGGAGGCTCATGGCAAGACAAATACTCACTGATTTTTGAGAAGCTGAAAGCAAAAATACTCATACATTCAAAGCTCTCTTTTATTCTTCAATTTTAAGTTTACTAAGACTGCTCTTTTGTTTTGAGCTCTGTTTAGTATAACGCATATATTTTATTTTGTCCAAGTAAGATTTTGTTTCTTATTGGATTGTAAAAGCAAAGGCTTGTTGAAAACAAGTGTGTAACTTAAGAGTGAGAAAAGCTCTGTGTAAAGAAAGATCAAGATGATCAAGAGCGAGTAAAGCTCAGTGTAAAGAAAGATCAGGAAGATCAAGACAAAAGAGGAGTTGTGGTTAAGTTTTGACTCAACTACCTAGTGGAAAATCTCACATACATGTGGGGACTGGAAGTAGCCTAGTTTGGGTGAACCAAGATAACTCTCTGTGTTATTTCTTTCATCTCTTTTATTTGTTTCAAATTTTCACACACTCATCACACGTAATTATTATTATCTTTCATCGACTAACCATTTTTACTACTAGCTTAAAATTAAAAATAAGGGTAATTTTTAACAGTTCACAATCCAAACCTCTCTTTCTTGTGAAAATATTTTACTTCAATTGGTATCAGAGCTTGGCTCTGAGACCTTAGCACTTAACAGTGTAAGAGAAAAAGATTCACAAAAGAAGAAAAATGTCTAAAGTAAAATTCATGTCTGAAGGAGGTTCAGTCACACGTCCACCTCTCTTTGAAGGGGCAGACTACTACTTTTGGAAAAGCAAAATGGAACTGTTCTTACAATCACAAGATAATCATATGTGGTCAATAGTTGAAAATGGAAACTATATTCCATATGATGATGATTTAAACATCAAGAAACAAGAAGATTGGTCAGACGAGGAAGGTAAACGTATTTTATTAAATTCTAAAGCTAAATTGTTTCTAACCATGGCTTTGAGCAGGGAGGAATATGATAGAACACAGGAATGCAAAACTGCCAAAGAAATCTGGGATACCTTAAAAACTCATCATGAAGGAACCAGTCATGTGAAAGAAACAAGAATTGATATAGGTGTAAGAAAATTCGAATTATTTGAAATGAAAGAAACCGAAACCATAGATGAAATGTATGGAAGATTTACTATCATTATGAATGAATTACGATCTCTTGATAAAAATTTCACTACTCATGAAAGAGTAAGGAAAATTCTAAGATGTCTTCCAAAATCATGGAGACACATTGTGAAGGTGAGAAAAACATAAGAAGGGGGTTGAATTGTGTTGGCTTTTTCTTTTCTTTCTCAAAAACTTAATGATAGTTCAGAATCTAATTGGAGGTCAGATTCTAATGCTCTGTTTCAGAGTTATAATGCAGTGGATGCAAAGTAAATGAGAGAGAGAGAGAGAGAGACACACAATCAATTATCCTGGTTCCTTCCACAACCCGGAAGTAGTCCAGTCCCCTTGTTACTAACAAGAGATTTTTCACTATAATCACAAAGATTACAATTGCTCAAGCACAAAGCAAGAGACTTCCAATGCTCAAACACAAAGCAAGAGACTTCCTATGCTCAAACACAAAGTAAGAGACTTCTTTGCTCAAACACTAAGTAAGAGACTTCCTTGCTCAAACACTAAGTAAGAGACTTCCTATGCTCAAACACAAAGTAAGAGACTTCTAATTGCTCAAGCACACAGGCGAGAGACTTTGAATCAAACATATTTACAACAGAATATGTTTGAGTTGAACACTTGATATACTATTAGTGGTGTTCACAAAATACAACACAGATTCAGACTCTATACTTAAGAAATTCTAAGATAAGAAAGTTTGTAAGAATTTCTAAGTTGATGACTTTCGAATTTGGCAGATTATGTGTTTCCAGAAAAACAGAGTAACGGAGTCTTGTTACAGTTGCACAGAGTCATAGTTTCTTCTTCAAATCTTCAATCCTTTATAGAGGAACAAAGAGCTGTTGAGAAGATGTCAAGTCATCAATAGAGCCGTTCGTATTGAAGCTTCAGCCAACATTAATTCCTTCCTGTTCTGGTATGCGAAAACAGAGGAACAAAGCATTAACGTTTTGAATTGTTTCCTTAAAAACTGGCTGTGTGTTTCGTCCAAGGAGACAAAGGTTGCAGAGAGCGGTTCTGACTATACAGTACTTTACTGTTGACAGTGACAGTTGACAACTTATGCTTTTCCTTCAGATTCAGACTCCCAGTCTGTTCTTCAGACGCAGTTCTTCAGAAGCTGGTCTTCAGACGCACTGTTCATCAGACGCACTTCTTCAGAAGTTGGTCATCAGACGTTGTCTTCAGATGCACTGTTCATCAGACGCTGTCTTCAGAAGCTGGTCATCAGACGCTGTCTTCAGACGCACTATTCATCAAACGCTGTCTTCAGAAGCTGGTCTTCAGACTTGCAACACAAGCTTCAATATTTTCCTTATGCTCTTAACTTAATCTTTCAGAACCACCATTAGATACAACAATTAAATATATGGTCCTGCACACTTAGAACAAGCTTTAGCATATCCAATTTTCTTTTTAACACTTTGTTATCATCAAAACTCAAAAGAGACTTGTTCATACATTTTGTTCCAACAATCTCCCCCTTTTTGATGATGACAAACACAAGTATTAATAGAAAATTGTTGTTAATTTAATTAACAAGTTGACTTCAGGGTCTGAGGTTTGTAAGCTCCCCCTGAGTCTGACAATTCACAAGGTGAGTTTTGTAAGCTCCCCCTGAGTCTTATCCAGGTTAATTAAATTCAATTTCAATCAATAAAGAGCAAAAACTCAGAATTATCTCACATAAAATATAACCAGAGGCTAAGAGATTAGAAGATGTTCTCTCCTAAGTTAATTAATTTACAAAAATTAACTTATTTCTGTAAGCACAGAGCCTGAAATACTTGTTACTTTTACTCCCCCTTTTGTCATCAACAAAAAGAAAATTCGAGAATTTTAAGACACAAGAGAGTTAAAACGTGAGATAAAAATGTTCAGATCATTTTGTTCAGTACCACTGAACTGTTTCAGAAACATTTGTTCAGAACATATGGTTCAGCATTGCTGAACTCTTTCAGACACAATTGTTCAGAACATATGGTTTAGTACTGCTGAACTCTTTCAGACACAATTGTTCAGAACATATGGTTCAGTACTGCTGAACTTTTTCAGACAGAATTGAGAGTTTTTAAATGGGTCTGAAAACTGAACATATAAGATGAGAAAGTGACAGTGTGACTGTGTTTTGAGTGTTTTTGTTAAAACATTTCAGAAACTGAAAACAGAAAAACATTAAACACAACTGCACATTAATGACTTTAGGAGGGGCAAAGTACAACTTTCAAAACTAACTCATCACTGCCCAGTAGTTATTACTTATCAGATTCTAACCATGTGTTAGACAGCTGTTTAGATTCACTCTCATTAGTGGGCCACGTGTAAAGTGTCCACTTATAATGAGTTTTATCAGAAGTCAAAAATTCAGATTCTGAAACTCAGACTCTGATGTTTTCAGAGGCTGAACTTTCTTCAGACTCTCAAAGTGAGTGTCTATTAAGTCTTAGCTTCTGATGAACTTCAGATTCTCAGTCTTTATTCAGAGTCAAGCAATTTTTTCAGAGATGAAATGGATGTTCAGATTCTTTTTAATAAAATTAAATCTATCTTCTGTGAGGGGTTTTGTAAATATATCAGCCCATTGATGATCAGTATCAATGAATTGAATATCCAAAACACCCTTCAGAACATAATCTCTAATAAAATGATGTTTAATTTCAATATGCTTGGCTCTTGAATGTAGAATTGGATTTTTAGACAAACAGATAGCAGCAATATTATCACAAAGATGGGTATGCTGTTTTCATGAATCTGATAGTCTTTCACATTGGTGTAGAAGCTGTTAAGTATAACAAAGAATCAGTCATACCTCTGTAGAGCTTCTGATCTACCTATCCTTGTTCATTCAGGTTGTTTCTGAAAACCCATTTTGTTCCAACAATGTTCTTGATTAGCTTCAGGAGAAGTGTCAGCTTCTGAGAGTTTTTCAGCTACATGAGGATTTTCAGCTTCTGGACATTCTTCAGACACAGAATTCTGTTCAGGTTCTGAAGTGTCCATTGAGAGCTGAAGATCTGCAAAACTCTTAATAGCTCAGTACCAATGATCAAGTCTTTTTGGTTTCCTTCAGATCACACAGTTCCTCCCTCTTTCATGGTCAGGGTTTGGAACATAGACTTTTCTCCTGTCATGTGATGCAAGTAGCCACTGTCCAGGTACCATGATCTTTGCTTTTCTTTTACTCTTAAGCACATCTGCAACATAAATAATTTCAGACTTAGGTACCCATATCTTTATGGGTCCTCTTGGGTTAGTTCTGAAAGGTTTAGTCTTTTGTTGCACCTTATGTCTGGAGTTATAGGACTCAGACTTGTTCAGATACCTTGGATATGAATCCTTTAATCTTGAATAAGTCTTAGTATCAGACACTGAGTTCTTCAGAACCTGAGCTTTCAATGGTCTTGACTCAGATTTCTTCAGAACCTTAGACTTGAAGGTCTTTGCTTCTGAGCTTTTTAGAGTCTGAACCTTTGAAGACTTTGGTTCTGTTTTCTTCAGAACTTTGGACTTAAGAGTCTTTGATTCTGATTTGTTCAGAATCTTGGATTCAGAAGTAGTAGGTTCTGATTTGTTAAGAACTTCAGTTTTGCCTGCTCCTAACACAAAGCAAACTTTCAGACCTTTCTTAATACAATAAGAATCAGATGACAGATTGGCTTTCTTCTGTATCCTTTGTTTGACATTCTGAGATTTAAAAGGTTTTGTACAAATTGGTTTAGTATCTTTTGAAGATTTCATAAACACAGCCTTTTGAAAATTTGAGTCTAAATTTTTCAGAGTCTGAGACTTGCTTGTCTTAGGTTCTGAACTCTTCAGACTTTGAACCTTTTCAGATTTAAAGTATGTTTTCCTCATAGTCTTAGACTTAGAACCTTTCGGTTTAGACTTTGGCAAAGTTTTAGATTTTGCCTTCATCTTTCCCTTAGGTTCAGAAATTTTGGATTCTGAGTTGTTCAGAACTTCAGAATCAGCAGTCTCTGTTTCTGGTAAATTCTGTTTCTTAGAAATCTCAGATGCAGGTACAAAATACACCTTGGTGCCTTTTATAATATCTCCAGAACAGGATGGTATATTTGTTTCTTTTGAATGATTGAATGGATCATTTTTTAAACCAATACCTTTTCCTCTGTTTCTGCTAATATTATAAATCATAGAAGCAACTTTACTTCTGTTGATTCCAGTTAAAATAAAATCCTGAAGAGCAATTTCTTGTTCACTTGGAACTTCATCAGGTTTCTTATGAACCATTTCTCTGAGTTCCTTAACTTCTTCCTCAATCTCATTGATGTGATTCTGAAGTTGAACATTCTCATCAGCCAGAAAGTTATATTTCATTTTCAAAGATTTTAATTGATTTAACTTGCTTCTGAGGTGGTTCATAAGATCTTTAATTGTATCAACAAGCTCAGAACGAGTAAGTTCAGAATATACCTCATCTTCTTCTTCAGAGTCTGATCTTGACTCTTCATCAGAAGATGTTGTAGCAATCAGAGCTACATTTGCTTCTTCTTCATCTTCCTTCTCAGACTCAGATTCATTGTCACTTATCACTTCATAGTTAGAGCAGAGAGAAGTGAAGATGGCCTTTGTTGTTGCTTTATCACTTAGCTTCAAGTATTCATTGTGAGGCAGAGAGTCCACAATGATACCTCTTACTTTGTGATGCTTTCTGTAGATCTTTATTTCAGCATCAGTAAGATTCCTTCTATCAACAACTACTCCTTCTTCGTCAACATGGATAGATATTCCATCTTCTATGATATCCCATAAGGAGTCATCAATTCCAATGATGTGGTTGTACATCTTGCTTTTCCACCATTAAAATTCTTCAGGGTCACCAGTAAACATAGGAGGTTCATGGTGTGAATATGATTGCTTGTCATCTGTATCATAATTATATCATATAGAAGAACCACCACTTCTTTGAGAGGATTCTTCAGAATCACTAGAAGAAATGTTTTTCTCAGGATCTTGACTGACTCACTGTTTGGTGATTGAATATCAGAACCGGAGCTCTGATACCAACTGAAGGTGAGAAAAACACAAGAAGGGGGGTTGAATTGTGTTGGCTTTTTCTTTTCTTTCTCAAAAACTTAATGATAGTTCAGAATCTGATTGGAGGTCAGATTCTGATGCTCTGTTTCAGAGTTATAATGCAGCGGATGGAAAGTAAATGAGAGAGAGAGAGAGAGAGAGACACACACAATCAATTATCCTGGTTCCTTCCATAACCCGGAAGTAGTCCAGTCCCCTTGTTACTAACAAGAGATTTTTCACTATAATCACAAAGATTACAATTGCTCAAGCACAAAGCAAGAGACTTCCAATGCTCAAACACAAAGTAAGAGACTTCCTATGCTCAAACACAAAGTAAGAGACTTCCTTGTTCAAACACTAAGTAAGAGACTTCCTTGCTCAAACACTAAGTAAGAGACTTCCTATGCTCAAACACAAAGTAAGAGACTTCTGATTTCTCAAGCACACAGGCGAGAGACCTTGAATCAAACAGATTTACAACAGAATATGTTTGAGTTGAACACTTAATATACTATCAGTGGTGTTCACAAAATACAACACAGATTCAGACTCTATACTTAAGAAATTCTAAGATAAGAAAGTTTGTAAGAATTTCTTAGTTGATGACTTTCGAATTTGGTAGATTATGTCTTTCCAGGAAACCAGAGTAACAGAGTCTTGTTACAGTCGCACAGAGTCATAGTTTCTTCTTCAAATCTTCAATCCTTTATAGAGGAACAAAGAGTTGTTGAGAAGATGCCAGGTCATCAATAGAGCCGTTGGTATTGAAGCTTCAGCCAACATTAATTCCTTCCTGTTCTGGTATACGAAAACAGAGGAACAGAGCATTAACATTTTGAATTGTTTCCTTAAAAACTGGCTGCTTGTTTCGTCCAAGGAGACAAAGGTTGCAGAGAGCGGTTCTGACTATACAGTACTTTACTGTTGACAGTGACAGTTGATGACTTCTGCTTTTCCTTCAGACTCAGACTCCCAGTCTGTTCTTCAGACGCAGTTCTTCAGAAGCTGGTCATCAGACGCTGTCTTCAGACGCACTGTTCATCAGACACTGTCTTCAGAAGCTGGTCTTCAGACTTGCAACACAAGCCTCAATATTTTCCTTTTGCTCTTAACTTGATCTTTCAGAACCACCATTAGATACAACAATTAAATATATGGTCATGCACACTTAGAACAAGCATTAGCATATCCAATTTTCTTTTTAACACTTTGTTATCATCAAAACTCAAAAGAGACTTGTTCATACATTTTGTTCCAACACATTGTAACTACAATAGCAGAAGCAAAAGATCTGACAAAACTCAGATTAGAAGATCAAATTGGATCTTTAAAAGCTCATGAAGTCCTGTTACAAGAGGACAAATCCTCAAACAAAGGCAAAATGATTGCCTTAAAAACAAATCAAGAATCACAAAATCAGGAAGAAGAAATAAATTCTGATGATCAACAGCAAGAGATTGATGATGAAGAAAGTCAAGATCAAATCATTCTTCTCACTCGCAAACTACAAAGAATGATACAAAGAAGCGATCAACACAAAAGAAACATCCCAACAAGAAGAGAAAACTCAAAAACAGATGTTGACAAAAGTCAAATTATCTGCTATGGATGCTACAAACTCGGACATTACAAATCCGAATGTCCATTAAACAAAAGAAAATCAAACAATCCTCAATTCAAACAAAAATCGCTACTCACTTGGGAGGATCAAGAAGAATCAACAAGTGAAGATGAACAAGCAAGTCTATGTCTAATGACAAAATCAGACAATGAAGAGGTAAACTTTGAACCATGTTCATCTTGTGAAAAAACTGAATACTTGTTTGATAATCTTTTTTATAACTCTCATATTTTAGAACAAACTTGTGAAAAATTGAGAAATGAAAATCTTGAACTAAAGAAGGAAAAAGAAGATTTAAAAAAATTAAATGAAGATCTTCTAAAGAAAATTCACTCAAAGGAAATTTCTGAAATTAAAAATGAAACTCATGAAGAAAACATTGTTCTAAAGAAAAATGTTTTACAATTAAAGGATGACATTTCCAACTTTGTTAAATCAACTGAAACCTTTCAAAAGATTATGGGATCACAAGTAAGTGTTTTTGATAGAGCCTGTATAGGTTTTAAAACCAATCAAAAACAAAAACTTTATGAAAAAATTTTCATTCCTGAAAAAATTACAAAAAAAAATGAAAGATACAAATGCACATATTGTAAAAAATATGGGCATCTTGAAGCATTTTTCTTTAGAAAGATGAAAGAACATGCCTTGCGAAAATCGAGATTTACTCATAAATCAAATTCTGTTAAATTTGACAAAGAAGGGCTAAAAATAACACTAACCATCAAGGACCCAAAAAGATTTGGGTACCCAAATCATTACTAACTACTGCTGCAGGAATGCCTAATGACAGTCAAGAAAAAGCCTTGGTACTTGGACAGTGGATGCTCAAGACATATGACTGGAGATAAACAAAGCTTTCTCTCCTTCATAAAAAGGGAAGGAGGACTGGTGACCTTTGGAAATAATGAAAAAGCTCAAATCAAAGGTATAGGTGTTGTTGGTAAGATTAACTCCGCAAAAATTGAAAATGTTCAATATGTAGAAGGTCTTAAACACAATTTAATCAGCATCAGTCAATTGTGTGATAGTGGTTTTGAAGTAACATTCAAACCTCACACATGCGAAGTAAGACAAGGATCTTCAGGAAAAATCTTATTTACAGGATCAAGAAATAAAAATGTTTATGTTTTATACTTAGATGAACTCCTTGCTGAATCCTGTTTTATATCTCTTGAAAAAGATAAATGGATTTGGCATAAGAGGGCTGGGCACATAAGTATGGAAACTATTTCCAAAATATCAAAAGTTGATCTAGTAAGAGGACTTCCTAAGATTAATTTTGAGAAGGATAAAATATGTGAAGCCTGTATCAAGGGAAAACAAGCTAAAAGTAGCTTTCATCCAAAAGATTTTATTTCGACAAAAAGACCCCTTGAACTACTACACATAGATTTATTTGGACCTATCTCAATAGAGAGTCTTGGTGGAAAAAATATGGCTTTGTGATCGTTGATGATTTTTCCAGATTCACTTGGGTTTTATTTTTAAAACACAAAAATGACTCTTTTGAAGCTTTTCAAACTTTTTGCAAGAAGGTTCAAAATGAGAAAGAAACCAATATCATTTCTGTAAGAAGTGATCATGGGGGAGAATTTGAAAACTCAGCCTTTGAACAATTCTTTAATGATAATGGAATATCTCATAATTTTTCTTGTCCTAGAACTCCTCAACAAAATGGAGTTGTAGAAAGAAAAAATAGAACTTTGCAAGAAATGGCAAGAACTATTCTAAATGAATCCAATGTTGAGAAATATTTTTGGGCATAAGCCATAAATACGTCTTGCTATATTTTAATTTGAGTTTCAATAAGAAAATTTTTAAACAAAACCCCTTATGAACTCTGGAAAGGAAGAAAGCCAAACATTTCTTATTTTCATATCTTTGGATGTTATTGTTACATTTTAAACAACAAAGACAACTTAGCAAAGTTTGATTCAAAATCAGACAAAGCTATATTCCTTGGTTACTCCACTTCTTCAAAAGCATACAGGGTATTCAACTTAAGAACAAGGATCCTAGAAGAAAGTATGCACATTAAATTTGATGAATTTGATGAACTTGAAAATCAATCAAAAATTATTGAAGAAGAAGAAGAAGAAGTCCAAAACAATTCAAATTCTCAAATCTCTTCTCAAAGCCCTCCAAATGAAGAACCTCATCAAAGTCCTCCTAAGTCTTGGAGAACAGTTGATTATCATCCGCATGATCAAATCATTGGAGAAACAGCAGATGGAATAAGGACAAGAAGGTCTTTTCAAAACAATGATATAGCAATGATATCTCAAATTGAACCCAAATCCATAAAAGAAGCAATCATTGATGAATCATGGGTTGAAGCTATGAAAGAAGAATGACTTCAATTTGAAAAAAAAATCAAGTCTGGAGTCTTGTACCTAATCCTCAAACTCAATCTGTCATTAGAACATGATGGGTTTTTAGAAACAAACTGGATGAAGAAGGAAAAGTGACTCGAAACAAGGCTAGATTAGTAGCACAAGGCTACAATCAACAAGAAGGCATTGATTATGATGAAACTTATGCCCCAGTTGCAAGATTGGAGGCTATAAGAATTTTACTTGCATATGCATCTCATAAAAGCATAAAACTCTTTCAAATGGACGTAAAAAGTGCATTTTTAAATGGCTTCTTGAATGAAGAAGTTTATGTGCATCAACCTCCAGGGTTCGAAAATTTAGAAAAACCAAATCATGTGTTTAAACTAACCGAAGCTCTATATGGACTTAAACAAGCTCCAAGAGCCTAGTATGAAAGGTTAAGCACCTTTTTAATTAAAAATGGTTTTTCACGAGGAAAAATTGACATCACACTCTTTAGAAAAATAGATAAAAATGATTTATTAATTGTACAAGTGTACGTTGATGACATCATTTTTGGAGCCACAAATGAAAAAATGTGTGATGATTTTTCAAAACTCATGGAAAGTGAATTTGAGATGAGCATGATGGGAGAACTTAAATTCTTTTTGGGCTTGCAAATCAAACAACACAAAGATGGCATTTTTATTTGTCAAGAAAAATACATCAAAGATTTGCTTAAAAAATATAAGATGAATGAAGCCAAAATTATGACCACTCTCATGCATCCTTCATCAAGCTTGGACAAAGATGAAAATGGAAGTAATTTTCCTGAAAAAGAATATAGAGGAATGATTGGATCTCTCTTATATTTAACTGCTAGTAGACCAGATATTGTTTTTGCAGTAGGTCTGTGTGCAAGACTTCAAACTGCTCCAAAAGAATCGCACTACACTGCAGTAAAAAGAATTTTCAGATATCTTGTGGGAACCATAGATATTGGCATGTCGTATAAAAAGGGATCACATTTTAATCTTATGGCATATTGTGATGCTGACTTTGCCGAAGATAAAATAGAAAGAAAAAGTACAAGTGGCGCATGTCAACTTCTTGGCGAATCCTTGGTCAACTGGTGTTGTCGTAAGCAAAATACTATAGCACTATCCACAACAGAAGCTGAATACATTTCCGCTGCAAACTGCTGCTCTCAGGTATTATGGATTAGAAATCAATTAGAAGATTTCTCTCTCAGGTACGCAAACATTCAAATATTATGTGATAATACTAGTGCTATTAATTTATCAAAAAACCCCATTCAACATTCTAGATCAAAACATATCGAAATAAAACACCATTTTATTCGAGATCATGTAAATAAAAAGGAAGTTGAACTTTTATTTATCGACACTAAAAATCAATTAGCAGATATTTTTACAAAACCTTTGGTAGAAGACCGATTTTTATTTATAAAAGAAAAATTAAATATAATAAAAAATCCATGCATTAACTAACTCTCCCTATTTTTTAAAAAAAAAAACCAACCAAAAACACTTCTTCTCCCACACGCGCGGCTTTGCTTCCCAATCAGCCTCCACATAACATCACACGTCCCCAAATCACAACCACTCAGGCCTTGATCTTCTCCTTGGAAGCACAAACAATCAAAGCAATGATTTCAACTTTCTGCTGCACGCTAAATCTCTCTGAACACACATCAACTCATTGTCACACTCAAACCATCTCTCTTAAATCATCCTTTTTAAGTCCATCCCTCTGTGCAAACTTGAACATCCTTCTAAAATTAAAATCTCCAGAAAACAACCAAAAAAATGAAATCCAACAAAAGTCTTTCACCACCACTTCCTCCACCATTCTCATACTCATCTTCTACCTCCCTCTCCGAACTCAACAAAATCGTCACCCCCTCAAAAGATCTGTTATCATACTCACCTCCAAGGAGCTTCACATCCTCAGCTCCGATCAAAGCTGCAACCTTTGATCAGTTCTACAGACCAAGAAAAACCACCTCTTTTGAACCCAAAAAATCAACTCGTCTTTCCTTAAAACCTCACAAAGTCTCGTACATTACTCAAGAAGACGAACCAAAGCCATGCATGCAGAGACAAAGCTCTCTCTACCTCTCGAAGCATTTCTCACACATGCATCCCTCTTCCTCCAAAGATGTTTCTACCTTCACTCCTTACGATCGCTCTGTAGCCAAAAAGCAAAAATTGCTAACTTAAATCATTAAACCCTCTTCACAACACACCTCTAATATAAGTCCTCCCAAATCTGAATTATCACTAACAAACGACTTTCTACAAAAATGGTCCAAAAGACCACTGTCTGAAAGCAAAACCTTTGACTTTGAGGATCTAAAAAAGAAGCAGATCCACTTGGATGAAATGCTCCAACCAATAGGATGGAAAGAATTCCTTCAGATTGAAGAACCTTTTTACCCTAATCTTGTGAAAACTTTCTATTTTACTACCAAAGTCCTTGACAATCAAAACCTACTGGTTGCAAATGTCAAACAAAAAGAAATCATTATCTCTTGTGATATTCTTTCTAAAGTCCTGAATTTCCCAAACCAAGGAGTAAAATACTATGGAAGAAGTTGGTATGAAAAAGCTGGTCTTGATCGTAACAAAATCCTTGAACAAATCCTCGTCAAATTCAATCCTAACAAAGGATTTCCTCTCATATCTCTCAAAAATGAATTCAAAATTCTTCACAATCTCTGTGTCCATAGCATTCTACCCAGAAGTGGAGGAAAGTATCAAGTCACTGATACAGACATCATGGTCATGTACCATTTGTCTCAAGGAAAAAGAGTCAATCTGGCATACTTGATTATTCAACACATGATCCGTGTTGTTAATGCAAGCAAAAGCACAACTGGACTTCCTTACTCCATGGTGCTTACCAAAATCTTCAGATCATATGACATCTCTTTCAAAGGTGAAGAATTAAGACACAATCCAACTCCTTTCAATAGTAAAAATGTGTCTCATCTAAAAAGAAATGACTTTCCTAGTTCATTAGATTTTCATGACCTTCCCATAGCTCCTGAAGAAGAAATGGAGGACGAAGAAGAAGAAAACTCCCTGCACAACCTAGTAAATGTTGTGGTTGTAGATACTCACCGTGCTTCTCTCCACTCCACTACACATGCCATTTTTTCAAACCTACCAACTAAATCTCCACCACTTGATCTTAATATTGTTGAAGCATCCCCTGCTGATATAACAAAACCAATTCCTCCAACACTACCTATGATCTATCCTCCTCCCATTTTCAACTGTGATAACTCAGCAATCTTTGGCTCTGATTGCCTCAAAAACTTCTTACACAATCCCTCAGATTCCTTTGACACTCTTGGTCTTCCCAAAGCTCATCCATCAAACACTCTGCCCAAAATACCATCTGACTTTAGCTCCTTTGAAAGTTTCAAATCCACAGGTACTTCTGCTCGTGTGAAACTTCCTTCTCCAACCAGAGAAATTCTGGTCTCTGCCTCAAGTGATCGTGTGGAAAAGATATATCTTTTGCAGCTTCACTTGTTTGATTGGTTTACAAATGTCTTTTGTCCTCACTTTGGCCTTTCCCCTCCTACACCTGTGCCTGGTGTTTTTCCTCAGCCTCCTGCACCTTAAGCCATGCCATCGCTTTTTGATGAAGCCAAAAAGGGGGAGATAATGTACTACTTGAATTAAAATACCCCATGCCCCCTGTCTTTTTGATTGATGTCTTTTAATCTTGGTTTCTATGTTTTTATCTTTATATGTTGTTGTAACTTGTTGCTCAAGCTTTCCGCTTTTATTATTATCAGCAACTTTATTATGTGTAATGTCTTTTAAGAATATTACAACAAATTCACATTTTGGTCAATTTTCTTTGAATCTAAAATGCTAGAATTAAGGGGGAGTTTATGGTAAAACACTAAGTATCTATCTATATTATACACCCTCAAAAATTATCAAGTTGAGGGGGAGCTAAACCAAAACTCCTTATTATAAACTAAATGTTAATTCAAATATATTTTGTCATCATCAAAAAGGGGGAGAATGTTGAGATAAAATTCAAATTCCTATTTTTGTTTTAAAGATGATAAATATATTTAAATTATTTATAATAAGTTGTTATCTAACATGTGCTATTAAGTGATTCAAATATAAGATAGGACAAAGAATCATTTGCCAAATCAAAGTCATGAAGATAGCAAAGCCATCTTTTAATTTTGGGTTTTGAATTTATCACCCACAAATAAACAAGCTGAAAGACACTCATCGTCTGAAGGTCAGCGTCTGATGAACAGTGCGTCTGAAGAACTGCCTCTGATGAATAGTGCGTCTGAAGAACTGCTTCTGATCAACAGCTTCTGAAGAATTGCTTCTGATGAAACAGTGCGTCTGAAGAACTACTTCTGATCAACAGCTTCTGAAAAACTGCTTATGATGAAAAGTGCTTCTGAAGAACTGCGTCTGATGAACAGCTTCTGATGAACAGTGTCTGAAGATCAGCATCTGAAGTTCAGAGTCTGAAGTCTGAAGTTTAAAGGAAACTCAAAGATTTCCATTCTGAGGGGGAGCTAAAAAAATTCAGAACTTCTTTTACAGAAAATTTATTAATGAGTTCTGATTATTTTTTTGTCTAACTTGTGTTTTTGAGTGTCTCATTTAGTAACAGGAAATGTATTCAAAAGGAACTCAGTCTACAAATTATCAGTTGATGTTCAGTCATATATTTTTTCCTGCATATGGATTTTAAGGCACCAAGTGAAAATCAAGAAACACACTATATTGGGACAAAATTACTTTAGTGTTGCTTTGACAAAAGCAGAAAATTTCTATACAAATAAATGCAATACAAAGGAAGAAACATGGTTTTAGCTTGTCCACAAATCTACCAATTATCAAATCAAGTAAGAAAGCAAGTACAAATAATATGTACTTTTTTGGCTGCAAATATGGATTGAAGAATAGGGAGGTATACACGTGTAAAGACAGTTTGAAATGCAGTTGCAACCTACATCAGTTAAAACTTGGCCAAGTTGTTTTTAAAATTGCACCACACGCGGGAACAATGGAAAGAGAAATGTAACAACCCAATTCCAATTATTAATGAGGAATAATAGATAATTTTGTGAAAGAGGATAGTTGTGGCAAGAACAATTGAATGAAGGGTTGATCAGTCAATTTCTTGAACCAATGGCAGGTTTGTAAAAAATGTAATTAAGAGAGGGCAATTCAGTAAATGGTTAAAGTGGCTATATAAGGAGAAATGGGCTGAATTGGAAAAAAAAAAACATAGAATGCACCTTCCTCATTCTTTTCTTCTCCTCGGCAGACATACACAAACCCTCACCTACCATAAAATTCTCCAATTCTCTATTTCAATCCTCTTGGCCTTGCAAGCATCATGCTTTGAGTGGGTATGATGTTATTCATCTTTTAGAACTCGATGTATCTTTCCCTCTTCTCCAAATTCGGCCAACTTTCATACACCATAACCAAAGCTTCAAGTTTCAATTCTTTTATAAATTAACCTTAATTGTGAGTACCCATGCCAATTCATTTCAACCGAAGGAAGGTAAGCAAGAGGCTCGTGATGAAGTTCTTCATGGAGATGCTGAATGGAGTGAAGATGTCCGTCTTGTACCAGCTCAGGAGGTTGTCAGACAATATATGTATATAAAAGTGTATTTTATAGTACTTGGTTGGTTGTATATATGAGCATTTTCGTATTCATTCAGTTGTTTTGTATTATTATTATTATTGAAAATTTTAATGTATCCAGTATCAGATTAATACACATGCTAAATATTCTAGACAATTTAGTATGGGTGTTACAATTGGTATCAGAGCAGGTCGATTCAGACCGTGCCTTGGGTCATTAAAATATTCAATAAAAGTAGTGGAACCATTGGGTTCCGGATGTTGTTCTAAATGTCACATCTAGTTGAGCCTGATCAACTCAATCTAGTATATGACAGTTAGGATAAATGTCCGAGAGCTGAATGTGACCAAGGAGGAATGAAGTGTGTGAAGGGCGAAGATTAAGGTGGCAGAATTTTAAGACGAAATTGGCGAGGAAGTATTCATGCCAAATGGTGGCCATCAACCATGAGGTAGCGAAGCCTGTTAGTGGCAAGATTTCAGAAACATAAGAGATATTTTAAAGGTAAGGTGAAGCACCTCAACCCAGTGGGATGCGTCGTTGGACGATGCCTCGTCTGCGGAAGACATAAGGATTAAGGAATTATGGAATACTCTAAGGAATGAGTTGGAACTTTAACAGGAATCGTAGTTGAGAAGTTAAAGTGAGGTGTAGACTAAGTAACAAATCTGGGTACAGAAATGAAGAATTACAGTACCACACCCAGAAGATCGGATTGAGGAATTATCAGTCAATTATCGGAAGCTCTAGACTTCGAGCAAGGATAGAGTGTGTAAGAATCGAAGGACTCGCGCACTCGAACCGGATGAGATTTTAATATCCAAACAGTTAAGAGACTTAATTTTGGATTAAGCGAATTATTTGGACAGGTGAAAGTGGATAATATCCTTGCCTCTCAGCATAAGTTGTTAAGACGTTGTCGAAGTAAGAAATTCAAGTTTAACCGTCAGCGGATGAGATCTCAGAATATAATTCGAATATACGTTGGGCGGTGAAAGAAGAAGTTAGTGAGGAACTGACTTCGAGAAATGGTTGTATACAGTAGATTAGTTATGTTACCTCAGAAAAGAATTTCTGGAGTGCCATCGAACTAAGCAACGCAAGCCTAGCTGTAGTGAAGGGGATCCCAGTAATGTCAAGAGACGGGATGTAACCCTTTCGACGAAAATCAGAGATTAGAGATTGGATAATAATTTATCAGAATCTGGCGAACTGGAGGATAGACAATGTCAATCTCCTTTAATAGATTCTAATAGGCAAGTTTAAGTTAACCCAGAAATACAACATATCAGTATTTTGAGGATTTATCAAGAATTTTGGTTGAGAGCTATTTTGAAACTCTAGTATATGGAAGATCGTCGCTAGTACGAATGAGTTGAGAATATGGTTAATGTCAGGGAGTTATGTGTCTTCATTCGAAGTGTTTCATATGTAAATTGTTTTGGAAAAGCCGAAAGAGTAACCTAATGTACAGGTTTGAGTCGTGGAAACCGAAACTGTCTCGGAATGGACTAAAGTATGAAGTCTTCTACAGATAAGAATAGAATGAATGGAAACAAGAATCAAGCCATCAGTGGGTTTTAATATTCAAATGATGTGAATGTGGAAAGTATTTGAGAAATCGCTTCGCAAGAACGAGTATGTCGTTATGCCTAAAGGAAAACGCAGTATCGGGAGATGACCTGTTAGTAATGTAAATTCTTTTCAAAGCAGTATGTAGCATGAGGTTAACCCGTCAGTTATTAGCGTGTAAGCTTCAAGGGACAAATAAGTTAATTGGATGAGTGTGTACTCACGTGATCGGGAACAAGTGACAGACCGTAAGATGAGTTGGTCCTAGTGACCGAGGAGTTATGAAGAAGTAAACTTGATCGAAAGATTTTATACGGTAATGACGGTTTAATAATCCTGACCCGAAGCTAGTTTTTTTTTTTAAATCAGAGAACGTAGCGGAAGACTACCCAAGAATGAAATCAAGGAGAACTCGGAAGTTGACACTTTAGGACTAGGACATTATGAGAAATTTAAGAGTTAAATTGTGAAGTACTTCCAACCAGGGGATTCAAAGGCGTTGGGAATTGAAGCGGTGTAAGAGAATGTGGTAAGAACAAAACAAATGTATTCCTACCACGACAAGTCTAAAGCATTTGGAAGTACCTCTAGTAAGGTAACCTGGTTATGCGGTTCATTAATTCTGAAAAGAATTGGAATGCCAATTTAGTCAAAAGAAGTTGTGTATGAGGCAACAATTATGAATGTTGTATCTGGAGGGTTTTACTTTTGGACTTGAAGTACCATTCAGGAACAACAAGTTTGGTAACTAATATTGAGCGAAAAGATAATATTGAGAAGATACGAAGATCTTGAACTCGATGATCACAAGTGGGAAATAAGTTCTGCGATGCCAATTGAAAATAATTCGAAATTTATGGTTTGGAACCATGTATGCTCAGAGTATGAATATGAAATCGAGGGTAAGGAGGACGCTACCGACTGATCGTGTCTTACTTATGTTCGGCTTATGTTACAATACTATGTTATGTAGTCGGATCTTATGTTATGATGTACTTTGCACATAATTATGTTGGAGACTACGTACTCGTCAGTCAGTACTTGTATCTTCAGGCATGTTATGTATTTATGTATCCGATGTCATGGCTTGTAATGAACATGTATGATTATCCAAGTATTCCAAACTTAAGTTCGGTATTGTGAATTAATACATCCAATACGAAATTTAGCACTTGTATGAGAATTTTAGATAATCTTGATCCTACGTTATGAGCCTTGGGTATATTGGTATGGAAAGTTTTTAACGCTCCGGTAAGAATCCGAGAACAAGGTGTGCCGTAATGGTAGAAATTGTTGGAAGCCTAGTGAGGAAGGAGAAATTTCTAAGTCATCGAGAAATGCGTTGTTGTCGAGAAGCTAAGACGGAACGTTAGGAATCCTTAAGATCACCCGAACTCTCAGAACGTCTGCAGTAGACGTGGGAAGTATATGTACATATGTATTGTTGTAAGGAGCAGTTTACCTGGAATCCTAGAAGGATGAAACAGATAGTAGAAACAACGTTCATACTAGTAATATGGAAAGCTGAGATAAAAAAAAATCATTAATAGCATTAGAGGTGCGAAGAACAACTGGAAGAACGAGAATATTTAAGCGAAGATGAGATCGGACCGACGTCGTCGAAGAGAATTACGTTGATAGCGAAGGAAAATTTTAGAATTCGGAAGAGATATTTAAGTATGAGCAACCCTAAGTTGGAATTGTAAGAGGGTGTAAACAAGATGTTTAGCCCGAAGTATGACGGATGCTCGAGTAACCTCGGTATGAGAAGAATCTTTTAATAAGGAAAGCTAGAATTAGGGATGTAAAGAGTTACCTTTCAGACGAAGATCTGAATTTCGAGGACGAAATTCTTTTAAGGAGGGTAGATTGTAACAACCCAATTCCAATTATTAATGAGGAATAATAGATAATTTTGTGAAAGAGGATAGTTGTGGCAAGAACAATTGAATGAAGGGTTGATCAGTCAATTTCTTGAACCAATGGCAGGTTTGTAAAAAACGTAATTAAGAGAGGGCAATTCAGTAAATGGTTAAAGTGGCTATATAAGGAGAAATGGGCTGAATTGGAAAAAAAAAAACATAGAATGCACCTTCCTCATTCTTTTCTTCTCCTCGGCAGACATACACAAACCCTCACCTACCATAAAATTCTCCAATTCTCTATTTCAATCCTCTTGGCCTTGCAAGCATCATGCTTTGAGTGGGTATGATGTTATTCATCTTTTAGAACTCGATGTATCTTTCCCTCTTCTCCAAATTCGGCCAACTTTCATACACCATAACCAAAGCTTCAAGTTTCAATTCTTTTATAAATTAACCTTAATTGTGAGTACCCATGCCAATTCATTTCAACCGAAGGAAGGTAAGCAAGAGGCTCGTGATGAAGTTCTTCATGGAGATGCTGAATGGAGTGAAGATGTCCGTCTTGTACCAGCTCAGGAGGTTGTCAGACAATATATGTATATAAAAGTGTATTTTATAGTACTTGGTTGGTTGTATATACGAGCATGTTCGTATTCATTCAGTTGTTTTGTATTATTATTATTATTGAAAATTTTAATGTATCCAGTATCAGATTAATACACATGCTAAATATTCTAGACAATTTAGTATGGGTGTTACAATATTGAGGAAATTATGTACAGTAGCTACACGTGAGAAAGAGAGCGTATAGTGAACAGCTGCAAATCATAATCTGCCTATAAATAGGAGGCTCATGGCAAGACAAATACTCACTGATTTTTGAGAAGCTGAAAGCAAAAATACTCATACATTCAAAGTTCTCTTTTATTCTTCAATTTTAAGTTTACTAAGATTGCTCTTTTGTTTTGAGCTCTGTTTAGTATAACACATATATTTTATTCTGTCCAAGTAAGATTTTGTTTCTTATTGGATTGGAAAAGTAAAGGCTTGTTGAAAACAAGTGTGTAACTTAAGAGTGAGAAAAGCTCTGTGTAAAGAAAGATCAAGAAGATCAAGAGCGAGTAAAGCTCAGTGTAAAGAAAGATCAGGAAGATCAAGACAAAAGAGGAGTTGTGGTTAAGTTATAACTCAACTACCTAGTGGAAAATCTCACATACGTGTGGGGACTGGAAGTAGCCTAGTTTGGGTGAACCAGGATAACTCTCTGTGTTATTTCTTTCATCTCTTTTATTTGTTTCAAATTTTCACACACTCATCACACGTAATTATTATTATCTTTCATCTACTAACCATTTTTACTACTAGCTTAAAATTAAAAATAAGGGTAATTTTTAACAGTTCACAATTCAAACCCCCATTTCTTGTGAAAATATTTTACTTCACCTTACTCCAACTTGGCTAGTTTAACCTCCCCATCAACATCAATACCTCCCATTGATCCCACAATCCATACAATTATTCATCCCTCTATTCAGACACAACTTGTCCAACAAGTGTCTCATCCTACCACAAACTCCTCACATAATGATCTTACTTCTATATTGGTCCCTGCACCGGAGCTTCCACTTGCTCAAGCTGACACGACAATACAAGGTACTCTCACTATTCCCTCTTCATCTATGTCTTTACCATCTACCAACCCCTCATCCAGTGGAAATACTATCATTACACGTTCAAAAAATAATATTTTCAAACCAAAGCACATTTATGCTGCCACGAAACATACCTTACTTGAAAACTTTGAGCCTTCAACCATCAATCAAGCTTTAAAAATCCCTCATCAGAGACAGGCTTGTTCAGAAGAGTTCAATGCACTCATGAACAATGGCACATGGACATTGGTACCGAATGATACTGGCAAAAACTTGGTAGGCTGCAAGTAGCTCTTTCGTATAAAAAGAAACCCGGATGGTAGCATATCTAGGTACAAAGTCAGATTGGTAGCCAAAGGCTATACTCAAACACTTGGGTTAGATTTCAAAAAAACATTTGCTCCTGTCGTTAAACCTCAAACCATAAAAGTTGTCCTCACCATTGCCTTTGCCTCTGGATGGTCTTTGCATCAATTAGATGTCAATAATGCCTTCTTACAAGGTCAACTAAGTGAAGAGGTTTACATGCAACAACCACCTAGTCACATTTGCATATTAAAGAAAGAAATTTATGGTCTCAAACAAGCACCTCGTGCATGGCATGATGCACTCAAAGGATTTGTACTATCATATGGCTTTACAATGAGTTTGAGTGATTCTTCCTTGTTCATCTACAACAAAGAAGGAATACAAGCTTTCCTGCTAGTCTATGTTGATGACTTGATTCTCACCGGAAGTGTTCCACTATTTCTCAAATTATTTATGAAGGAATTGTCAAATCGATTTTCAATCAAGTATCTTGGTTATCCACATTACTTCCTTGGTTTTGAACTTATCCCTACCTCTGATGGTTTGATTCTCTCTCAACATGGACATATCATAAACTTCTTACAAATATTTGACATGGCAGGAGTAAAACCCACTCATACTCCCCTTTGCACTTCCACCCCCCTTCAACTAGTGGACGGATCTGCACAAGCTGATTCCAAAATGTTTCGCAACATTATTAGAACTTTGTAATACATCACCTTGACTCGGCCAGACGTCTCATTTTCCATCAATAAACTATCACAATTCATGCACCAACCAACGCAGATCCATTTTCAGCAACTTAAATGAGTCATGCGATATCTCAAACTCACCATCAACTATGGCTTGAAACTTAAGAAACCGGCTCATCTGAAATTACATGCCTTTAGTGATGCAGATTGGGGAGGCAACTTAAATGATCACACATCTACCTCAACATTCATAATTTATTTTGGAGGTAATCTGATGTCGTGGCTATCCAAGAGACAAAGAACTGTGGCACGATCATCAACGGAAGTTGAATATCGTTCAGTAGCAAACGCTGCAACAGAGGTCATGTGGTTAACAAACCTTTTTAGTGAATTACATGTCAAAACACCAGCTCCTCATTTGTTTTGTGACAACATCGGAGCCCCCTACTTATGCTCTAATCCAGTTTTTCACTCTCGAATGAAGCATATCGCACTTGACTACCATTATGACGCCAGCTTGTTCAATTGGGTCAAGTCCGTGTGTCTCACATTTCCACCAAAGATCAAACTGTGGACATTCTCACAAAGCCTTTGTCCAAACTCAGGTTCACTTACTTGAGAGACAAGATTGGCCTCACAAACTGTGACTCCATCTTGAGGGGGTGTAATAGCACATAAGCATCAATATGCTACAATTGTGCACTCATATCAGAATATTTTCCATTCATTGCATTGACCTCAATACTCATATCAGAATATTTGGCATTCATTACATTGACCTCAATTGTATCATATTAGGAAGTATTATTAATTTCCTTTCAATCACACTAAATGGTGATTGTCTGTTTGTATCTATATAATGTACCTTGTATCACTTTTTTTTTTTTAGGATTCATGATTAATACAAGTGCCTTATTCTATCTATCAAAGTCCTTCTTTGTCTATAGCTCGGGTCAGTCCCCCATGGTCTGCTTTTATTTTCTCGAACAGTGCCGGCCCGCGGACTCTCGTGCAAGCCATACAACGTTCCCAGGCAGGAACTGCTCCTTTCCTTGAGCTCCCTATTTTTTTTGTTCCTCCCATCCCAGCCAGGCCAGGCGTTGATCTCGCAACGGCCCTCCAGCATGTCCTCATATCGCGTCCGTCACCACACGCATCCCCAGATAGATACTAGCCATTGTGACTTGGTCGTAAAATGGGGCTATTTTGCCAAGTTCCTTAGAGAGAGTTGTCTCGCGCCCCTAGGTATTCTCTACCTACCCACCTGTGTCGGTTTCGGGTACAGGTACCCTTTTGTTGAAGGTCGTTCGAGCTTTTCCTGGGAGTATGGCATCAATTACTTCAGCTCCGGACTGGTACTCGAACCTTGGCTGGAGGCATTTTCTCTACCCCTTCTTACCCTGAAAAAACAGGGGGCACCTTGTGTTCTTGAACCGATAACCATCTTTCGGCCTCCTCCGTCCCTCGGGACCAACAAGGGGGTTGAATTTCTTTATTAATGACCTCTTTCAATAATAAAAATGACTTAGTGACCAATTTTTTCGGTCTCTATAGGCTGATTTTTTTAGTAGTGAAACATTACTTCTCATTTTCACAACGAGTGGCACTTTTAGTAAAGTCTCCCAAAGAGTTCCATTCTCAATTTTTTTAAGGGTTTGTCTAACATGTGCAATATTGCACATGTTTAAACAATTAATAGTAGCAACTTTTTATTGAAAAACACTAATTGTTTATTAAAAAGTTACCTATCTAATATAAAATACACAAATTTAAAGATAAACTTACCATTTTAAATTTCGTAACATATGCAAATTTGCACATAATAGAAAAACCCTTTTTGAATACTACTATTTCTTTTTCCTTAGAAAAATGGTAACGACTGAAGTGAAGGAAACTACTATTGTAATATTCTCTTCAAAAGTGTGTTTAACTTTTCTAAAATTTAAAAATTATTATTTTCAATAAAAAAAAAATCAACTTTTAGCTTCCCTAACTACTATTCTTTAGATGGAGTACTTGTTAGCATGAATTTTTTTTTCATAGTGATCTTTTTTAATCACTTCGTTTCAAAATACACTATTTACATAAATTATTTTAACCATATTTTTTAGCTAATATATAAATATAAATGTTAGCATATACTCCCTCCGTTCCTTTTTAATTGTCACTTTTGAAGAAATTTTTTGTTCCTTTTTAACTGTCACTTTCAAAGTTCAATGCAATTTTAAATATTGTTTTACCAATATTATCCTTAGTTATTTATTACGGAGAGAGAAATATATGAGATGATATATTAAATGAATAAGGTTATTATAGTAAAAATATAAATTATTGTATCAAAAGTAGTGACATTTATAGTTTGTCTTGGTTTGTGTAAAATGTCAAAATGTGACAATTAAAAAGGAACGGAGGTAGTAAGATTTTGTCCAATTTGTCTTGATAAATATTTTCAAAATATCAAATTTTATATTTTTTTATAATAGATAATTAAATATATTAATGGTCAAAGTTATGCATTGAGATGTGTAAAGTAGTTGATTGCGACATTGTAACAAAGGCAGTACTGGTAGGAGTATTTTGTGGTGAATGTACATTCCTTCCTTCACCCGAGTTTTCCATTATTGTTGCTGACTTGCTGTATTTATGTCTATTGGATAACCTCCTGCAAGTGCAAAGCCATTGTTATTCTCGCAAGGCTTAATGAAGCGTCACAATGACCAAGCCTTTTGTTTGGGGATTTGGCTAATTAATAACCGAGCCTTTAAACTGTTGCACTCTCTCTGTTGTGGTTATTAAATATATTTTCCTTTCCAAGGTCATATAGTTTCGAAACTAGTAGTAGAAAACAATGAAGTAGCAATTTTAATTTTCTTTATAGATATAAATGTCCACTAATTGAAGAAGCAAGAAACCGTCCATATGAGAAAGAAAATGCATTAATAACATCATCCTTAACGGTGAGGTTTTAATCATTTAAGACCTGATACTTAATAGGTATCCCTATTGGCGAGAAATTTTTTAAGGTCTTATAGGACCCAGGGTCTCAGTTAAACATCTCATTCTTAAGTAGATATCCTAATACTTTTCATTATATTAATCATTTTACAATGTTTGTTTGACATGTTTTGTTTATTGGTGGGACCCATTTAGAACTTTTATCAAAGGTGTTTGTAATATCCCGCTTAGACATAATTTTTATCAGTATCAGAAGAATTACGAGTGAGTAGGGGTAAAATTGTAAATTTGAGAAGGAAGAGTTATAATAGGGGAAGATAGAGAATTTTCTTCATTTTCCTCCTCTCCATCTCTGTCTAAAGTTCAGATTTTCTTCTCCCTCTCTCTCAAGATTTCGACTCTCAACCTATCAAGCTTTATTCATCAACTTTCTTCCTAAACCAATTGGATCATAAGCAAGCAAAACTTTTGGAACTAGGGGCAAGAGAAAGCTAAGAAAGAATCAAGTAAAGTGCAAGATCAAAGCTAGGGTTTTGGAGTTAAGAGTTTAACAAAGCATCAAGCAAGGAATTAGGTGAGCTCCCATAGATTTATACCCTTTCTAGGGTAGTTTTTTGAGGTTTCATGAGATAAGAAAACTTGAATTGATTAGGTTGATTTCTTGTTTGTTAGTTACCCTTTGTTAATACTTGACATGTTATGATCTTCCTAGTTAAAAATACTTTATTTTGATGTATAAAGACTTGCTGGTGTTGTGAATTTGATAAAATTCGTATTAGAACTTTCTGGAAAAGCTACAGGTCCTGGCTGCACTGACTTTATCGTGCCACGACAAATTCCATCGTGCCATGATCATATGGATCAGCACGCCATCGTGCCACGAGAATGGCACATCGTGCCACGAAAAAGACAGGATGCCACCCCATTTTGAAAACTTGTTTCAAGGCCAGAAAACCATCCTTACAATGCCAGAGCATCTTTGTGCATTTAGTAATGGAAGAAAGAGGTCATAATATTCTTTGTATTAACACGAGAGTGGTGAAAGATATTCAAACATCATGAGGATTAATCTCAACAAGAATCAACGACAATTGTGACAAGGGGTAAAGATTACCTATAGGCTTTAAGTAAGCTAAGGGGCTTAGTTCCCAACATTTAAGTAAGTGGTTTATGACAACGATAAGCTTAAACCTTATTATAGGTTAAGAACTCTTGTTTAAGTACTTGAGGAATGCGTTAGATATGCATATGATTAGAATGATGTATTAGATATACATATGAATAACTTACGATAAGTATCAGATTTAAAGATTATACGTGTTCAGCAGACTCCGGATTATGCCGGATGAGATTTCTCCGAAAGTGCTATCCACACGTAAGTTTATAAGACTATGTTAACGTGTCCAGCAGGCTCCACATTATGCCGGATGGGACTTCTCCGAGAGGGTTGTCCACACGTATGTTAAAGATTTAACATGTCCAGCAGGCTATGGATTATGCCGGATGAGACTTCTCCGAGAGGGTTGTCCACATGTAAGGTTAAGTTATGTCCAGCAGGCTCCGGATTATGCCGGATGGGACTTCTCTGAGAGGGCTGTCCACATAACGATAAGAGGAGTCTGGTGTTAGCCTGATATGATAGGAATTTTCATCAGTATGATGGGAGATGTACTTCGGGGTTACTCCACCCGGATGCACTCCGTAAAATGAACCAAGATAATTATTGTGTGTTACACGCTAACTTCTAACTTAATGATATAAAAAAGATGAATATGTATATATTATACAAAGAGAATGACAAAGTAGTCATCAGATATCAGGAAGTGATCATAGGATGTCCCCGGATCACTAAGTATGAGATTATGAATATGTTCAACATAAGATAAAGACATATAGCGATCCTAGTTCTTCCCTTGATCGCAAGATATGTAGAGATTGACGGCTATCATAGGTTTCCCGAGATTGCCAAGAGTTAGTGCATGGCGACCCTAGGTGTCCCCGAGGTTGCCAAGGTGTCCCCTAGGTCTCATCCCATTCCTTCTGATGCAAGTTCGGAGGTAGCACGACGCAAGGGTAAGGAGAAGGTTTCGGATTGATCGTGCTGGTTTTATGTTTATTACTGGATGATGTGTACTTAGTTTTGTATATTGATGTATTTTATGAGAGATGTTATATTAAGAGACATAATGTACTGATACTTTATGTATTATATCATTATCAGTTAAACTTTCTGTATTGTAATTAATTGTATCCAGTACGAAATTTTAATACTCGTATAAGATCCTAGGCAATCTTTATATGGGTGTTACAGTGTTGCATTGGAGTGATTGAGTGCTTATTAGGTATTGTTATTAAAAAATCATAAATGAGTGATGTGTACACATGAGACCCGTTTAAGTATTCAAAATCGAGGGTCTCCATTGTGGATGTACTAATTTACTTTTTCTACAATTTGACAAAGGTATAGTTTCTGCAATTGCTAATTTCTTACAACTATGGCTGATGGTGCAACTGAATCTGTTGAACAAGTTGACAAAATTACGTTGAGAGTTATGGTCGATAAAGAAAGTAACAAAGTTATGTATGCTGAAGCAGTGAAAGATTTTGTTGATGTTCTCTTCAGCTTCTTTACCTTGCCCTTAGGGACTATTGCAAGACTTGTTGCTACAGACTCAAATATTGAAGCAGTTCAATTTGGCAGCATTAGCTCACTGTCAAAGTGTGAAAGATCTTGATCAACATTAACATTACCTGGTCATTTGAAACTTAGTAAGACACAATGTCCAGAGAATGACCAAGAAAAAGAAGAAATGAGCAAGGTGCCCTATTCTTCAGCTATGGGTAGCCTTATGTATACAATGGTTTGTACAAGATCAAACATTGCTTATGCGGTATGAGTTGTGAGTAGATTCTTGTCGAATCCAGGAAAAAAGCATTGGAATGTTGTGAAATGAATACTAAGGTATCTAAGAGGAATTACCAAACAATGTTTGTGCTTTGGCAATGACAATCAATTACTCATTGGATATGTGGATGAAGACATGGCAAGAGATGTAGATTCAAGAAAATCTACTTCCGGATATTTGATTACTTTTGCAGGCGGAGCTATCTCATGGCAATCATGATTACAAAAGTGCATTGCTTTGAGTACCACAGAAGCTGAATACATTGCAATCACCGAAGGTTGTTAGGAGATCATGTGGATGAAGAAGTTCCTGCAAGAGTTAGGCCAGAATCAAGAAAGATATGTTCTTTATTGCGATAGTCAGAGCGCGATTAATCTTAGCAAGAACTCAGCATACCACTCCAGATCGAAACACATTAATGTGAGGTATCACTAGATTTGTGATGTGTTGGATAGTAAACTGTTGAAAGTAGAGAAAGTTCACACCAATGAGAATGGGGAAGGCATGATGACAAAACCTCTACCAAAAGAGAAGATGGAGTTTTGCAAACAAGCTGCTGGATTGGCAGCAACCCCAAACTAGTCAAGGCATTCCCCTATGGCTGGAGGGGGAGAAATGTGGGGTCCAGACATTGCCACATGGCCAACATACATTTGACAGAATGGAATGTTGCATGTGATGACAAGTAGCAAGGTGCATGGTGTACACAAGGTGTAGTGTATTAGTAACATTGCAAAGGACACTTGGTGTTTTGCATGAAAGGCAAATGACAAGTGTCTTCATGCATGTAGGACAACTTTGGCTTGCTTCTCCTATAAATAGGACCATGAGAAAGCATTCACAACACACCACAAGAGAAGAACAACAAAAAGCAAGAGAGAAAGAGAGCCTTGTTCAAAAGAGAAAAGTGATCCTCGTAGAGAGTTTTCTTGTGAGAGAAATAGTGAGACAATTTGTGAGAGTGTTCCTTACAAATTGAGAGATACATTGTAGTGAGATCCATTTAAGGGTGAAGTTGTTGTATTCCCATTATCATTATAGTGGAAGTTTAAGAGGCCCAAGGGTCCCGTGGTTTTTTCCTTACTCACATTTAGAAGGTTTTCCACGCTAAAATTTTGTTGTATCATTTTACGTTTCCGCAAAAGTGTCTATTTTGAGTTCACGGAGGAGGGAAATTATGCAGGCATTTCCCAACACTTAAAGATAAACTAACCAAGCCTCCTATTGCAGCACAATTTGACCTCAGCAATCCAACATTACCAATTTCTGCAACTACCTTACCTGTCTATTATTGTCATATTTACTATTCAAGGTGGATTCGAACTCTTCGTACTACATACAAGCATTATGATTATTCTAGTGCTTCTGATGAAAGGTGTGTACTTTTGAATTTTGTTTGTATTCTGCTTCAAAATCATCTAGTTGTGGAGAATTTGCAAACTGACCATCAATATACATGGTTACAGATGACTTGGTTGTGACTTCAACCTCGTCCTTCACAGCTATTTCGCATCTAAATAGTTTAAATGTTCCTCTATCTGATGTAGAGAAAAATGTGGTTAGAATTGGTGTGAACGAGGTAATTCAAAGCATAAGATTTTTACCATTGTTATTGGTCGCAGTTAATTTTCATTTACATACTACTTAAGTTTTGATATTGGCTTTCAGATGGTTCCTTATGAAATAAAGTTGATACTAATTAACTTGCATCTACTAATGTTTATTCTAATAAATATTAGGACTTGTTTAAACTTTACACTGTCGTATAGGTGGTTGATTGATAAAAGAAAATGTGGTCTTCTCAACTCTTCTTAGAGTTGGAGATGGCTCTTGATTTTTTTGCTTCAATTAAGGGTCATCATCTTGGACACTAAGATGTTCTCCTTGCTGAGTTTATGTCCAATTTTTAGAATTTGAACATGTCTTGATTAGAGGCTATAGGAATATTCACTACTACTTGAATAATGCCATTTAGTTACATAGTACCTCTCTCATACGTCCCTTTTACCAATTTACTAGAGCCACTGCTGATGTGGCAGTGTTAGTTAAGCCACCTCAGCAATGCAGTTATAGTTTCTAGTTAGCTCAACTCAGATTCGTTTTTGGGAGGTGCAAACAGCTCTATAGAGTTGGGCCTCCAAAATTTTGGGGCCCAAAGTAATTTTCTTTATGTAAATAATGCATGGAAATTAAAAATATATTCAAATCGCGTGGTAACTTCTTTGATCAAAAGACTTGGTGTAGTGGTAGAACTTGATGGTGGTGATCTCTTGGTCTTGGGTTCAACTCCCTTCCTAGGATTTATGTCCTTTTTTTTACTTAATTTTTTTTCTTCAGCATGATAGATCAGTCTTGATTTGAGCCTAATTTTTATGGATTTGAGATCTATATGTCTTTAATATTCTCTCTTCTTTCTCCAATTCAGCCAGACTCTTCAACCCATTCGACTACATATTTACAAATAAAAATACAATACAACTTCTTTTTTTATTTTTTTTAGAGCGCTTGTAATTTTTTGCTCATACTTGTCGTATAAAATAACAAAGTTCTAACAACAAACATTATAATTATTCTTTCAAAAACTAAAATAAAATATAACAAACATTATAAAGTTTTTTTTTTCTCTTTTTAAAAAAATTATATTTTTTTATTAGGGGTCTATCTTTATTATAAGAGTCGGGCCTCCAATTTTACAGAGACGGCCCTGGCTCAACTATAAATGTAACACTCCTATGCAATTCATTGGAAGAAAGAATAAAAATCACGAGAAGCAAAGCTGAAACACGATCCCCATTACTATTGAGACTTCAATACTAACCAATGTAATTAAAATGCAATTTCATTTTACAATTTTTATATTAAAAAAAAAATTAATATCAGCAAATGCTGTCAATATCAAAATTATTTTAAAGTTATATGTATGACCGATAAATTTTCAGTTAATTTTGTGTTGTTGTTATTATCTCTCACTTAAAAAATTTATGGTTGGTACCCATTTGGTTTGAGCTTATGAAAAATAGCTTATGTAAATAAATTAGCTTTTATTTTAGTTTATAAGCTCTCACTAACGAAAATTGTATCTTCATAATCTGTTTTTTTCATAAAGTACCTTAAAAACTTATAAATAATACATAAAAACTTATTTATTTGCATAAACTATTTTATATAAGCTTTAAAATAAGCTAATCAAAATGGCCCCAAATCTATCTAGAGCGTCAAGCCTGTGTGTGCATGCAGTGATCATTATCCTCTATTTTAATTAGTCAAACATCCATGCGCTTACTCTACGCCCCCTTATATACATAAAAAACCCTAGTTTAATGGATTTGTATCACTAAATATGGTAAATATTAGAATGATCCGACTCAAATACGAGTGTATCCTTATCCATCTTATGAAATGGAATAAAAATATTATTTTGTGTCGTGTTTTATTTTAGTTTTTTTTTAATAAATTCTTTTTTAATATTCGGAGGTGAATAATTTTAGTTATTTTGTTAAGAATGTTTAATTATTTTACTTATTCAAAGTTTAAAATTATTCATAAAATTTTTTACAATATTTTATTAACTAAATAATTGTGCACATTTTATAAATGCATTCAATTATATTGCGTAATAAGTATCGTATATTCTCGGAAAGTACCGAATCATTATTTCATTTTGTAACTACAATTTAATTGATAGTTGAAGGACCCATTTCTCTATATTTTTGTGTGAAGCTAACCATTAAATTATTTGAAGAAAAAAAATTATTTCACATCTGTATTTTTTTACATATTTCATTATATATTTTTAAATTTTAATATTATTCCGAAATTGGTTCATGTTTCATTTTTAGTGATAAAATCATAATTAAAATTAGATTTATTTTTGTTTTAAGTAAATATAAATTTATTTGAGGCATGTCAAACACTAAATATGAGTATTTCTCTTTCTCTCAGCAAATATTAGAATCTTATTTGTTCCATTGTTGGAGTCTAGACTCTAATCCCTTATGCTATACTCAGTTTTTTTTTTTATTAAAAATTAGTTAGAAAAATTAAATTTGATAGAAAGAATTATTGATCAAGTTTTATTCATCGAACTCTAGATTATGAAAACTCTATTTTTAAGAAAAACATGGTTAAAAAAAATTAATGACATCTATTACACATACATTTTTGTATGGAATTTCGCAAACATTTTTTGACAAGTTCTTTGATTTTATTATGAATTTTTGTAAGATATGTTCAGAAATGTTGTAAAAAGAAAAACATATATCTCCACGTACGATATGACTAGATTCAATCATTCAATCAATCAAGACTAAAAAAAATGTATTATTCTCAAAATTCCATTTAAAAATGCACCCAAGCCAAGATTGCAAAAATTTCACATCGGCCACAGATCAGTGGCATAAAAACCCTTTCACTTCATTCCATTACATTTGTGCAAACAAAAAACAGGTTTTTCTCTTCTTCCTCTAAAACCACCATTTTTTCTCCTTCTTCTTCTTTGCTCGCTTGTTTTTTCTCTTCACTGATTTCTCTCATTGATCGTAACATTTTCTTTTTGAAGCAGCTATGGTGGGAGGTGGTAACACGAATTCCGATATCTCATTCGCTGGCACTTTCGCCAGTAGTGCTTTCTCTGCATGTTTCGCTGAGGTATGCATGTCGCTGTATATACATTTTTCTTCGTAAATTCTCATCTGGGTTTTTGTTATTTTTCGATTTTCTTTTTTTGTCTGTGATCTTGCGTAAAAACCCATTCGGGGTTTTGGAATTATACCCTATTGATTTTTTGTTATGTAGTAATGGATCATGCTTAATTGCAATGTGTTAACTGTAATAGACTTTGTTTTATGCATTTTTATAAGTTTTCATAAGTATGACGCACGAACATAACACTCATAACACTACATGTCGACGCTGATAATAATTTGAGAAAATTAAGTAAATGTAATCGCATGTGTCTAGTGTCATATCGGTGTTAGATACCGGACACGTCTTTGATCTGAATTGTCAAACCTATGTAGATGTAGATCCATCAATATTGGAGCTGAAAATTGAAAGAACAAGTGAATGTGAATTTTTGTTGTTGTCTAATTTGTACGTTTTTTTCTTGGATTATTATCCTTTTGGTTGGTTAGAATTAAATTGAATGTGAGTTGGTGTGTAAATCTGTTTTGTGATCAAATAGGATTTTTCATGTTGGTTGGTTCAGTTTGTGCCTACCCTGTTGCTAAGTCTTGGTGCATGTTTAAATTGACGTCCAGTTTGGCGGAATCTCGGTGTTCTGAAGTGATTTTGGCAAAAACTAAAGTTTTATTCTTCAACAAAATCACATGTCACCGTGGTTTTGTTAAATTCAGCGTCATTTTAGAGATGTGTTAGTTATTTGAGGAACTGTTATGTTCAAGGCTCTGATATGATTACAGGCATTTGATTTACAATCATCGTTGTTTATTTTTCAAGACTTGACATGGATTACAATCATTCTATATTCGATGATTTGTGATTGCAGATGTTGGAATTGGATATTTGGCATAAACTGATTGTCTTGTTGAAAGTCTTAATTGTTTGTTTGGCTAGCTAGGAAAGTTCTGAAAATGTTGTATTTGATATTCACAGACTGAATCATCATTGAAAAATGGCATAATGATTGAATATTTTTCCATAAATTATCCAATATGAAACAGCCATCGATTTATTCACAAATTTTCCTTAATTATATGCTGTTTTGTTTGTTCTGTTTACTTGTTAGATTGTGTCGTGGTGCTTTTACAAGAATTCAGCACTAGCATTTATTGAAATTATATTCACAAATTTATCTTTGAAATAGATATGTACTATTCCTCTGGACACTGCCAAAGTTAGGCTTCAACTTCAAAAACAAGCTGTATCTGGCGATACGGTGACCTTGCCTAAATACAAGGGTATGCTGGGAACAGTTGGAACCATTGCCAGGGAAGAAGGTCTTTCAGCACTATGGAAAGGAATTGTGCCAGGGTTACACCGTCAATGTTTGTATGGAGGATTAAGAATTGGGTTATACGAGCCTGTGAGTAATCAACCGTGTCTCAAAGATTGTTCATTTGTTTGAGTTCATATCTACTTTTTGCATATGCAATCTGATGTGTTAATTACTTTGGAATTGAACAGGTTAAGAATTTGTATGTTGGGAAAGACCATGTTGGAGATGCTCCGTTGGCAAAAAAAATTCTTGCTGCACTAACAACTGGTAATTAATCCCATTATGTTTCTTCTAAAACTCTCGATATATAATGTAAGATTATGATATTGAACCTTCTTAATTTGTCTTATCGACAGGTGCTGTGGCAATTGCGGTGGCAAATCCTACTGATCTTGTCAAAGTTAGACTTCAAGCGGAAGGGAAATTGCCTCCAGGCGTGCCCAGGCGATACACTGGATCGTTGAATGCTTATTCAACAATTATGAAACAGGTTTACTCCTTTAACCTTGTATGATTTGTGAAGGATAAAGATGCGGTAACTCATTTTTTTGGCTCTAAACTCATACTAATAAGTCTTGTTAATCTGCATCAAACAAACAGGAAGGAATCGGAGCTCTTTGGACTGGCATTGGCCCCAATGTCGCAAGAAATGCTATTATTAATGCTGCTGAGCTAGCCAGCTACGATCAAGTGAAACAGGTAATGTGAAAGATACTAAACTGCACTTTCGATTAAAATTTTGATATTATTTCTCTTTTATAATTTTAATAACCTGATCTTTTTTACTGCAGACCATTTTGAAAATTCCAGGATTCACTGATAATGTTGTCACACATCTTCTTTCTGGTCTTGGGGCAGGTTTCTTTGCAGTCTGTATTGGCTCTCCAGTTGATGTGGTAATTTTTTGGTGTTTACTTGTGAATATCAATATTATTGTTTCATCATTTTATATGTAGTATGTTGATAACTTTATATACTACCATAACCATTCACTTTGAGTTTTGTACTTCAATTTGACATCTAATGCTTAATATAAATAAAAATAAATTTGACAGCTGATCGTTTTAAGTTCCATTGGGGCAGATGACAGTTTTTTCTTTTCTATCGCCATTCAGTTGCTTAGTGAGCTTCTTCACTGTGCAGTCAGCCTTATCATTCCCCTGATTTAATTATTCCATCTTCTTTCTTGTGTATATGCAGGTTAAGTCAAGAATGATGGGAGATTCTAGTTACAAAAGCACGATTGATTGTTTCGTCAAAACATTAAAAAATGATGTATGGTTTTTTCTCCTATCATTACTTTTCTCTCGCCCTGTTTTTCTTTAATTTTAAGCATTAACTGTATGTGAATAAAATACTTAGCAGAATTTGATCATATCTAGTTTTAAGCTTAGTGTATGTGAGCTGAACAGACTTCCTTGTGCCTTTTCGGTTTTTATGATATCTTTATTTCTTATGTTGTTGATGGGTATCAACAAACACAGGTAATGAAACAGTAAATCACTAGAACAGTAATGGAATGGAAATGGATATATTATAATGGAAATGGCTTATTACAATATATGAAAGATGAAAATAGAATTGATAACAAACTATCAATTCTCCATAGCCCAATGGCTCCTCAATTCACCCTAGTGAATTGCCTTTGCTAACAGACAAACTTAGCTCCTATTCTCTTTCCTCTAACCACCCTTATATACACCTCACTCCAAGCACCTCATGCAAATCTTCACACAATATTCCCTTCCACGTAATCATTCTTTCTGTTGCCCACGTTCCCCATAATACCCTTCTTATTCTTTCTTTGGTAGACTCTCCATACTTTAGGTCTTGGGCTTGGGTCCTCATCAATGCCCACTAGCTCATCAGCATTCCTATCAATACCACCCTCTTCAATAAGAACCTTGTCCTCAAGGTTAAATTTCGGAAACTGTCCCCTAATAACAGCATCATCTTCCCATGTCACATCATCAATAGACTTGTCTTTCCATTGAATAAGACTCTGAGGAACTGAACTGCCATTCTTCATAATGCTTCTAGTACCCAGCACTCTAACAGGATAAATTTCCTCATCCATGATTACTTCAAGATCTTTAGGCAACTCATTCTGCACCTGATATTCCCCTACAGCCTTCTTAAGCAATGAAACATGAAATATAGGGTGGATTTTGGACTGATCAGGCAGTTGCAGTTTATAGGCCACAGCACCAATTTTTTCAATGATTTTGAAAGGTCCATAAAATCTGGCTGCTAGCTTCTGATTAATTCTCTTCACAACAGACTGCTGCCTATGAGGCCTCAGCTTCAAGAACACCCACTCTCCCACTTCAAACTTCACATCTCTTCTCTTCTTGTCAGCATAAATCTTCATCTGTTGTTGAGCCCTCAAAAGATGAGCTTTCAATTGATTCAAAGCCTCATCCCTCTCCTGTAATTCCAAAGCCACGGCAGCTACCTTAGTTTCATTACTAAGGAATCGAATTAACTTGGGAGGTTGTCTGCCATACACTACCTCAAAAGGGGTTTTTCCAATTGACTCATGGTAGGTAGTATTGTACCAATACTCTGCCCATGACACCCAATAAGACCAGGTTTTAGGTTGTTCAGCCACAAAACACCTAAGATAGCTCTCTAAACATCGGTTTATAACCTCTGTTTGTCCATCTGTCTCTGGATGGTAAGATGAACTCATTTTCAAACTTGTCCCCTGTAGCTTAAAAATTTCTCTCCAAAAATGACTAATAAACAGAGGGTCTTTGTCACTCACAATTGACATAGGAATGCCATGTAGCCTTATCACTTCCTTCACAAAAATCTCTGCTATGGTCTTAGCTGTGTAGGGATGTTTTAACAAAATGAAATGACTGTATTTAGAGAGCCTATCCACAACAACCAATATCGCCTCATAACCCCTAGACTTAGGCAATCCAGTTATGAAATCAATAGACAAGTCCTCTCATATGGCATTAGGTATGGGTAGAGGTTGTAGCAACCCTCCAGGAGTTGTAGTAGCATATTTCTGTCGTTGGCACACATCACATGCTCTAACATAGTCCCTGACTGTTTTCTGCATACCTATCCAATACAAGTTCTCAGCTACTCTCTTGTAAGTTCTCAAAAATCCAGAATGACCTCCCATTGGTGTTTCATGACATTCTTTTAACAGCTGAGGAATCATTGATGAATTCTTACCTATCACCAAACGATCCTGATACAACAATACCCCTTGATGTATCACAAAACCAGGGTACTTGTCAGGATTTTCCACCACTTTTTTTAGCAATTCCTGAACCTACACATCATTTTCCACATCTTTCAGCAGTTGCTGCCTACCTATCCACACAGGTGAATGAGCCATAACTGCTAACTCACAATCATCATAGCATCTGGACAATGCATCTGCAGCTTTGTTTTCCAAACCCGGTTTATACTTTACTTCAAATTGGTAGCCTAACAGCTTAGCCAACCAACATTGCTGGTCTGGTGAAGAAATCTTTTGTTGTAGGAAATGCTTCAGGCTCTTATGGTCTGTATACACTACAAATTCCTTCCCTAACAAGTAGTGTCTCCAGTGTTGGATTGAAAGAACCAATGCCATTAATTCTTTTTCATAAACAGACATAGCCAAGTTATTTTCAGACAAGGCTTTGCTGAAATAGGCAATTGGTTGTCTGTTTTGCATAAGAACAGCTCCAATACCCCTACCAGCTGCATCACACTCCACTTCAAAAGCCACATCAAAGTTTGGTAATGCTAGGACAGGAGATGTGGTCATGACTGTCTTCAGCTTCTGAAAAGCTTCCCTAACAGCCTCATTCCATAAGAAGTTGCCTTTCTTTGTTAAATCTGTGAGTGGTCTAGCAATTTTACCATAGTCTTTAACAAACTTCCTATAGTAACCAGTGAGACCTAAGAAACCCCTCACCCCTTTGACAGTCTTAGGCTCAGGCCACTCCATTATGCACTTCACTTTACTAGGATCAACAGACACACCAGCAGCAGAGATGATATGGCCTAAATAATCCACTTGTGAACAACCAAAACTGCACTTCTTCTTGTTTGCCACAAAACAATGCTTCACCAAAACTTCCAACACTAGTTTTACATGGTTCAAATGGTCCTGTTCATTCTTGCTATAAACAAGAATGTCATCAAAAAAACACCAGCACAAACTGTCTAAGAAAGGGTCTGAATATATCATTCATTGTTGCCTGAAATGTTGCTGGAGCATTCATCAACCCAAAAGGCATGACCAGATATTCATAGTGGCCATTGTGGGTTCTAAAAGCTGTCTTATGGATATCTTGCTCATGCACCCGTATCTGATGATAGCCAGACTTTAAATCAATCTTAGAAAAAACTGTAGACCCAAACAACTCATCCAACAGTTCATCAACTACAGGTATAGGATATTTGTCTGGCACTGTAGCTTTGTTCAAGGATCGATAATCCACACACATCCTCCAAGAGCCATCTTTCTTTTTAACTAAAATAACAGGGCTAGAGAAAGCACTCATACTAGGCCTGATTACTCCAGCTTGAAGTAACTCAGCCACTTGCTTCTCAATCTCCTCCTTCTGGTGATGAGGATATTTATATGGTCGCATGTTAACAGGTCCACAATTAGGAATAAGATTTATCTGATGTACCTGACTTCTTATGAGAGGTAAAGATAAGTGTTCTGTAAACACTTCAGGAAAAGTTGTCAGCAAATCACCAATGTTTCCTTGAATTTTCACATTACTGTCCAGTAGCTTCTCTTCAAGAGACCATAACTCAACATGACTCATAGCTCTGTCCTTCCCTTCTAAGTATGTGTGCAAACATCCTTGAACTAACTGCCTTCCACCTTGACCCTTCAAAGTCACCATTTCACCATTATGCCAGAACTGCATGGTTAGATCCTTCCAATCCATCACCACCTTGCCCAAAGTACTGAGCCAAGAGACTCCTAGAACCACATCCAAACCACCCAGTCCTAGTACCAACGCATCAATTTCAAACTCATTAGACCCTAGGACAAGTCTAACTCTTCTGCAAACCCCTTCAGATAACACCTTGTGACCATCCCCTAACTTGATCCTCTTCACAGTGGTTGGAGTAACCTTCAAACCCAAAGCAGTGACCAACTCTGGAGAGATGAAACTATGGCTTGCTCCACTATCGATGAGCACACCCACATTAACATGCTCCAACTTCCCTTCAATTTTCATTGTTTGAGACTCCCCCATCTTCCCCAGAACTCCAATCAACTTACACTCCGCCTCCGTCATCTCTTCCTCTTTCGACTCTTCACCCTCCATAGCTACAATCTCACCGTCATCATTCAAAGACTCACCATCACCCAAAATAAGCACACGCAGTGAACGTTCAGGGCATTTGTGTTGAGTAGGGTGGTATTTACCCCCACACTTGAAGCATAAGCCCTTAGTTCGTCTTTCCTCCATTTCTTCACTGCTAATCCCTCACCACCGATCGTTCGTACCACCACGACGATCCCCTTCGTGTTTCCTTCCTGTTGAACTCAACGAAGACGTCGTATTGGAAGTGGATCCAATAGAAACAGTTTTGCGAGATGGGTTAGTCCAACCCGATTTTGAGAAACGGGTTATTTCCTTCTGGGCCAGGTTGGACCCAGTCCGGAATTTAGATCCAGGCCCATATTCACTACGACCCACATTCTTCTTCATAGAGGCTCTGTTTTCATCATCGTCTTCCTCGCGAAGCTCTTCCTCCACATCCTTCGCAATTCTCATCATCTGCATACGATTGCCAGGGTTGAGAGTCCTTACCCTCCGTCGTATGGGTGCTTTCAACCCACTCATAAAGTAACCCAAGTATTGCTCCTCAGGTAAACGTCCCACCTGAGACGACAACAGCTCAAACGCCTCGACAAACTCCTCCACACTTCCCATTTGTCTCAACGTAGATAACTCTTCAAACGGATTCTCTAATCGCCGGCCACCGTACCGCGCAATTAGTGCCTTCTTCAGCTTCTCCCATGAAAGATCGTCCTCTGTTTCCATTAGCAAATTGAACCAATGGATTGTGGATCCTTCCATGCTCAATCGTGACAGCTTCACACGCATCTCCTCCGGTGTATTCTGCACGTCGAAGTAGATCTCAGCACGTGTGATCCACGCCACTGGATCCTCACCTTCGAAGAGGGGTAGTTTCACCTTCTTTCCGGCGAGACGAGACTCGTTCTGTGATGAATCACCCACAGAAGTCTCACCTTCTTGCGTTGCTCCCTTCTGACCCATTTGTTTACTGAGCTCAGTTAAAACCAAACTCTGCTGTTGCATCTGCTGAGCATGTTGTGACATTTGCAGAGCAAGCTCTTGCAATGTCGTTGTGACATTTCCCATCTGTGTCTCCAGAGCTTCAATCCGATCACCCATTTTGGGTTTCCTTGGCATCTACAATCACTGGTTCCAGGGGAATGTATCCAGTAGGTCGGACCAATTGATGGGTATCAACAAACACAGGTAATGAAACAGTAAATCACTAGAACAGTAATGGAATGGAAATGGATATATTATAATGGAAATGGCTTATTACAATATATGAAAGATGAAAATAGAATTGATAACAAACTATCAATTCTCCATAGCACAATGGCTCCTCAATTCACCCTAGTGAATTGCCTTTGCTAACAGACAAACTTAGCTCCTATTCTCTTTCCTCTAACCACCCTTATATACACCTCACTCCAAGCACCTCATCCAAATCTTCACACAATATTCCCTTCCACGTAATCATTCTTTCTGTTGCCCACGTTCCCCATAATACCCTTCTTATTCTTTCTTTGGTAGACTCTCCATACTTTAGGTCTTGGGCTTGGGCCCTCATCAATGCCCACTAGCTCATCAGCATTCCTATCAGTTGCTTAATATGCCTTTTTTATCTCTGCATGAATTTCTTTGTTGGGAAATGCAGTAGGGATCGTCCAAGAATTTTTCATTATTATTGCATGATGTACTTGTCGTCACGGATTTAATTCACCTGTCCCATTTTCTTGTTCCCTTCCCTATCTAGTGGGAACACAACACATCACTAATGGATTTTCTCTTTTCTTAAACAGTAACATTTGCTATTTTATTTGTTACATTTTTATGTTTTAATTGAAGAAATATTAAAACCAAAAGTCATGATTCGCTTCAGTGTTTACATGGCTTGCATCTGTCTATTATGTGTGTATTTTGTCAATGGTATCATTTATCTCGTTCAATTGGTTTTGCAGGGACCTTTAGCCTTTTATAAAGGGTTCATTCCAAATTTCGGACGGCTAGGATCGTGGAATGTGATCATGTTTTTAACACTAGAACAGGTATGAATTAGGTTTTGTGATAGCTTTTGAGTCATCGTCCTTTACTTTTTGTCACACCCTATCTCATGGAGTTCTAGATTATTTTATAGCATATACTTGTTTGTTGTAGCAGAGTTCAGAAAATCCAAAATTTTCAAAAACAACTTTTGTGATTAGTATCAAGATGACTTAGATATTGACAATGGTTTGAGAAGCATGTATGACAAAATTGGATAAAAATAAAAAATTTGTCACTCTTAAACTGACTGACACTAAAGATGATGCCTAAATATAGTTTACAAAGTGTTTTCGTGGGGTTGAGTTAGACCTTTAGTGAAAGACTTACTCCCTCCGTTCCTTTAAGTGTCTCTTTTTGAGAAATTTTTTATTTCTATTTAATTGTCACTTTCAAAGTTCAATGCAACATTAAATATTGTTTTACCAATATTATCCTTAGTTATTTATTACAGAAAGATAAATATATGAAATGAGATAATAAATGAATAAGGATACTGACATTTGAGTGTTGATTGACTATGTTCTTACATACGTTCTCATGATTAACTTTCTAAATTTTGCTGTTTTCTTTCTTCTTTTTATGACACAGACTAAAAAGATCGTAAAAAAATTGGAATCAGCCTGAGCTCAAGCAAGTACCACTAGGATTTTATTAGAGGCCACAACCGGGGGTGCAAACAGAAATCATCAAGAAAATAAAACTCTTCTTAGTTTTTACCCTATTGGAATGTGTGAACATTTATTTTTTGGCGGAGTAAAATTAAGTATTAATAAATGAAAATAATGTAATGTGGTCCATGCTAGATGCCACCAACATCAACAAATTCATAAATGCTAGTTTTAGAGCTTCAAATTACTGTTTAATTTCTTTATAATCCTCTTACAATTTTATCACAAGTTGGGCTTGGTTTGTTTGATATACGAGTGCTTCGAAATTGGGTTGCTTTACGTGCCTATTACTCCATCCGTTTCACAATATGTGTTCTCTTTACCATTTTTCTTTGTCTCAAATTATTTGTCCATTTTACAATACCAATAAAACATTTATTATTCTTTTCCACTAACATACTATTTTTTATTGCATTTCAATCATCTAAATACTCCACTAACTATAATTAATGAGGGTGTTTTAGTAAATTAAACATATTTAAGAATAAAAATCAACACTACTAATCATTTTCTTAATAACCGTGTAAAACTCAAAAGGGACACCTATTATGAGACGGAGGGAGTATATATTTTTTTTCTAATGCACCCATATATGTGCCTCATACTTCTCAAAAAAATTGCATTTTCAGAAAATTTACTCTTGGAACATATATTGTTTTTTCAAATTGATATAACTTCTGAATGTTAACTTTGGACTAAATAGGTTCTCAAAGTTAACATTCTGAAGGGTTTTTTAGTTTTGTTGGCATCAAAATTTAAAAAATATCACTTTTCATAAACTTGTTATAGGAAGTGTTATTATGAAAGACAGAATGTTGTATGCATGTAAGGGTGAACCGTGAAAGCAAAACAAGACTCAGGTAAATCAGTAAAAATACAATGCGACATGATAAAAAATTTAATATAAAAATAGCATTTCCGGCGGCCTTGGCACCAATTTCCGGCAGCCACGGGTACCCGATTATTTCTGACAACCTCTCCAGAGTAGTTGCAGCAAACAGTTTTTTTTCCAACATGCCAACAACCGGTGACTTTTATCGGTGACTTTTAGAGTGTGTTTGGATGAGGTAATTGAGAAATTTTGAAGAATTTAGAATTCTAGGCAATTCAAATTATTCAATTAAATTGACTTCATTTCTAAATATTCTTGTTTGGATGGAGTAATAAAAAATTTCATTGTCATCATTTTATAAATTTTAATTTTTTTGGACAAATTTGAAAATTGAAATAAAGGGTCAATTTGTAAATTTCAAAAATTTTGAGGGGTCAATTTATAATTTTGAATAAGTTGAGGGGTAAATTTGTAATTTCCAAAAAATATTAGGGGTCAAATTGCAATTTTTTGAAAATTTATTGGGGTCAATTTGAAAATTTGAAAAATTTGAGGACCAAAATGCAAAATTTGAAAAATTATAAGTGAAGAAATTTGAAATTTTTAACTTTTAGGTGTCATTTGAAATTCTCTAAATTTAACTTAGAACAAAATATTCATAAATTTCCATCATTTTGAAAATTCTCCATATTATTATCCAAACAATGAAATTCATCTAAAAGTATTTGAATTCCCTCAAAACATTACATTACCTCAAAACATTCCTCCATCCAAACACACTCTTAAGCATTTCTGAGGGCCTTTGCTGCTGGTAATGTCAATACTTTTTGTAGTGGTTGTTACAAGATAGAATGATCATTGTTTAACATACAGAAACTTCTAAAGAGCGATAGAGATTTTATGGCCAAATCACCTACTGGAGTTTATAATCTTGAGACCACAAGTTCAACTATTACCATCATTTTTAAGACTATCGAGGCATGTGTTGCACATAACTTGCTCCAACAAATTAGATTTTGTCTATTGCTCTATTATAACCATATTATAGGTAAGAAATATTCACTATCGTTAACAATGACTAATTTTCATTGTAAAATCTATTGACGCATAAGATCGATTCTCCCCTTCCAATTAAGTTTTCTATATATAAAAAAGTACGAGATTCAACCGTAACCACTTGGTTAAAGTATCAAAACTCATTGCCGCTCGAACTATCCACGTGTTGGTAGATGAGTTGATTGTTAGGGATAAATAAATGTTTCATCTATACAGTACATTATTAATAATTTGATAGAGTATCTAAATATCTGATCTAGTTGTCAGTATGACATATCTCAACTTACAATGTTAATATTGTTAGGCGGAAAATCTTTGTCGGATTCGAATCTAAAATCTCGTATAAAAACCTCAAATAGTGCAAAATGTTTAAATTACTTTTGTAGTAAATATTTTTTTGTTGATTAAATTATTTGTAAAAATATATTTTTCAATATATATGTATATCCATTGTATAAACACATGTTTTTTTTTTCTTCAAGTAACCTAGTGGTTAGACATTCATCTCATAAGATGAATAAGCAGGAAATCTGAGGTTCGAATCCCGACCCTTACATATTACATACAACGTCCCTAACAACTAAATTATGTTGTCGGGACAAAAAACACATTTTTTTTTATTTTACATATTCGTGACTATACTTTTTGAAGGAAAAAAAAGTATAGTATACTTTTTTTTTTAGCAATATAGTGACTATACTTAAAAACTCAATTATTCCTAAACTCTATTAGAATTTTTTTTTAAATATATATTTATTGTTTTTTGACTTTTTTTTCCGGTAATCTTCAATATTTTACCCTACCTTCTTTCATCAATAATATTTGGGTGTATTTCTTGGAAGTTCGCGACTACGTGCCAACTTAGTCGAGATCTCTCTTTAATTCCACTCTTCATTTGTCGGCCGAATAAATTCAAGTTGTAACATTGACCCGCGCACAAGGATAACACGCACAAATCGAAGAAAAATAGGGTTTGCTACTTTACTCAAAATTATAACTCAATTTTCTTTTCTTTTCCTTCCTCTCAAAATTATTTTTCTATTTTATTTTTTAAAACTTGATTAGTTTATCAATCTATCTGTGTTTATAATTAGTAGTATTAGTTTCTGTATTGCAGAACGAAGAGCCTCAAAGCTATTCAAATCCGAGATTGAAACATTTTAGATTCATTAACTTCGTGCTGTTTAAGTAAGTTTCCTCAATTAATCTTTCTTCAAAATCTCAAATTTCATCATTAACCAAACCCTTTATATTCAAAAAAAAAAAAAATCCCCTGTTTTTTAATTTAGGTTTTATTTAGGGTTTCTATGCAGATAACCTAGAATTAGATCGAATTCGGTCCCCATTTAGCTTAGGTTGTTAGCACAATTGTTAGATTCAATTCAATATTGTATTACAAATTCATGTTGTTGTTGTTGTTGTTGTTGTGTATATTTGATTCATGTTTCTGGGCTTATTCAGCACTTCTGTTGATATGTATAAAACATAGGATTTAATGATTGTGATTTGACAGTGTAAAGATTTTTTACACAGTCAATCAATTATAACTGTGATGGTAAAATTTATTTGACTTTCATCATAACTACTTTTAAAGTCAGACATATCAATGATTGTGATTTATTGATAGTGTAAAAGTCTTTACACCGTGTATGAAAATTAAACCCCCTAAACTTATAGATACAGTACAAGGGAAATACTAATCATTTTCCTTTTTCATTTGTTTTTTTTTTTTAAAATGAATTTTTGATTCTGAATATATGCTTCCCTTATCAGTTAACCATTTTCTGTTTTGAAATCTAAATATGTTTTTTTTTTTGTTGATTTGATAAAGGAGGAGGGTGAATAATTTGGTATACTTTGTACCCAATTTGAAGTATTGCATTGAAAGAGGTTGAGGGAAAAAGTTGATTGAAATATGCTTCAGATTCGGCTTAGTAAGAATCCATCCTCTGATGGGTCGGCAGGTGTGAAGCAATCGCCTGTTGAGACTGTTACGGTTGCCTGCCCTGACCATTTAGTCCTTGCTGATCTTCCTGTTGCAAAGGGTATTGGTACAGCTACTGCTTCTTCCGTTGTTAGGAATGTGGGTCGTAGATCCCGTCGCCAGCTTGGTGAGCGAGTTCATTTCTGTGTTCGATGTGATTTCCCGATTGCGATTTATGGAAGGCTGGTAATTACTCTCTTACATTCTAACCTGTTTTTTCATTTAGGCTTCTGCTTGCTAGGATGGTTTTAATCAAAACAAGATATAAGTTATCGTGTTCTAATATGGGCTTAGGGTTTGTTTGGCTTGACTTATTTGAGTTTATCTATTGACATAAGCACTTGTGAAACTGTTTGGGAGATGTTACGGAAACAAGCTCTCTAGGATAACTTATGAAAACAACTTATATGAAAATAGTTTAACTTTATTTTGCCTTTTGTTATAGAAATATCTTATATATAAGCCCTTATGATAAGTGTTTATGCTATAAACATTTAATAAAGTTGGATATATTCTTTGTTCTAGTTTTCACATGTGTTCACTCCAAAAAATTCATTGCAGAAACAAATTAGAATCTATTTAAGTAAGCATGCTAGCTGAATTCTGGGCAGTAATTTAATGGAATAGTGGACAGCTGTTGTATGTCCTTGTTTGCCTTTGATTTGGTGTTGACTTTTCATTTTTCTACTTACCTCGTAATATATTATTTTTACTATAATGGCCTTGTGGTTTTGTTCTTTAGCATTTATAGATGACACTCGTTATTTCATCAATGACTTTGCATTTTTATCAGAAATTTGGTTGAAAATGACAAAATGTATTTTATACCTGCATCGAAACACCTTTTTTCCTTATGTAGTTTTTTTTTTTTTTGCTGTTTAGAGTTCTAGATGTTATGCACGCCTCCAAAGGTGGTTTGGTTTGTTTTGTGATTTGGCTGCTATGTTTAAAATTTTGATTTTGATAGTGGGTTTTCTCACTGAATATATGCGAGAAGCCTAGAACTTGTTAGTTTCCTTTATGTTGGCTTACTATAGGGTTATGGTGTTGCAGAGCCCTTGTGACCATGCTTTCTGTCTCGATTGTGCTAGAAGTGATTCATCGTGCTACCTGTAAGTATTTTTCTTATCTTATTCTCTTCATACAGCAAAGCAATGAAGACCATTGACTCTTAACTTTGAAGCTTAATCTTTGCTAATGACTTAAGCAGTGAGGTAGCTATTAGAAAACAGTCGCCACTGTTCCGTAATCATCTTGTTCGCATGCTGTCTTTCACTGTTTGAGTTCTTCGTTTCACTACTCTGTTTTTTTTCGTTTTTGCAATCATTGCCCCTCTTTTAGTTGTTTTGTAAAATTTTTTCACACATTAACTAAGCTTAATTGTAACAGTACTGTGTACACCTGCTTTTCATTTTCCAGTCAATAGGTGAATAATATTTCTATAGGGATGCATTAAACCTTTCCTTTGTACATTATTTTCATTAAATTTGATTACTCTATGGACATACAATTTTGAAATTCATTCTCAAATATTTGTGCACTTTTTTTTTTGAGTCCCTCTACTTTTCCACTTGTTGAGTCATCATTCTAACCTGACATGTGGAGGGAGGTTTAGTTACATGTCTGTGGGACCATCTTCACACAGATTAAATCTGCCCACTTGAATAGGTGAAAATGGTGTCCAAGCTATTGGCATGTATGTAGCAATATCTCTCCCCACTTTGCAATAAAATAGATACTAGAGTGTGACATTTATTCAATCATTTTTTCTGTTTCCCTTGTGTTTTGTCTCAGATATAAAATTATTAATGATCTTTAACTGAAGAACTTTTTGTTTAAGGATTGTTGATTTATAAAATGATATCAAGTGGTCTAGAGTTTGAAAGAAATCTAGGTAACTCTGAATTTTAAAATTGAGAGTACGGAAGAGAGCAGCTGTGAGAGATGAAACTGAAAATCTATAAAATATTTCATGAATTGTTTGTTTGTACAACATAGATTTATATTTAAGACGACCTATCATAAGTCATAACTGCCTAGCTGACTCAGCCTAACTGAACTAACTGAGTAAATTAGTAATTGAAGAGAATACTCCGCACATTCTGTTATTTACGAGTGTTATGTGCAAGTGTAAGAAGCATGATAGCTTATCTCAAGATATTTCTGCTACTATACAAACTAAAGTACTAAACTCTAATGGAGTTCAGCACTTTGAGTTCCGTCCACTAATAAAAAGCTTAATGGTACTTTATGAGCCTATGTGCAAGTGTAAGGCTGTTGCATTATGCATGCTTTAAGGCCAATAGGCTCTTTCGTGATAAAGCATGTTAAATATAAAATCATTCACACGCTTATATTAAAAAACTTGAATTTTTGGGATGATATCAACCTTAATGTTGACCTTCACGGATTATGTTTTGCAATTGATAGGTTCCATGGGTAGAAGTTCTCTTTTCTGTGTAGCATATTGTTTGTATGTTAAAAAGGGTTTTTCATCTTCCTTGGTACACAGGTGTGAAGGACGAATCCAGAAGATTCAGACTATCAAAGTGATGGAAGGAATCCTATTATGTGCAGCTCCTCATTGTCTCAAGTCATTCTTGAAGAGAGCTGATTTTGAATCTCATATCCATGAATACCACGCCGATCTTCTTCGCCCCAATGCAGATAAAGAAGACGGAAATGAGTCAGAAGCACAAAGTGTTAGACAACCTACAGCCTCAGACTCCACTGCTCGAGGCCCCCAAAGGCAAGTTTTTTCTCCAGGTTCAAATTCTCAACATCATGATCTGGAAGACAGAACCCGTCGGCAACCACCAAAAGATCAAGCTCCTTCAAGGCCAGCAATGCAGCAAAAGCCACCATTTTTCAGCCAACAACATCATCTTTCAGATTCCATGTCTGGTTCTGTCGGAGGTATGCAGCAGGGCTTTCATCAACAAAGTTTCGACATGCAGCAGCACCCCCCACTAGAACCTGCTCAGTTTACCGACAGGCAGCAATCAGTTGGTCCAGATAACTCATTTCCTGAGTATCCAACAATGCACCCTGCACAACCCACCAATGTTCCCCCACACCCAAACCCAATGCTGAACCCACCCGTGCCATTTGGTTATCCCCCTTTCCCGCAAGACCGAGCTCAACCATTTTATGCTGCTCCCTATGATATGCCTAGGCAGGACTCGTCTTCTGATATTGGAGACCCAAATTCATTAATGGGTTACCCACAAGGTGTCCCAAATGGCCCAAATTTTCAAGGAAATTACCCCCAGCCCTGGAATGCAGCAGGTGTTCCTTTTGAACAAGCACAAGGTGGTGGTATGGCTGTGGATCCAAGGGATTCCAAAGGTATATTGGCACCACAGCCCATGCCTCTCCCACCACCACCACCACCTCCGGCCCACATGTTGAAACCAAACTACTATCCTGGTGATCATGGACATGATGGTCAAGGTTATGGTTGGCAGCATGATAACCGTGACAGCTTTAATGGTCAAGGCGGATAAGGTTTCCTATCATTCATGTCATGTCTCTTGCATCTTTGAAATCACTAAACTGCAATTTCTATTACATTTTGGTCGTTTTGTGTTTGTACATTCTAATCGAATCGAGTTTTTCCTTTATTGTTTACCAAAGGTAATCGAAAGTTTTATTTTGCGTATTTTGCACTAGAATCATCAAATGAAATGGGAATCGAATGTGTTGGAAAACTAGGAATAATATGGCTCTTCAACCTGATCGATTTTTTTTTTTGGTATGAATGTGTATGACAACCATCAATTTAGATTGAACTATATGAGTGACAAAAGTTTCCCTTCATCAATTATTTTATGGTAGTGTGGTTAGTACTAAAGCATGAAACTTGAAATGAACCATCAATCCAAATGTTATTTCCGTACAGTTTTAAATTGGGAAATCACTTGTACGAAAAACAAAGAGAAGAGATTGAAAAGAATGAGAGTTAATATTCAAAATATGTAGTTTGGTTTTTTGGACCAAGGGTCTTCAAAGGAGTTTAAAGTAGGAGATCAAAATTCAAACTCTGAAAACTTTAATAACTACTCCCTTATTAACATTTGCTTACAAAACGAACTAGTAAATTATTTTTAAGATTCAAAATTATCTCATTTAATCTGCATTGGTTTTTTTAGCTCATTTTACTTTTCTGAAGGAAGAAACTGCAGAAAAACAAATTAGAAGATCTATATCTATCAGATCAAAATCACAAGTATATCAGGGCAAAATAGGCAAACAAAATAAATCAAACAATTCACACAGACTTCCCCTTTAGTTATCACAAAATGGAAATGAAATGGATCTATCAAAAGTTCCACACCACGAAGGTTTACAGACTTCACCTTTCATATTATGGTGTTAGAGAATATTAAGCACATTTTATATCTGCAGCTTGCGCTGATGCTGTTGGTTTGGTCGATTATTAATGTATGTTTTTAATTATAAAAAAAAATGTGAGTGTTGAACAATATATTAGTGGGGATCTCTATACACAATGTCTTAAAACGGAACTCATATATGATATATCCAAAGTCTTAGATTTCGGGTGAAGATATAATGTCTAATGTGGTTGTGTGATTAATAAGGTTGAAATTTATGTCTAGTAAAAAAGGTTAAATTTATGATTTTCTTTAAATTATTGAAAAGAGGAATGTTATTTGGATAATCATTCTTTGGAACAACTTGTGGGCCAACCAAAACATACAAAGAAATGTAGGTATTGATACAAAAACCAAAACAATAGAGAGAGAAAGTAAAAACACATTGTGAGTATGAGAGAGAAAGTTGTCAGAAAAGTTGTCACAAAATAATTGTTCAAATATCGTTTCTCTATTGAAAATATTCATCACTATTCTAATTCTAGTTACTTATTACCATTCACTTCATTCTAAAATAATTGTCGTCCTGAATCGTTTGAGAGAATCCGAGTTCGATTCCTGGTGGGAATAAATTTTTTTGGGCTATTATTTTTCCCACCATATGCCTTTCCCACGCGCCCTATTTTTTTCCTAAAATACCCCTCAGATTTTAAAATCTGAACACATCCAAACTAAGTTCGGATTTTATAATCTGAAATGTGCTTATGTATAATCAGCAATCAGAATCTCTCCCATTTCATCAGTTTTGAATTTTGCTTTTAAAAACAACCAAAAAACAAAGTAAAAAGTGATAAAAACCTATCAAATAAAATCATAAAAATATAAAAATACCACCAAAAAATTCTAAAATTCAAATAAAACTAATGCAAATTTTTTCAGATTTTTATGAGAATATGAAAAATTAAAAAAATGAAAAATAAGTCTAAACGATGGAATTTTGGATTTTGAGAGGCAGAGTCTCGTAAAAAGTCCCTTCTAAGGGAGTCTTGATCCTTGATTTTTTTTTATTTTCTGGGGAAGTTTCAGAGCAATCTGATCAAGTAGTCTGAAAACCAGATTTTTTACTAAGAACTGCTAACAATGACCTAAAACAGAAGGATGAGAGTTAGGAAGATTAATAGTGTCCTTAAACTGGTTATCCATGTTATAAACAGACTCAAAATTTGTGTTGATAAAGTTCAAATTATATAATCCGAACTGTTTTTCCCCTAAAAAAGGATGTAAAAGGGTGTTTGTGAGGTTTTCATATTATATAATCCGAAAAAAACAAGAAACGTCCCCTATTTTTTGGGGTTTTTGAATTATAAATTCCGAATTTGTGAAAAACTCATTTTTTTTCACCTCATAACAAAGGAAAAACTCAGTTCGGATTATATAATCCAAACTGTCTCAGCACAGAGACAAAAACTTTGTTTTTTGGTTGAGACATATAGATTTCGGATTTTAGAATTCAAACTAGTTTCGAATTCTAAAATCTGAAGGGCATTTTTGGAAGAAAAAAAATAGGGCACGCGAGAACCTCATATGGTGAGAAAAGTAATAGCCATTTTTTTGTCAGGCTTTACTTACTTCTCGGACGACCTTCAGATTAGTAGGGCCACTTTCTCCTAAAAACCGGAGGGTTAACACAAAAATTGTCGTCGTAAACAAGTTATGTTAAACATTTTGGAGCCCCTATTTTAATATTAGTTCTCAAAATTTTGGATGCCAGAATTGATATATGCATGAATTTAAACTCTTAAAAATTGATATACGTAAGAATTTAAACCGATAAATATTTTGAAGACATGAAAATAAAATAATACTCCATCAGTCTCTTATTATACGACTCTCTAACAAAATTTAAGATATTATAAAAATTAGTTGTGATGATAAATTTGTTGAAAATATTACTACTTTTTCATAATTGCACCTACAATAATTAATTATATCATACGAGAAAAAATAAATTTACTCAAATTACAAATAGAAATATTTTTGTAAAAAAATTGTTAATACACACGTTAAAGTTTATAGAGTTTGATAACTAAGCAAATTGTGGGGTAATTAAACAAATATCTTAAAACAAATAATTACATCTCCACTTACCAAATTGAGCCTAGTCAAGCTAGACATGGCATAGGTTTACGAGCCTCTCTTTTTAATTTTTCCATCACATAACTTTCTTTATCTCTTATCTTCTCCACGAGAGAGCACCATAGTGAGATGTTTTTCTACTGCTTTTTTGACTTTTGGGGCAAAATCGGTGGTAATGGAGCTTTACAAACTGTATTGAAAAGGGAGAAAGCACAAAGCTCAGAGACTTGGTAATTGAAATGTAAATAGATTTGATTCTTTTCAATATCCCAGTGGGACAATGTAATGATCTTTAAATGTTGAGCTACAATCATTAGCTTCAAAATTTATGTCCAGCTCATGGGATCTGAGCTTTGTAGGGTTTTAAAGCAAGAATAGTGCTTATGTTTTGGACTTCTTGGTTAATTGCTTTCCCACCTTATTGCTAGCTTCACTTCATTAACTTAACATGGGTAGACTTTTAGCACATATCTTATGTTCCAAGGTTCAATTGACTAACTTGACCATAAACTTCAACCATACATTTTCTTTTTAGAAAATCGGTATTCGGCCCAAAGACCGACTTAATTTAACCAAAAATTTATGCACTTAGGTTAACTTGACTAACTTAACCGTATTCTAGCACAAATCTTATATGGTAGTTAATGGACAATAGTTGAAAAAATGGATTTTAGCCCACAACTATGTTAGACCAAAATTGGTTAAAAGAACAAAGTTCTTATGCTTTGAATAACAAGGCATGTACAAAGCATGTTTGTGAACAATTAGGATATTATGATGTGTGTTTAGGTGTGTAGGAAATTCTAAGTGCAAGAGCAGTTCTGCCTCTAGACTTAGTTATAGCTCTGGACTCCGGTCAACACTCTGGTCAAAGCTCTAGACCTTGATGCATCTCTGTGTCATAGATAAAGACAATGATATGTACCAAGATTAATGTCAATTCTATGGAAGTCATCAATATGGTTCAAGCATCTGGATTGAGATCCTTTGTACCAACATTGATTCAAGAATTTGTTAATGACGCATGCAAGGCTCTTTGCTAAGAAATTAAAGTTTGTTATGACTTATGCAACAAAGTAATATTCTTTAAAGAGCATCATTGATGGAAATGAATGGTTAATACGCTAACTACATTTATTCAAGAATATCTTCAACATTCAAAGACAAGGAATCCTCAAGCAACAATCATCAAGCATCAACTCTATTTAAAGAACCAAGTTTTTTTTTAAGACGTTTATTGTCTGACTTGCACAATATATGAACATACTCACATGTATACAAAGTCTAACATGTTCATATATTACAGTAATTATATACATAGTTGTTCTTCGTATATACCTTGTCCAGAAACCAATCAAGAATATCATAAGAGATACACAAAAATTGTATTGAGCTTCATATCTACTTACTACTAGAGTTTGTTTAAACACGAACTTTTGTAGTCAACAAGTAATGTTGTAAATCTCTGGATTGAGATTAGGAAGTCCTATAGAACTGAAAGAGGACTGGACGTAATTCTGGATTGTGGGGTGAACTTGAATAAATATATGTGTTATCTATTCTCCCTTTTATCTTTATCAACCATTCATTGATGGAAATGAATGGTTGATACGCTAAATGCATTTATTCAAGAATATCTTCAACACTCAAAGACAAGGAATCCTCAAGCAACAATCATCAAGCATCAACTCTATTTAAAGAACCAAGTTTGTTTGAAGAAGGTTATTGTCTGACTTGCACAATATATGAACATAGTCACGTGTATACAAAGTCTAACGTGTTCATATACTACTGTAATTATATACATACTTGTTCTTAGTATATACCTTGTCCAGAAACCAATCAAGAATATCATAAGAGATACACTAAAAGTGTATTGAGCTTCATATTTGCTTACTACTAGAGTTTGTTTAAACACGAACTTTTGTAGTCAACAAGTAATGATGTAAATCTCTGGATTGAGATTAGGAAGTCCTATAGAACTAAAAGAGGACTGGACATAATTGTAGATTGTGGGGTGAACTTGAATAAATATATGTGTTATCTGTAACACCCATACTAATTTTATCTAGAATATTAGCATGCGTATTAAACTGATACTGGATACATTAAAATATTTAATAATAATAATACAACTGAATGAGTACAAATTGGCTCGTTTATACAATTAACCAAATACCATTAAAATACATGTACAAGATTTCTGATAAACTCCTGAGCTGGTACATGACGGGTCATTGCATTCCACTCAGCGTCTCCCTGATAAACTTCATCACGAACCTCTTGTTTACCTGCGTACTTGCATCAGAAGGATTGGGATGAGACATAATGTCTCAGTGAGCTCCACCCAACCTATTGTTGGAGACCTCGGGGAAACCTAGGGTCGCCATGCACTAACTCTTGGCAATCTTGGGGAAACCTATGATCGCCAAGCACTAAACTCATCCCATATCGGGTTTATACCTGCTTGTACCTGCTATACTCTGTAGTCATGATAATAAGACTACAAACTGCTAACTTAGTGATCGACGGGAAAACTAGGATCACTGTCTGATAACTGATACCTGATAACTGATACCTGCCTGAACATAATAAAGTATTTTTCTGATATTATTATGTTAGTATGTTAGCGTGTAACAAACATTATTAGCTGAGTTGATTTTACGGAATGCCTTCGAGTGGAGTAACCCCGAAGTACATTCCCCTGATAACTAGTGAAAATTCCTATCTAAGGCTAGTCACCGGACTCCTCTTGCCTGTGTGTGTAGTTATCCTCGCGGAAAGTTCCTGCCCATTCCAGCTGTATCCGGAACTCCCTGTGGTCTTTACCTGACGAGAGCAAATAAGACACACAATTTAACCTGATAATTAATTAATTATTCCTAATATTTATCCTGAACTGATACACTTATCCTCAATGTCACTCTGACGTGAACAACTGAGGCACGTCCTGGTATATAATCTTATCTGAACATATATATATATATATATATATATATATATATATATATACACACACACACATATAGTCTGTATAATTCCTAATATTTTCTGATATTAGTTTTGTACCACTGTCTAAGGTACACTCTAATCTGCCTGGTTAAGGGTATCCTGAAAATCTAACCCTTAACTTATCTAATACTATTCTTATCTGAATCTTTGTATGTTGAAATACATTCCTAGTACTCTCGTATCCTTAACTGAATACATCTCTAGTCTTGCTTACCTATTATAGGTTCTAGACATATCATTGTCATATGTCGTTCTTAAGGGTTTATTACCTCACTTGTAATAATTTCCCTGTCCCTCTAACCTTTGTTCTTGTATCTCTAATACATTGCCGAGTCCTTGATCATTCATTCCTTAAATGTTGAAAAACCTTCCGGATATGTCAAAAATGGTGTTTTTCTTAGAAATTAGGGTTTTCATTGAAAATGGTTACCATATGCCTCGCCCGACGCACACGCAGCTCACTGAACAAAGCACAAAAGCCCTGGAGGGACTGTCTTAACTTGCCCAGCGAGCTACATCTCGCCATGGCGAGTTGGTCCAGAACCCACGAGCCCTGTTCTTGCCACGAGCTCGGCACGCCGGGCGAGCTTAACAGCACATAAAATGTTCAAAACATGATTTTTCACCAATTTGACATATCCATTCATACCCAAGCTCCCAAACAGCTTTAGGAATGATTTTCTATTGCAATTTGACAGTTTAAAACTTGAATAAACAAGGAATTGGCAAGCAATAGGAATTAGGGCACAAATTTACTAAACTTAGCTCAAGGTAAATTCACACCCAAACTCACACATGGTGGGTTGTAAAACCCTGGGAACTCACCTGAATCATTGCTTTGATTCCTTGCCAAGATTCTTCCCTCAAACCCTAGCTTGATTTCTTCCTTCCTTTCTTGATTCCTCTAGCTTTTCTTGTTCCAACAATTCCCAAAGGTGAGCTTGCATGAAGATGGAGTAATTGAGAGATTGATGTAGAGATTGATGATTAAGTGATGTTGGGAGTAAGGAGAGGGAGTTGGTGTGGGAGGAGAGAAGGGATAAGGGAGAAGGGAGAAGAAAATGTTTTAGAGAGAGAAGGGAATAGAAATTATGAGGGAAAATGGGGAGAATGGCTTTATATAGCCTTGGCCCCCGATTTACCAAAACACCATTCCTCAAAACATCTCTGATACATCGTTTCAACACTGATAAATATTTAAGTCTAAAGCGGGATATTACACTCTACCCCCCTTAAAGAAATTCCGTCCTCGAAATTTTGAATTCCCTTGAGATCATGAATGAATAGATCCTTTCTACCTCTGTTTTAGTTACTCCAGATACTCTCTACTAGTCGATTCTTTCATTCAACTTGCTTATCTGGATTTCATGGCTACTCTAGGGTCTGACATGTAGATTATTCATGCATCTCGATTAAACCTGGATGGTTAGAACTATTCCATAGCCATGGTTTTCATCTCTGTAAGTCAAAAATATTTGACAATCTCTTCCCTAACTGAAAGGCTTGATGTAAACTATATAATTCTTACACAGTAGGATGTGTGGTTATCTGAACCAACATATCCGTCTAACTTGACTATGTCGCTCGTTCACACACTTCGTTCGAATTCCACTTAAGGTTATCAAGTCTTGAATACTTATACCGGATTTTTTTATAACTCTCATTCATTGTCCGTATAATTTATTCTGAAGACATCGGGTCGATCTTGTTCTCCTCAATTAATTCCACTGAATCCTTATCTTTGTCCTTCACCTCGTATATCGGCGTCTTACATATATAATTATACCATAATTATACCATTCTTCATATATAATCATTCCTATACTAAAAAGCATCTGATATTAAGTATTCTCGAATGGAAGTAAAGACTACTGCAACTACCTCCAATATCCAAATACAAGGAGGAGGCATCACTTATGGTACTTGCTCCTTTCTTTCTGACATCCTGGTGTAACACTCATCACAACCATAAGCATTGCTTCGATTCCCACTGTGGAAATCCTTAAGGGCTCAAGAAATCTTATAGGCTACTCGTGTCCCGCCTTAACTAGCCAACGACAACGCGTATCTAATGACTTAGGAATTTTTCTTCCTTACTAGGATTCTAACATCTTGCATTATTCAAGATATTTCTTGGTCGTATCGGGGTGAGTAAAATTGACCTCATGAAACCCATCTACAACTTAACTTATGTCGTTCAAAAGGTACTTCTTGTTTTTGAAAGGAAAACTCTATTCTGGCCGCTACTAAAATAGCACAATTAATCTCACCAATCTTTTAATCCTTTGTTTATAACCTGAACTTGCGTAGCCCTTTACTGTAGACTACGAGCAATTTATCATCTGCGTAAAAATGTTCTTCTTCCTCTATCTGCGAACATTAAGTTCAAGAATTTCTGAACTCCTCAGCTAAGATATGTTTGATATCAACAAACATGTTCTGATTAATACCTTCCCACTTAAACATTACTAACTGCGTATCACGGTTACTGATACATGTCACATAACTGAAAAATATGTTACACTACTGTCTGAGTAGCATAAACTTTGCCTGATAAGTATACATTACTAAACATAACCTGGTACATGTGACATGTTGACATAACGTAGGTACAATGTAGAATAAACTCAAACGCCACTGCATTTGTCGTTTCTGATCAATACTTCAAATTCCAAATATCCTCTTGCAAGTGTAATCTGTATTGTTGTTGCCTTATGCATAATCCTCTTTTGACTAAACTTACTCTTCAATCCCACTTGAAGTTACTGAGCTAAAATAGCTAGATTACCGTACTAGCGGTGGCTTCCATTGCTTTAGACTTAATGTGGTAAGAACACATCCTTATAATTTTCTTACTACATACTCTTAAACTACTTCGACTGCCATTCCTCATGAGTTTCGAGGTTTGGAGTATCCCTCAGCTTAACTCTTAAAATTTTCTATTAGTACTTATGATAAGTTCGAGTCGTCACTGCTTACTGCTATTTTGTGTTTTAAGAATTGGGCACTTATTGCCTTTCCTGCGGTTCGTCTGGCAAAGATTTCACAAGCATCTTTGTTCCCTAAGCTTCAGCTTAGAATTATTCGTTAACTCATTCTTAAATTATTCCTCTGCTGCGCAACTCTGATTTCAACAACTCGCTTTGGAATAGGAGTAATACACCTCTATTACCAAATTAAATCTCCTGACCAATCTTGTTCCTTAATAACTTTATAGCTACCATAGTAGAACCATTTTACGTCCGTTATTTCACTTGTGACTTAGACTACCTGCTTACCCAAGTGTTGTAATCCTTCTTCGAAGCCCTCATACTTATAACAAGAATTATCTTTATACTGAAAATCGCTTCGAAATACTACTTACCTTATTAACTGGTCACCTCCTGGCTTTGTGTTTCCTTTCTGACATAAACAATATACTTGTTTTTTCGAATCGATTCCTTGAATACTTTTCCAGATTCACATCTTTCATATACTTCACCCACTGATGGTTCGAGTCTCGTTTTCATTCATTCTATTTGTATCCGTAAGAATTTCATACTCATAGTCTTTTCCGGGACAACTTCGGTCCCCATAACCTTACCATATCTCTTAGGTTACCCTTCGAATTTCTCCGGGAACATTCCGTCTAGAATAGATTCAAACTCCTACTGGTTCTCCTATAAACCAATCATAGGTTACGTCTCTTCGAGTACCCGGCTAACTGATCTTAACTTCAACACTTTATTATTACTTTCAGGTTCATCCAGTGATTCGTTACTGCATTCACAACTCAAAATCTGATCTTATTATCTGAATGATTCTTCATTATACTAAGTAATTTCCATAGACCTCCTCGATTATTGACTTCCTCATACGGCTTGAACATTCCAAGATCTGTATCTTCTATCACCTTCGGGAGTTTACCAACATAAGGTGACCTCTTTCGGCCTTCCAAAATAATTGCGTAAAGAACCCGTCAACTGAAAACATACAACTCCTTAACATTAACCATGACTTTAACTTGTGCATTAGTGACGATCTTCCTGATAGTAAAGCCTCAAAATAATTCTTGGCTAAAATTCTGATTATTCCTCAAAATACTGATCTACTATAATACTGTGTTATTTTAAACTTGTCTTCTACATCCAATCAAGGAAGTTCGATATTGTTCATCCATCAGTTCACTAATTCCAGCAATATATGATTCAATCTCTATTTCCCGATTCTACTGGAGATTTACATATCATTTCATGCCCTTTCTAGGGGTCTCCTTCACTTATCGCTAAGCTTGCATTTCTCATACAAAAACATCTCGATGACTCATAATAAAGGTAGTCTGATCCACTTTTCTTTGTGTAAAATTCCCGTGGAGCTTAGCTTATCTTTCAATCTTCTCTTCTTAATTCACAATTCTGGCACTTAAGGTTCGGGAGATGCAGCTGATCTGATGGGGTTAAACTTGCTTGCGCTTCACCTTCAAGACCACATTGAGGGGTTAGCTTTATCTGTCCAAATAATTCACTTAATCCATAATTAAGTCTCTTAACGGTTTGAATATTAAAATCTCATCCGGTTCGAGTGCGCAAGTCCTTCGATTCTTACACACTCTATCCTTGTTGGAAGTTTAGAGGTTCCGATAATCGACTGATAATTCCTCATTCCGATTTTCTGGGTCTGGTACTGCAATTCTTTAACTCTGTACCCGAAATTGTTACTTTAGTCTACACTTCATTCCACCACGGTTACATTCAGCTCTCAGACATTTGTCCTAACTATCATATACTAGATTGAGTTGATCAGGCTCAACTAGATGTGACCTTTAGAACAATATCCGGAACCCAATGGTCCCACTACTTTTATTGAATTTTTAATGACCCAAGGCACAGTCTGAATCGACCTGCTCTTATACCAATTTTAACACCCATATTTATTTTATCTAGAATATTAGCATGCGTATTAAACTGATACTGGATACATTAAAATGTTTAATAATAATAATACAACTGAATGATTACAAATTGGCTCGTTTTGTTGAGTATTTTGGTGTTGGCTGCATGTTTTGGCAAAACCAAAGTGTTGTTTGGAAGCATCTCCTTATTTAGAACAATTCTTCAGTTACAAGTTTTCTCATTTGAAGCTGTTCAGAGGCTGTATTTTACATCAGAAGCTGAATGCTCATCAGAAGCACTGTAGCACTTCAGAAGCTGATTCAGGTTCTGATGCCAGCGTTGACTTCTGTTGACTTCATCAGAAGCTGGTTATTTTCAAGTTATTTCTGTGCGAATCTTTGCAAGATTTATTGAAGATTTATCCTCGCATATGGCTTCTAGAATGTTGATTAATTTGGAGAAGATATAATGAAGATTTGGCATGGATTTATGAAATTCGTATTTTCTGTTATAATCTTTCAAAGATACGATGCAGTTTTATTTGTTACTTTATTGGATCATTCTTATTTCAGTAACAAATCAATTCAGAAGATTAGTTTGTTATTTATGCTGCTAGACTGAAGACTATATAAGGAGGAGTGCTGCTGCTATTCAAGTCACGATTTAGAGAGTTAAAAAATCAGAGAATTGAGTCTGTGTTATTTTAAGCTTTTAGCTTTATTGTGCACCACTCTGTTAGAGTTGGTTTAGGTGTTTGATTGAGTTGTAATTCATTCTAAGCCTTTAGGTACGAATGAAGTCTTTGTGTTTTTGAAGTTTTCTGAAAAACAGAGTGTTTTTTATTAAGGTTTTCAGTAACTGGGTTTAGTTACTTGAATATGAAGATAGTGGATTCTATTACTCAGAGTTGGGTAGAAGTCTTACTAGGTGGAGGTTAATTGCTTGGGATAAGAACTGGGAGTCAGTGTCTGAGTCTTAAGGATTAAATCCAATAGTGGATTTCCTTCCTGGATTAGTATCCCCCAGAGTAGGAGGTGTTTACTCCGAACTGGGTTAACAAACTTCTGTGCCTTTTTACTTTCCTGCACTTTAATTTGCTGCCTGTGTGTGTTTTTGTTTGTGCTCTGTTTTGCAAACTGTTGTGCTAAGTTCTGTTCAGAACCAGTTGGTTCAGAACCTGTTAGTATCTCTTAAGTATTGCCTGGCCAGAATTTCAATTGGCATCAGAGCAGGCACCCTGCCTGTATTTTGGGTGAGATTCAGAGGACTTAATATCTGGCAAGCATGGATAGAGAAGGAGGCTATGTCAATAGACCACCCCTACTAGATGGCACAAACTATGAATATTGGAAGTCAAGGATGTGTGCCTTTCTAAAGTCTATTGACAGCAGGACTTGGAAAGCTGTGATAAAAGGCTGGGAACATCCTGAGGTTTTGGACAAAGATGGTAACAAAACTGGGGTATTGAAGCCTGAAGAGGAATGGACCAAAGCTGAAGATGATCTGTCACTGGGAAATTCAAAAGCTTTAAATGCAATCTTTAATGGTGTGGATCAGAACATGTTCAGACTCATCAAACAATGTACTGTGGCCAAGGATGCTTGGGAAATTCTGAAAACCACTCATGAAGGAACTTCTAAGGTGAAGATGTCCAGATTGCAGCTGCTGACCACCAAGTTTGAGAACCTGAAGATGAAGGAAGATGAATCCATTCAGGATTTTTACATGAATGTGCTAGATATGGCAAATTCCTTTGATTCTCTTGGGGAGAAGATGTCTGATGAGAAGCTAGTGAGAAAAATCCTCAGGTCCCTGCCAAGAAGGTTTGATATGAAGGTGACAGCAATTGAGGAGGCTCATGATATTTCTGCTATGAAGGTTGAAGAGCTCATTGGTTCTTTGTTAAATTTTGAGACTGCATTCTGCAAACAGCCTGATAAGAAAGGGAAAGGTATAGCTTTTACTGTGAATGCTGAAGCTGATGATCAACAAGAGTCTGAGGAGGATGACTTATCAGAAGCTCTAGTGTTGCTGGGAAAACAATTCAACAAGATTCTGAAGGATGTTAACAGAAAAGCCAAATCCAAAGGTAAAAATTTCAGATTCAATAACAAAAAGCAACAAACTGATGAGAAGAAGACCAAGTCTGAGGAGAAAAGTAATCAAGCTAAAGGTGTGCAGTGCTATGAGTGTGAGGGTTATGGACACATCAAATCTGAATGTCCTACTTTCCTTAAGAAACAGAAGAAGAGCCTAGCTGTTGCATGGTCTGATGATGGTTCTGAAGATGATGATGTTAGTGAATCTGATATGTGTGATACTGGTCTGGTAGTGAGGTCAGGAGCTATCTTGAAGAAGGAAGCTGTTTTAGAGTCTGAGACCTTTTCAGAGTCTAACTCAGAGTCTGAAGCCTCATCTGTGTCTGAAGCTGCTAAAACCTCATATGATGAACTAGCTGTCAACTATAGGAAGCTGTATACCAGAAGTGCTGAGGTTTGCAAACAAGTTCTGGATCAGAAGGAGACAATTTTTCAACTGGAGGCTGAAAAAGGAGAACTTCTTGTGCAGAATTCAGATTTAAAAGAAGAAGTGAACCAGTTAAATTCCCAACTTGAACATATGAAAAAGCAGGTTAGAATGATGAATACTGCTACTAATGTGTTGGATGAAATTTTGGGTGCTCAGCAACAAGGAAAAACTGGTTTAGGTTTTGTTGATCAGACTCAGAACCCCAAACAGGAGATTCTTGTTAAAAAGTCTGTTCCTGCCACTAAGACTGATCCTATGATTGGAACATCTCAGAAGAGACCTCAGATGCAAGGTCAGAAGCTGTTCAGATGCAAGGTCAGAAGCATGTTCAGATGCTACCTCAGAAGCTATCCCATAAATTTTTCAGAAACAGAAGGAGGAGAAATCATCCATGGATCTGTCATCATTGTGGAAAGAAAGGGTATATCAAACCATTCTGCTTTAAATTGTATGGTTATCCTGAACATTTCCAATATAGAAGAGTGCAACCAGCTGCACCCAGACACAATGTTCAGAAGGTGAGGAAACCTAAAGTTCAGAATGTAGGCCTTATAGCTCATACTTCTTTGAGAGCCACTTCAAAAGAAGACTGGTATTTTGATAGTGGGTGTTCAAGGCACATGACTAGTGTGAAGAAGCTACTGAGCAATATCAGATCATACTCCAGAAGTTATGTGACATTTGGAGATGGTGTAAAAGGTCAGATTCTGGGTATTGGTGATTTGATCAGTGAAGGTTTGCCCAGACTTAATGATGTGCTACTGGTGGAAGGATTAACTTCTAATCTGATCAGTATTAGCCAACTTTGTGATCAGGATTTGAAAGTTAATTTCAACAAGCAGGAGTGTATTGTTACTGATCAGGATGGAAAAACTCAGATGAGGGGTTGCAGATGCAAAGACAATTGTTATTTGTGGGTTTCTGAAGAAGAAAGAAGTCTGACTTCTTGTCTTATGAGCTCAGAAGAGGAAGTCAAACTCTGGCACCAGAAACTAGGACATTTGCATTTGAAAGGCATGAAGAAAATCCTAAGTACTGAAGCTATCAGAGGTGTGCCTAATCTGAAGATCAATGAGGACAGTGTTTGTGGTGATTGTCAGATTGGTAAACAAACAAGAAAGTCTCATCCCTGATTAGTTCACCAGGTAACTACCAAAGTACTAGAACTTGTTCATATGGATTTAATGGGGCCTATGCAAGTAGAAAGTATTGGAGGGAAGAGGTATGCATTTGTAATGGTAGATGACTACTCAAGATTCACATGGATCAGTTTTGTTAGAGAAAAATCTGATACTTTTAAAGTATTTAAAGACCTATGTATTCAATTACAAAGAGAAAAAGACTGTGGCATAGTCAGAATCAGAAGTGATCATGGCAAAGAATTTGAAAACAAGAGTTTCTCAGAATTCTGTGCTTCTGAAGGCATAAAACATGAGTTTTCTGCACCTATCACACCTCAGCAAAATGGTGTAGTTGAGAGGAAGAATAAGACATTAGCAGAATGTGCAAGAGTAATGCTGCATGCTAAGAAACTTCCATATATGTTCTGGGCTGAAGCAATGAACACAACATGTTACATACACAATAGAGTTACTTTGAAAAAGGGAACAACATCTACATTGTATGAACTGTGGAAAGGGAGGAAGCCTACAGTCAAATATTTCCATGTGTTTGGGAGAAGATGCTACATTTTGGCTGACAGGGAAAACAGAAGAAAACTGGATCCTAAGTCTGATGAGGGCATATTTCTGGGTTATTCAGTGAACAGCAGAGCTTATAAGGTGTTTAACTCCAGAACCAAGGTTGTAATGGAGTCCATAAATGTTGTGATTGATGATCTGTCTGCTGAGAAAGAAAGACATGAGTCTGAAGTTGTTCCAGAGTCTGAAGCATCAGAAGAACAAACTTCAGAAGCAGAAAATCTTCCAGAGTCTGAAGATGCAGAAGTTCATCCAGAACATGATCCTACCAATAAAGGGCCATCAATTAGAGTTCAGAAGGATCATCCTAAGGAACTTATCATTGGGAGTTTGGATCAAGGGGTCAGAACCAGGAGATCAGAGCCAGCTGCTACTGATTCTTGCTTTGTGTCAAAGCTTGAACCTAAAAATGTGAAAGAAACCCTAACTGATGAATTTTGGATTGAAGCAATGCAAGATGAGTTGAATCAATTCAAAAGGAGTGAAGTGTGGGATCTTGTTCCAAGACCAGAAGGGCTGAATGTGATTGGCACTAAGTGGATATTCAAGAATAAAACAGATGAAAGTGGTACTGTAGTCAGAAACAAGGCAAGGTTGGTTGCTCAAGGTTATACTCAAGTTGAGGGACTTGATTTTGATGAAACCTTTGCACCAGTGGCCAGACTAGAGTCCATAAGACTGCTGTTGGGTGTTTCCTGCATTCTCAAGTTCAAATTATTCCAGATGGATGTGAAGAGTGCATTTCTGAATGGGTATCTGCAAGAAGAAGTATATGTTGAACAGCCTAAGGGTTTTGTGGATCATCAGTTTCCAGATCATGTGTACAAGTTGAAGAAAGCTTTATATGGATTGAAGCAAGCACCAAGAGCATGGTATGACAGGCTGACTTAGTTCCTTGTGTCTCAAGGTTACAGAAAAGGAGGTTCTGATAAGACTTTGTTTGTGAAAGATGAAAATGGGAGTCTGATGATTGCTCAGATTTATGTGGATGATATAGTGTTTGGAGGGATGTCTCAGAAGATGGTCAAACTGTTTGTTCAGCAAATGCAATCAGAATTTGAAATGAGTTTGGTTGGTGAGCTGACATATTTTCTTGGATTGCAAGTCAAGCAAATGGAAGATACAATCTTTATCTTTCAGAGTAAATATGCCAAGAACATAGTGAAGAAGTTTGGAATGGAATCAGCTGCTCATAAGAAGACACCAGCTGCTACTCATCTGAAGTTGACCAAAGATGAACAAAGAGTATCAGTTGATCAAAGTCAGTACAGAAGCATGATAGGGAGCTTATTGTATTTAACTGCAAGCAGACCTGATATCACTTATGTTGTTGGAGTATGTGCAAGATATCAAGCTGATCCTAAGATGAGTCATCTGACACAAGTTAAAAGGATCTTGAAGTGTGTGAGTAGCACAAGTGACTATGGAATCATGTATTCTCATAGTTCAAGTTCTGAATTGATGGGATTTTGTGATGCTGACTGGGCTGGAAGTGCTGATGACAGGAAGAGCACCTCAGGAGGTTGTTTCTTCTTAGGAAATAACTTGATTTCATGGTTCAGCAAGAAACAAAACTGTGTGTCATTGTCAACTACTGAGGCTGAGTATATTGCTGCTGGAAGTAGTTGCTCACAATTGGTGTGGATGAAGCAGATGCTGGAGGAGTACAACATTGAACAAGGAACTATGACATTGTTTTGTGACAATTTGAGTACCATCAACATCTCTAAGAATCCAATTCAGCACAGCAGAACCAAACACATAGACATCAGACATCATTTTATCAGAAACCTTGTGGAGGACAAGATTGTTCAGCTGGAACATGTAGCTACTGAAGATCAAGTTGCTGACATTTTCACAAAGGCCTTGGATGCTAAGCAGTTTGAAAACTTAAGGAGCAAGTTAGGTGTGTGTTTACATGAAGACTTATAGCAATTACTGCAAACTGGATGTGAGGAAGATAGAGTACCTGCCAGTTGTGCTTATGCTAAGTGTGATCCTGAACCTGAGTCTGAGTCTGATATGTTTTCAAGGATCTGTGTTACTTGTTTTGATTTTAATCCCTATTTGAAATCTGAAGTTTGTCATAATTTTGTGGCTAAAAAGGGGGAGAAAAATCTATGTTTAAGTTCAGACAAGAGTTGTTCAGAATGTGTGCCATTGTTTCAGAAGGTGAATAGTTTTGCTCTGATACCTAGCATTATGCTCAGAGTTTAGAACCTTTGCAGCAAGAGATGTCAAGATATGATCAAGAGGGAATATGTGTCTCAGGGGGAGTGCATGTGTGTTAACATCCTGAGTGAAGAACTGTCCTTGGTCCTGAAGTGTGCTCAGCTCCTGAAGTATGCTCTGATACTTTTGTTTCTCTGTAGTTCAGTAGTAAGGGGGAGTTTGTGTGAGAAGCTGAGTTGCAGGGGGAGTGTTGTGAAGCTTAGTATTTGTTTATGTATTTGTGAAGCTTCAGGGGGAGTGTGTGTGATGATCAGGAGTTGATCAATAGCTCTAATACCTTGGAGTAGCTCTGATACCATGATTGTGATGATCAGGAGTTGATCAGTACTTGGTTTATGTGTGCTTCAGGAGTCAGAAGCTGAAGCTGTTGTTTAACATAGCTGAATCCGCTGCCTAAACTAATTGCTATGATGTATAATTGTGGAGTTCTTCATTGCTGAGTTGATTATAAGGGAGATTGAAGAACTTGGATGGTTTTAGCCAAAAATTTGCCAAAGGGGGAGATTGTTGAGTATTTTGGTGTTGGCTGCATGTTTTGGCAAAACCAAAGTGTTGTTTGGAAGCATCTCCTTATTTAGGATAATTCTTCAGTTACAAGTTTTCTCATTTGAAGCTGTTCAGAGGCTGTATTTTACATCAGAAGCTGAATGCTCATCAGAAGCACTGTAGCACTTCAGAAGCTGATTCAGGTTCTGATGCCAGCGTTGACTTCTGTTGACTTCATCAGAAGCTGGTTATTTTCAAGTTATTTCTGTGCGAATCTTTGCAAGATTTATTGAAGATTTATCCTCGCATATGGCTTCTAGAATGTTGATTAATTTGGAGAAGATATAATGAAGATTTGGCATGGATTTATGAAATTCGTATTTTCTGTTATAATCTTTCAAAGATACGATGCAGTTTTATTTGTTACTTTATTGGATCATTCTTATTTCAGTAACAAATCAATTCAGAAGATTAGTTTGTTATTTATGCTGCTAGACTGAAGACTATATAAGGAGGAGTGCTGCTGCTATTCAAGTCACGATTTAGAGAGTTAAAAAATCAGAGAATTGAGTCTGTGTTATTTTAAGCTTTTAGCTTTATTGTGCACCACTCTGTTAGAGTTGGTTTAGGTGTTTGATTGAGTTGTAATTCATTCTAAGCCTTTAGGTACGAATGAAGTCTTTGTGTTTTTGAAGTTTTCTAAAAAACAGAGTGTTTTTTATTAAGGTTTTCAGTAACTGGGTTTAGTTACTTGAATATGAAGATAGTGGATTCTATTACTCAGAGTTGGGTAGAAGTCTTACTAGGTGGAGGTTAATTGCTTGGGATAAGAACTGGGAGTCAGTGTCTGAGTCTTAAGGATTAAATCCAATAGTGGATTTCCTTCCTGGATTGGTATCCCCCAGAGTAGGAGGTGTTTACTCCGAACTGGGTTAACAAACTTCTGTGCCTTTTTACTTTCCTGCACTTTAATTTGCTGCCTGTGTGTGTTTTTGTTTGTGCTCTGTTTTGCAAACTGTTGTGCTAAGTTCTGTTCAGAACCAGTTGGTTCAGAACCTGTTAGTATCTCTTAAGTATTGCCTGGCCAGAATTTCACGTTTATACAATTAACCAAATACCATTAAAATACATGTACAAGATTTTTGATATACTCCTGAGCTGGTACATGACGGGCCATTGCACTCCACACAGCGTCTCCCTAATAAACTTCATCATGAACCTCTTGCTTAGCTGCATACCTGCATCAAAAGGATAGGGATGAGACATAATGTCTCAGTGAGCTCCACCCAACCTACTGTTGGCAACCTCGGGGAAACCTAGGGTCGCCATGCACTAACTGTTGGCAATCTCTAGGAAACCTATGATCGCCAAGCACTAAACTCATCCAATATCGGGTTTATACCTACATGTACCTGCTATACTGTGTAGTCATGATAACTAGACTACAAACTGCTAACTTAGTGATCGAGGGAAAAACTAGGGTCACTGTCTGATAACTGATACCTGATACCTGCCTGAACATAATAAAGTATTTTCCTGATATTATTATGTTAGTATGTTAGCGTGTAACAAACATTATTATCTAAGTTGATTTTACGGAATGCCTTCGAGTGGAGTAACCCCAAAGTACATTCCCCTGATAACCGGTTAAAATTCCTATCTGAGGCTAGTCACCGGACTTCTCTTGCCTGTGTGTGTTGTTATCCTCGCGGATAGTTTCTGCCCGTTCCAGCTGTATCTCGAACCCCCTGTGGTCTCTACCTGACGAGAGCACATAAGACACACAATTTAACCTGATAATTAATTAATTATTCCTGATATTTATCCTGAACTGATACACTTATCCTCAATGTCCCTCTGACGTGAACAACTGAGGCACGTCCTGGTATATAATCTTATCTGAACATATATATATATGTGTGTGTGTGTGTGTGTGTGTGAGTCGTCCTGTAGGTTCCCTAACGGGCTGACCTATCCAGAATAAATCTGAAGCGTGCCTGAGCCATGACTTGTCAACATATATATATATATATATATATATATATACACATATAGTCTGTATTATTCCTGATATTTTCTGATACTAGTTTTGTACCACTGTCTATGGTACACTCTAATCTGCCTGGTTAAGGGTATCCTGAAAATCTAACCCTTAACTTATCTGATACTATTCTTATCTGAATCTTTGTATGTTGAAATACATTCCTAGTACTCTCGTACCCTTAACTGAATACATCTCTAGTCTTGCTTACCTACTATAGGTTCTAGACATATCGTTGTCATATGTCGTTCTTAAGGGTTTATTACCTCACTTGTAATCATTTCCCTGTCCCTCTAACCTTTGTTCTTGCATCTCTAATGCATTGCCGAGTCCTTGATCATTCATTCCTTAAATGTTGAAAAACCTTCCGGATATGTCAAAATTGGTGTTTTTCTTAGAAATTAGGGTTTTCATTGAAAATGGTTACCATATGCCTCGCCCGACGCACACACAGCTCACTAAACAAAGCACAAAAGCCCTGGAGGGACTGTCTTAACTTGCCCAGCGAGCTAAATCTCGCCATGGCGAGTTGGTCCAGAACCCACGAGCCCTGTTCTTGCCACGAGCTCGGCACGAGCTCGCCGGGCGAGCTTGACAGCACATAAAATGTTCAAAACATGATTTTTCACCAATTTGACATATCCATTCATACCCAAGCTCCCAAACAGCTTTAGGAATGATTTTCTATTGCAATTTGACAGTTTAAAACTTGAATAAACAAGGAATTGGCAAGCAATAGGAATTAGGGCACAAATTTACTAAACTTAGCTCAATGTAAATTCACACCCAAACTCACACATGGTGGGTTCTAAAACCCTGGGAACTCACCTGAATCATTGCTTTGATTCCTTGCCAAGATTTTTCCCTCAAACCCTAGCTTGATTTCTTCCTTCCTTTCTTTATTCCTCTAGCTTTTCTTGTTCCAACAATTCCCAAAGGTGAGCTTGCATGAAGATGGAGTAATTGAGAGATTGAGGTAGAGATTGATGATTAAGTGATGTTGGGAGTAAGGAGAGGGAGTTGGCGTGGGAGGAGAGAAGGGAGAAGGGAGAAGAAAATGTTTTATAGAGAGAAGGGAATAGAAATTATGAGGGAAAATGGGGAGAATGGCTTTATATGGCCTTGGCCCCCGATTTACCAAAACGTCATTCCTCAAAACATCTCTGATACATCGTCTCAACACTGATAAATATTTGAGTCTGAAGCGGGATATTACATTATCTATTCTCCCTTTTATATTTATCTTTAGTAATTCAACCCCCCCCCCCCCCCCCCCCCCCCACCTCTTGTTTTACTCACCTTCAAACTCAACTGATTGTATAAGATATGAGTTGAAAAAGTCCTAAGTGTGCACAAATTTAACAATTTTTGTACCCATAAACAAGTTTATTATAACCAAAGATTAATGAATTTAAAATTTAATGGATAGGATTTGGCAAGGACAACTTTTATGTGTAAGTAATTTTGCAAGGAAAACATGATATACACGTTTGTTAGTTAGAAATATTTGCTTACATGTACCCTGCAATTATATATCAATAATTAAAATAGAATAAAGTGTATATTCTTTTTTTTTTATAAGCCAAGAGATAGGTGAGGCATCAATGTGAGTCCGAAGGACAAATACTCTCATCTTATACCGCCTACTCATAATATTTTATTAAAAAAAAGAAAGAAAATATATATGCAGGAGGGGGGGGGGGGGGGAACCGACCCTCTCAAATATCAAGGAAAAACGTAATAAAAATAAACAAAGAAGAAAAGCAAAGAAAAATGGCCCCAGAAGAGAAGCTGCTAGTCAACCGCCATTGGGTTCATCCTTTAAACGAGTGTTGTAAAAATTGAGTTTACTTAGTTGTTTCTTCTGCTTCTTCATCAGATAAGGCGTAAAAGGGATGTCAATATATTTACCTTGAATAAGCTATTCTCTAACAAGATCAAGTTCTTCTGAAATTGCGGATCAATATGCACAACTACCTCTATAGTTTGTGCAGCCATAGTTTGTTGAATTAGTTGAAGATCCTTTGTCATAGCCGGACTTCTGTGAGGAATAGCCACGGAGAAAGGAGTTGGTTCTGGTGACTTGTTTTGTTGATTGACAAGTTCCAAAATAAATGGACCACTACCATCCCGTCCAACCAAACTAGAAGTGTCTAAAATTTCATCAGTTACGTTAGATAATGAAAAATGAAAGAAAGTATTTGACTTTGAAGGCAGCGGGATCTACGAACGTTCATCTGTTTACGCAGCATTCAAAGAGTCATGGGACACAACTTTTATGTACTAATGGAACATGTTGTGATACAGTAGGTTCCTCATTAGACGCAATAGGGGCATCAATTGCTGGTGCATCATTTGCTAATTCTACATTAACATTTTCTGCATTTACCTGTTCGTAAGCAACATCTTTTTGAACATGAGTAACAATATTTGTAGCATTAGTAACATGGGCAGTGTCGTCATTAGAAGAAGCATGCACTCCATTTTCAGCAACAATAGTATCTTTATTAACACCATTGTCAACATTGGAGCTCACGTGGGGAGGAATTGGCGCCTCAAAAGCCCTAGAGGATTTGATGCCATCTACATTCTCCTTTTCAACATATTTTTGAATAGCTTTCTTTGGGAAAGGAGCCGATTTTTTGCCACGAGCAATTTTTTCCACATCCTTTTTGAGTAATTAACCAACGGCACGTCGTGACGTCATGAACAATAATCTGGCAATGTGAACATAAATCTGGAAGCCATTCATAAGAAACTTCCACTTTGAAAGCATATATGTCTCGTTCCACCATAATTTCATCGAATACACGGCGATAAAAATCTATATCGACTATGATACAAGCATAATGTCCAAACACTCTATTCTTTGTTGCTGAATCAATAATTAAAGGGATTCCTATTGCTCTAGAAATTTCAAGAAGTTTACGTTCATGCCAATATTCCTATGGCAATTCAAGCAATCAAATCAAACATGAGTGTGAGTTTGCCTTTGTGAGTGCATATTGAAGTCCTTGGTCCACTTAGAAATCCTGAGCAACCCTGGCTTCAGATTAATTGTTCCTTGTGACCAAACCAATCGAAGATCCTCTATGGTACCGAAAGTGAATTCAAAAAAACCTCTGCCGAAAGAAATCATCCGTCTTGGCTGTGTGTTTTCCTTATTTTCGAGAGCTTCATATTGATTTCTTTTGAAGTAAAAGGCTTGTCGCCCTTACTGAGAACTATTAGACCATATGTATATATGTCCACATTCATTGTAATAATTAGCATTGACATTGTCCATAATTAGCATTGACATTGTCCATAATTAGCATTGATGTTGTACAAATATATAACCATCTTCAATGGAATGAAACAGACAGGGAATTATTCTCCAATATGGTATCAGTCCTATAACGATCCCCCACATTCATCACATACCCTACTTCTTTTCTCCTCTCCACCGAGCCCATTCCTTCCATTTTCAAATGGCTGGCAGCGACTCCACATCCCAATCTACTTTCCATCCCGCTTTTTCTGTCTCAAACATTAAAAACCACATTCAAATCACCCTAGAAATGGAGAATGTTCATTACGATTCATGGGCAGAATTATTCCTCAATGCGGCCAATGCTTTTGATGTCACCGATCACATTATCCCACCCAAGGATGCGACTGTTAAGAAAGATGCACAATGGTCCCGACTCGACGCAATCGTGAAACAATGGATTTATAGCACGATATCCATTGATCTCCTACATACGATTCTAAAACCCGGTGCCACCGCTCAAGAAGCATGGAATCGCTTGAAGGACATTTTTCACGACAATAAAAACTCTAGAGTCGTATACCTATAACAACAATTCTCCCAAATCCACATGGATAATTACCCAAATGCGTCGTCTTATTGCCAAGCATTGAAACTGATAGCCGAACAACTCGGCAATGTTGGGGCTCCGGTCAGTGAGGATCGCCTGGTCCTCCACCTTGTGACAGGCCTCTCAAGTGGGTACGATAGTCTCGCCACCATCATTCAACAATTAGATCCGCTGCCAACATTTTAGAAAGCGAGATCTATGCTCACACTTGAGGAAACCCGCAGCAATAAAAACACTGATGCCGAGTCTGCCCTCCTCCACACACAATCTGTTGTTTCCTCTGCCGCTCCAAATTGGTCTCCTGATGCTGCACCTTCTCGCTACAGCAACCGCAACTCCGGAGGTCGTGGAAAGCAATACCGTGGCAAGGGCAATAATAATAACAGATGTAACTCTTACAAGCCTTCCTCTGACAACAACAAAAATAACTCTGGCACATATAACAGACAAGGAAATCAGCCTGCTTCTTGGACATGGGTTCCTTTTACGCCTCCCTCTTGGCCACAACAGCCATCTTGGAACCCACCGCCATGTCCATACCCTACCACGGGCTGGGTTCCTCCTGCTACTGGTCGTGGTGCTGGTGTTTTGGGACCAAGACCACACGCTCTTCTTGCCCAAAATCAGACTCTTGATGCACCACAAGGGGCACTTGTACCTACTGACATCGCAGCCACTATGCAGACGATGTCTCTTCAGCAGCCCGACGACAATTGGTATATGGATACAGGGGCATCCTCCCATATGACGTCGAATGCAGGTACCCTCTCTATATGGATACAGGGGCATCCTCCCATTTGATATCGTCCACAGTGATTTATGGACCTCACCTGTTGTTAGCGATATGGGTTATCGTTTTTATGTGTTATTTCTTGACGATTTTACTAACTTTCTTTGGACTTTTCCCATCAAACACAAGTCGGAAGTTTTTAATATTTTCACTAAATTTCACACGTTTATTACAACCCAATTTAATTTCCCCATTAAAAATCTCCAATGCGACAACGGTCGTGAGTACGATAATTCACCTTTTCATGAATTTTTCAAAAAACACGACATGACATTTAGATTCTCCTGTCCTCACACCTCCCCACAAAATGGAAAAGCCGAACGTAAAATTAGAACACTCAACAACACGATAAGAACCCTCTTGCTTCACGCCAACATCCCCCCTTCAAAATGGCACTATGCCCTCTCTATGGCAACCTATTTACACAATATCCTTCCCAGTAAGTCAAACAAGTTTGTGTCTCCCACTTCTTCCCTCTACCTCCGATACCCGGATTACAATTCACTAAAAACTTTTGGTTGTCTATGCTATCCCCACCTCCCGTCATCGACAACTCATAAACTCGATGCACGTTCCACTCCCTGTGTTTTCCTCCGCTATCCGTCGCATCATCGTGGCTTCCTCTGTCTCGACATATCCTCACGTAAGATTATCACGGCCCGTCATGTAACCTTCAATGAATCAATCTTTCCCTTATCACATAACCCCCCTACACCGGCCGCTTCTTACTCCTTTTTAGACAGCGACCCATCCCCGTATATGACACACATTATCAACTCTCCACTTGTATCTAACGGCCAAACAATACCACCTCCTACTTCACCTCCTACATCACCCACTACTTCTCCTATGGCTCAACAGGTAACCACACCCGAACCCACAACTGTGGCCACATCACCTGTCCCCTCTCCCCAATAAGAACACGAGCACAACATGGCATTCACAAACCCAAAGCCATTTTTGACCTCTCCATCACCACCTCAGTTTCACCAATTCCCAAAAGCCCAATATCCGCACTCCATGATAAGAATTGGAAACAGGCCATGACCGACGAATTTGATGCTCTTATTAAAAATAAGACTTGGGTCTTGGTTCCCCGTCCTCCTGATGTTAATATTACTCGGTGTATTTGGCTATTTAAACATAAATATAAATCTAACGGTGATTTGGAGCGGTATAAGGCTCGTCTTGTTGTCAATGGCAGGTCTCAACAGGTGGGTATCGATTGTGACGAGACTTTCAGTCCAGTGGTGAAACCAGCTACTATTCGTGTGGTACTAAGCATTGCCGTGTCAAAGAATTGGACCATTCATCAACTTGATGTAAAGAATGCTTTTCTCCATGGGCACCTTTCTGAAACTGTATACATGCATCAGCCTCCTGGATTTCATGATCGAAACAATCCGGATCATGTATGTCTTCTGAAGAAATCTCTTTATGGCCTTAAACAAGCCCCAAGAGCATGGTACCAACGGTTTGCATCTTTTCTCTCCACCGTCGGCTTTGTTAATAGCAAGACCGACCACTCTCTATTCATCTATACTCGTGGTGACGACACAACATACATTCTTCTCTATGTTGATGATATTATTCTCACTACATCCTCCCACTCTCTTCGTGACACCATTATTGCTTCTCTTCGGTCTGAATTCTCCATGACGGACCTGGGCCCTTTAAATTACTTCCTAGGCGTATCAGCTACACGTCATTCTGGTGGGTTATTCTTGCATCAATCCAAGTATGCCGAAGATATAATCTCCCGTGCTAAAATGGCAATTGTAAACTGGCCCTCACACCAGTGGATACCAAATCCAAGTTAAGTGCAACTTCTGGTGAAAAATTTTATGATCCAACACTCTACCGTTCACTTGCCGGTGCTCTCCAATATCTTACATTTACAAGGCCGAACATCCCCTACGCAGTTCAACAAATTTGTCTCTATATGCATGATCCACGAACATCGCATTTTGCAGCCCTAAAACGCATTATACGATACATTCAAGGGACAAAAGAATTCGGCCTACATCTCTCACCTTCGACTGTCACCAACCTGAGTGCTTATAGTGACGCTGATTGGGGTGGCTGTCCTGATACCCGTCGATCTACTTTGGGCTACTGTGTCTACTTGGGTGACAATCTCATCTCCTGGTCCGCCAAACGACAAGCAACATTATCCCGCTCTAGCGCAGAGGCCGAGTATCGTGGTGTTGCCAATGTCGTTGTTGAGTCCTGCTGGCTTCGAAACCTGCTACTCAAACTTCACTGCCCCATCTCAAAAGCAACTGTAGTCTATTGTGACAACGTAAGTGCCATATACCTCTCGGGAAACCCCGTGAATCATCAACGTACCAAACATATCGAGATGGATATTCACTTCGTTCGAGAGAAAGTTGCACTCGGCGAAGTTCATGTTATGCACGTGCCTACACGTTACCAATATGCAGACATCTTTACTAAAGGCCTTCCAAAACCGTTGTTCGATGATTTTCGTTCCAGCCTCAGCATTCGTCCTCCTCCCGCTTCGACTGAGGGGGTGTATTAGACCATATGTATATATGTCCACATTCATTGTAATAATTAGCATTGACATTTAGCATTGACATTGTCCATAATTAGCATTGATGTTGTACAGATATATAATCATCTTCAATGGAATGAAACAAACAAGGAATTATTCTCCAATAAGAACCATCCGTCCATGTAATTTCCGTTGGCAATCCGCAAGAGTCTTTTCATATATGTGTTGCGTTATCTTGATACATAACGTATCTCCTTTAATTTCCGGTGTGGGTAGAGGGTCACTGACCACTGGCTCGACATTTGACACCGCTTGTGCAAAAGACTTGGTGATCATTGATGTCGAGGAGACCACACAGGCCCCAGGATCAACCATGGCATATCAACAAACAGATTAGCTTAATCACGTAATATTAAACAAGCCACCGAAATTGATTGAAGCAATTGTATCCACCAACCAAATTTCAATATAATTGTAGCCGAATTAAACAAGAAGTACACCGAATTGAATAATGAATAGCTAGCAATATTGATAATGAAAAGCACCGAATTGAACTGAAATAAAGTACCTAACCGTAGAAAGTTTGTCCACCGAAATCAATTGGAGAGGGGAATCATACAAACGACAGTGTGGTTGCAAACCCTAGCAGAGCAAAGGGATCTCATATAAAAAAAATCAATTTTTCTTATAACAATAAATTGATATATTTTTTGAACCCATAAAATTAAGTTACTTTTGACGGTAAGTTACAGGAAAAACTTTTCTAAATTGATTTTTATAATATTACCAAATAAAAAAAAAATGAATAAGGATATGATAAGTTTCTTAGAAAAAGGAATAACGCAATAACGTTTTTCTTTATAGAAATACAAGTGTTCACACCGGGGCATGATCCATAGTAGTCAATAGCGGATAGCGGCGCATAGCGGCCGACCCCAAAAGTGCTATAGCGGGATAGCGCATAGCGCTATGACCGCTATTTGATAACATTACGGCATAGAGCTACATCACCCGATATTCCCAATTGATGTCTTCTTGCTCTACTAATTCCTCCATTACTGACCTTATGACACAAATCACAGTAAATCTTTTTCTTATCATTCAAATTCTTCCAATGTTTATCGTAGAAGATAAACATAGTTTATTTTAGATGAAAAGATAAATATAATTTGTTACTATTTAAAAGTCACAAACATCAAGATAAACATAGTTTATTTTAGATGAAAAGATAAATATAATTTGTTACTATTTAAAAGTCACAAACATCTATATCTTTAATATATAAAAAAGGAATTGGAGACTTTTTGGGCTAGATTTTTCATTATTCACGTTATATCTTGATGGTGTATGAGTTGGCAAGTGCACCAAATCGTACTCATGTAATAAAATAGTAAGTTATCGTCTCCACATGGATTATCGTTCACCTCGGTAATTAGAGGAATTTATTTAGAAGTAAAGAATATAGAAAGGATGAACTTGTTTTGTAGGGTTTTAATTGTCCTGCCAAATGCGAGATTATGTTTTGTGATTCAGAAGTTTAACAACGATTAGGGAATCCTTGAATCCCCCCTCCTTCTTTGTTGGAATTAACTCGGTTGATTATTAGTTTGTGACATGTCTTTTGATTTAAGTAAGTAGAACATGACCTCGTGATAAATCAGTGAAAGTTTTATTTTAATATAGCCACAATTCAACCAGTTACAATTGTGACGTTCCCTTAAAATGAGTCATAGCCCTAAATTCATACCTAGATTCGATTAAAAGAGTTTAATTTATAAAATAAACAATTTACTATTGTCTGGTTAGGACGGAATTATGGTTGTCAATCTTAATATGCTCCATCTATGATATGGTATAGAAACGGACATATACAAATTAAACCAGACACTTGAATCATAAACTAAATAACAAACTTTATTAATTGAATCCAAAAAATAAGAAGAGGTTCACCGTGGAACCCTAATCAAAGAGGTTTAGTTGCACATGGAATCCGACATCATTACGAAACAATAGAAAAACATATCATAGAGAAAACCAGAGGAGGATAGAGATCCTTTGCCTTGAAGCTATGATGCTTGACCATTACCTTGTACCGCTAGTTTTCTGAAGGAATAAAAGAGAATGCAAGGGTCTCTATTTATAATACATCATTACTTAGGGGTTAAGAGAAGAAAAATAGAGTTTTTCAACTAAAACAGCTTGAAAAACAAGCAACCAGCACCTCCTACCCGTAACACATGCGCATGGCGCATGGAGTGAGGCGCAGAAACGCATGAGGTGGCAGTGCCTCTAATGCGAATTTTGCAGTTTTCGTCCTTTTCCAGCGTTCTTCCGTCTTGCAATGTCTTGGAACTTGAATTGAATTTTCTTCAACTTATTGTCTTCAAGGACCTTCTAAGAACCATTGATTTTCAATCTTCATATCCTCAATCTTTCACGTGATGTCTTGTTTTGCCGATTTACATGATTTCTCACTAAAATGACTCAAAACACCTATGTAATTGCATGATTGAGGATAAAATTGAATTACAACGACTCAAATGAAAACAATACAAAATGTTCCTCAAACCATTGACATCGCCTCCCAGTAACTTCTAATTTATCTTCAAATGCTAAGAATATAACTAAAATCATAGCCTAAAATATCATATGATGTTCCATCATCATATCCTTAAACAAATTTACTTATAAAAATGTTGTATTGTTGGTGTTATTGAAAATATAAGAATCTTTATTATATCTTTTATATTGTTGGTAAAAGATAAACATTTTTTTTAAAGGAAAAACACTAGTGTATGTCTACAATGGTTACCTATATTCATAGTTTTAATCTTGATCATATATTATGTACATCAATTAGTAGGTTTAAAATGGTGCACAAAACACTAGAATATGTTTCTTAGGTAGTCTAAATCAATAAATGCTAGTTGTAATAATTATTTTCAACACACTCAATAAATAAAACAAGGAAAAAGCTAAAGTGTAGCAGAAACACTTCGTTGGTTTCACACGAATGAGTTCTTTTATTGTCGTTTGAGTTTCTTTTAATTTTGATTTGATTCTAATTACAAGTTTAGTCTCACATACATGTTTGCTTATGAGAAATCACAAATTTTCTTATGACTGTGTTTTATCAAAATCACTATAACTTAAGTTTATGAGTTGCATCTCCCTTGCTTAGTCAAACAGTGAATATCTACATATCACAGCACGTCAGCACACAAGCCTAGGATGTTTGCATCATCATCCTTCTTTAGATTTGTATTTTATCATGGTTTGTATTTTATAGTAAAAAAATATAAGCTAACATGTATTATCAGAAAAAACAGATTTGTAAATAAATGAGTGGTGCTATTTATATGTGGTGCCTATCGTGCCATATAGCAACACTCGTATAACAATACTTTGCTTATCTTGATCATTTTTATCCTGTATTTTGGAAGCAATCTTAGTTAGTACTCCCTCCGTCCCAAAATATAAGTAAAAATTGGTCAACAAAAGTTAATGTATTTGGTTCAAAATTTGTACTAGATACATCAACTTATGTTGACTCATTTTTGCTTATATTTTGGGACGGAGTAGTAGTTCAATGACAACCAATGACTAATTTCAACTAAAGAATCTTGTTGACCATCTGTAATGGGGTCTGTCCTTCTCATCACATTTTATTTAACCATTAGATTCCAACACAAATCATTGTTCAAAATATGTGATTCAAGTTCCACACATACCATCATAATATAATATTGGATCCCCCTCCTCTCTCTTATTAAATTAAATTCTAGATAACAAATAACAAATAAAGAAAGCTTGGTAAACAAGAATGAATTCTAATTACAAGCAATATTTTCATGTGAGATCTATTCTATGAGCTAAAAGGACAAAAATGATGCATCAATGTACTTTAAGGACATGTAATAATTATTCTAATTTTAATAAATGATTTCTTGCAGCAACATACTATTATTAAAATTATTTAATTGACGTAAACATTGCATGAGATTTTTTACTATATATATAAAGTGACCAAACAAGTTTATATATTATATAAAAAGGTGCAAACAAATGGCTGAAATTTTCAAGTTTATTTATAAATGGATCTTTTTGTTTCTCTATTTCTTGTTATAGTTGCCGAGGAAGACGTTACAGGTAGGCTCATTCTCATACAATTTGTTTTAATTAATCTTATATACAATCTTTCACTTTTTTCGTAATATTTCTTTGTTCATATTGTACATTACAATAGAGTGTGTTACTGATGCCGATTGTTATGAAAAACTTCCGGGTCTTCAGCGTGCAGTTATGAAGTGCATTAAAGGTTTTTGTACCTAGATAAGGTAATAACTATTTCTCTATTATGTCTAAACCTTTTATTTTATTTTCCCATCACAATGTTGTTACTCTTATAATTTCTCTCACACTTTCATATACTTATCTAACCTTTTAATTTCTTTGATAGTCTTAGACGCATGTTAAATATGTTTTTGAATGAAAAATATATATTAAATTAAAAAAAAGCAGTACAGGGGTACTCAACCAATACTAGACAATCGAAAAAATATATAAAGGAGAATCATGTTAAATATATTATGAAATTGTTGTTATCTTCATTTTTTAGAAAACGATGAATATATATTTTAGGATAAATATCACCTAGGTGCTAGATAAATAATCTAAGAAATTAGCATGTTCCTACCATCACAAACACATGCTCAAAAAGTTAAACAACACAATTATAATCAAAATCAATGTTATTATCATTCATATTGATAAAGGACTAATAACTCACCAAATGTGCATTAGATTCTATTATTTATATATCCCTAGTTGAATATTTTTCTCACCTTAATTCTATATGTTTGACTAAAAGGCAAAAATATCTTCCTTTATTTAGATATCTATTGTCAAGAGGTGTAAAAGTATATTTGTTTCAAGCTTTCACAATTTGTCGATCGTTCTATCAATATAACTACTTATTTCGTTAAGACCTATATTTTATTCAAAACACGAAAACATCAACGAATTAAATTATGGATAACTTTGGGGATATAGAATGACAATTTTGGCATGTGCATCAAACTGTTCCAAATAGTAAAGTAGAAAGTCGGCGTCTCTACATGGATTGTTGTTTTCGATTCAACAATTAACTAAATTTATAACGAAAATAGTAAATTGGGTGGATTTGCAAGACTGATTGTTTCACAAAGAAATTACAAGTAATGGTGAAACAAGGTTGATGACGGGGATTAGGATTTTTTGAATCCCCTATATATGTCCTTGTTGCATAGAATATGTTCCTAGTTCAAATATACTTTTCATCATCCTTCATTCTATAGATTCTTCATTCTACTTGATTCTTGAACTTTGATAACTTTCATGAGATGTCTTGATTGTCCTGATACCATGATTTATACTAAAAGGACTCAAAACACATTAAATTAGTCTGGTTAGGGGAAAAAAGCAAATTACAACAACCCAAATTAAAACATTACAAAACATTTTCTACACCATGAGTAACCCACTCTAAGACCTCTAGAAAGTCCTCAAATGACAAGAAAAAGATGCGATAACATAGCTAAAAACATCATATGATGAGGTGTCTTCAATAACATACATAGATTAGATATAAAGAATTAAAGACTTACAAAAAATCCCAAATAATTTGCAACAAAAGTCTAGTGAGGCCCTTGTAACGTTGGACACGATCTAATTATGAGTGGGAACCCAATTAGGGCATTAAAATTACTTAGTAAAATATTAAAGGAATTTGAAAACAACAAATAGGCATAGTAGGCTTAAGGCAACAACACCTTACCAAGAGAGAAAATAATTTGTAATAAAAGTCTAGTGTGGCTCTTGTAACATTAGAAACTCTAATTATGATTGGGAACTCAATTAGGGCATTAAAATGACTTGGTAAAAGATTAAAGGAATTTGGAAACAACAAATAGGCATAGTCCATGTTTGGTTACCCGGTGAGAGTCTTCCAACGTGCGTCCAACATCATCAAACACAATTTTGACTTGTTTGCCTCTCCACCAAGACTCCGCCGGCATCGTGCTTTTCATCTTTAGAATCGATTTTTCGTGAAGCTGCTCCTCCTAGCTTTTTGAAATCGATTCTCCCTACCATGGAAACACATAACATCAATTTGTCTCTTTTACCCTTGAATCTAATCACTTCCTTTCACATGCTTTTTTTTTATATTCGAAAATCCCTTCACATATTTGAGAAATTCATTACTCCATATTTCTGTTGATTGAAGCCTGCTGATTTCTTGTGTTGCTGTGATTTTTTTTTTGTTGCAGAAATTTGAAGGTTGAAGAAGACACTGTTTTGTGAAAAGCGTGTTTTCTTGTTTGCTTTCTCATTACAAGCCCATCCCAAAGCCTTTCTTAATTAATGGCCCTATACGATCCTGACAGAGCCCATTAGTTTTTATGTTTTATAAAATAATAATATGAATTTTAGTTACCAAATGTTTTTAAATAATCCTTAAACAATTGTATTAAATTTAGTATTGCAACATAAAATTAAATAACTAAAAATCGAAATGAAATTTGTAGCAAAAAATAAATGAAATCTAGTTTAAAATCCACACAAAAAAAACCCATTTTGGTCATTTACACATCCAAAAGCAATTTTAACCCAAAATATCCAAACAACATTTTTCATTCAAATCACTTTTATTAAAAAAAGTATTCAAACATAAATCACTTGACATTCAACTCACTTTTAACTAAAATCAATTCTATAAAATCAATTCATTCAAAATCAATTTTTGCCACCGTATAACCAAACACACACATAGTAGGCTTAAGGCAACAACACCTTACCAAGAGAGAAAAAAAATTATCAACCTCTTGGATCAAAACCCCTAACTCGTACCAAGATATCGGCAACATCTTAATTAGAATTATATTTATTTGGATAAAAGTATTTTGGTAAAACACAAAAAAAAAAAAAATCTAGAGAGAGATAGAGATATTGGGGGACTATTTCTAGAGAGATAAAGAGATAAATTGGGGTTGGGGTGTATAAATGAAGGAGATAGGATTCATATTTATAGTTTTTAAAATTGGATCTCCCTAAGTAAATTTCTTTTTTTGTTTGTTCTATCTATTCATATTGTTATACCACTTTAAGTGACTTGGATTATATCTCATCCTCTGTTTTCTACATGTTTTTTTGATGAATTATATGCACACTATCCTCAGGACGAGACTTTGTAGTATCGAGGTGTTTGTTGATGAGATTAAAATGGATAATTATTCTCTCACACATGCTATGATTTTCTTGAAATTTAATCATATTATTTCTTATATTTAAATAGGGTTGAAGGCTTCAATATTGTAACATCGATGCTGAATAACTGGTCTTCATTTATTTCGTTGGATCTCGAGAAAATATTACATATATTATTTTATTATGAGGATAATTGTAAAAATAATTTATTTTGGATTATGACATGAAGTTATTATTTATGGTGATGATGTGATATACTATCTTGCATGAAAATTAATATAGTCTAGAACATTTTTTATTACCATTATGAATTGTATTTTATTTGGTTTTTACTACTATTATTGAAAAAAACTTACATATCTTTGGATAATTTATAGGCTTAATTGCAGTTTTGCCCCTATCTTTTGCCAATTGTCTGATTTTACACCCCATCCTTTTAATTTAGCGATTTTACACCCTCTCTTTTACCCCCTTTCTGATTTCATAGCCCCTCATGTGTTTCAGTGCTGATGTGGACAGTGATTAGCGACGTGGCACACGATGATTGGGATAAAACGAGTACACATCAACAAATGAAACATGAATGATCCATTTTACCCTTAATGACTTCAGATCCATGTGAAAAGACAAAAATACCCCTTTCTTCTTCCTTCTTCTCCAAGTGATGCTAAGTAAACGCAACTTTTTTTCTTCCTTCTTCCTCCCTCTCCAAAAATCAGTCCACCCTCTTCTTCTTCACCGATTCTTCATTCAATCCATACAATAAATTCATTCCTCTATTCTATCTTCAAACAACGACAGCAAGTCACATCCTCCTTCCTTCGATGTCTCTGTCAGCGGCACTGTCGTCTTCTCCTGGCGCTCTCCTTGGCCTCAAAACCTTGCTCGTGATGGCGCTTACTCCGACCTATTCACTTCGTTCAGAGAACAAGAAGTTGTACTAATTTGACAAGAGTAGAAATTTACAAACAAGTTGGGTTAGGTTTTGATTTGGAATTAGTTTCGGGTGGTGAAAGAGCGGATTGAGGGAGGAAGATGTGAATTGAGAGAGAACTGAAAGGGTCAATGTGAAGATCTTTGGTGGCGACGCCGTTGATGATAGAAAGATTGGAATTAGCGACGGATTCTTTGGGTTCGGAAGTGATGTCGAATGGGTTTGTTGAATTGGGTTGAGCTTGGATTCGGTTTTGTAAATGGTGCTTCCAGAGGAACATGAAGAATACACTGTAGAGTTTTACAGCCACACTTGGCATTTCTCATAAACACATTCTCGCCAGCTTATACACTTTCTAATGTAACACTTTGAAATTTCTATGTATCTTGGATATTTGAATCATGATATGGTGTGTGTTTTGATTGATGAAACTTCAGATAAATGATTTTTTTAGATTGGATTTTGCATCGGAGGAAAATGGGAATTGGAATGTGGGATTTTGGAGGAGGAGGAGGAGGAGGAGGAGGAGGAGGAGGAGGAGAGAAGAAGAAGAAGAAGAAGAAGAAGAAGAAGAAGAAGAAGAAGAAGAAGAAGAAGAAGAAGAAGGGGGTAAAAAGGTAAATTCACATTTGGACTGCACTCATTAAGGGTAGAATGGACCATTCAGGGTAAATTCACATTTGGACTGTCCACATCAGCACTAAAATACATGAGGGGCTATGAAATCAGAAAGGGGGTAAAAGAGAGGGTGCAAAATCGCTCAATTAAAAGGATGGGGTGCAAAATTGCACAATTGGCAAAAGATAGGGGGCAAAACTGCAATTAAGCCTAATTTATATAACAAGTATTTTTGGGTTTAGAGTGTCACATTAGTGGTATCGAAGCCTGTATTTTCTGTTAGGCTGACGTGCGTTGTGTGTCAGCTATGCTTTTGTAACTCCGTACATTTTTGTGCAATCACTTGATAATGTGTAAAAAATAAATCATGGTTGTGTATATATTTTGATGTTATTGTACAATTTTGTGTCATTGGCGTATGTCTTATGCATTTGTTATGAAATGATTTTGAAGCCCTATAGATTGTTGAACACTTTAGGTGAACTATTGATGGTCGGATTTAGACAAGTGTACCAAATCGTTTACAAAGTAATAAAGTGTAAGTAGAATATCGTATCCACAAGGATTGTCGTTTCAACCAAACAATTCGCGTTACTTATTTGGAAACAATTAAATAAATAAAAGATAAGGGTTTAGAGTTTTTCAATTTAATATGTTTGCAACAGAACAAAAATTACATGTTTTAATTGCAGAATGTTAGCGGCGGTTAGGATTCTTTGAATCCCCTCTATTTAATTGTTGGAATTACGTAACAGTTAAGTCTTATTCAGTTTTTAACATTATCTATCTAAGTGATGAGTTCGTGGGGTTTTACTTCCTATCAGTTGTCAAGTTGCACCTACTGATCACACGGGTAAGTAAGTGTGGGGTCTTACTCTCTAAGAGTATGGGTTCATTCCCCTCCAGCTGTTAGTTGCAACCATTACACCAAAGTTCCTATGTGTTTAAGTGCTTAGGTTTGTCAGTCCTATAGAGATACACTTACGCGCGAAGCTTTTCGTGCAGGTTCTTACTTTCTCAGAGATATTTGAAACAATGACGGATGATAGGGTTCCTAAATTCAAAGTATCCTAAAGGTTCCCTCGCCTATTGATTCTTAGAAAATGTAGCACTCTCTCCATCTCGGTAGTTCTACAAACGGGAAGCCCTATCAGCGTCTACCTTACCAATGTTCGAGGAGAATGAAGTTACTGGGTTGATTTAAGTCGTGAAGTCACTTGTTTCCCTAATTACTAGCTAGTTACTTCCTAATTTGAGTAGGTTTGTACCAATATTTGGTTTGTCCCCTCCCTAAGTACCTTTATCTCAGGGTTCTGCTCTATGGCTTGTTTCCCTAGTTACTAATCAGTAACTTCCCGATTAAGACATATATATATCAATATTAGGTATGTCACTTCTCTAAGTGCCTATGTATCAGAGTTATGCTTCAGAGGAGACAAATCTTACGCACGACAATAAAATTAAATAGCATAAAGAAAAAAACTGAATAAAGACTTTAAATTAAATAAATTACCCAACAACCAGAATAGAGGTTCATCTTAGAGCCCTAGCCTAAAGATTTAGTTATTCAAGGTAACTAAAGACAAATTACAAAAGAAATAAAACATACCCTAGAGAAACTTGGAGTGAGGAGAGAAAAACTTCTCCCTGGAAGCTCCTAGTGCTTGCCTTCCTCTTGAAGTGCTTCGTTCTAAATGAGAAATAATGAATGATAGGCTTGGTTTTTATAGGGAGAGTTTCCACCTGAAGATGGGCTCAAAAACCAGGGCTTTTCCACTTAAAAGTAGCAAAAATCAGTTTTGGCCCTCATTTGGCAATGCTCGGGGCGCACAGGAAAAGCTCGGGGCACATGAGAGTGCAGAAAATGCACTCTTGGGGTGCCTAAGGTATGCTCGGGGTGCATGGACCATGCTCGGGGCGCCTGTGAGTGTGTTCCGATGCATAAATCTCTGTTTCTTTGTCCTTTTGGGTGTTTGATTCCATATAAGATGTCTTGGGACCTGAGAACATAATTTCTCCCTTTGTAATGTCTTCTGAGGCCTCTTGGATCTTCATTCTTCATCTTCCCAAAGTCTTCACAAGTCTTCAGATGTCTTGCTTTGCCGATTTGCATGATTTCTTCGTGAATTACATCAAAACACCCTAAGATTGCTATGTTTCGGGATGAATAGAATTACAGACTCAAATATAGAAAACAATACAAATGTCCCAAAATCATAAGCAATTCCTCTAATACTCCTCTATTCTGGATGTAAAACCTACTGAAAATGAGTGAAAAACATGCTAAGAATAACGTAAGATGACATGTCATCATCTACCTTACGAAGGTTCGAGAAGAATGGAGTTACTGGGCTTATTTAAGTCGCGAAATCATATGTTTCCCTAATTACTAGCTAGTTACTTCCTGGTTTAAGTATGTTTGCACCAATATTAGGTATGTCACCTCTCTAAGTACCTTTATCTTAGGGTTCTGCTCTACGGCTTGTTTCCCTAGTTACTAATTAGTTACTTCCTGATTAAGACAGGTATACACCAATATTAGGTATGTCACTGATGGACGAAATTGGCAAGTGCACCAAATCGTAACAAGTAATAAAGTAGTAAATTTATCGTTCTCCACAGGGATTGTCGTTCAACTTAGAATTAATAAACTTATTTCAAAAGATGAAAGTAAATAAAAGTGAATATAATTGCAGGGTTTAATTGCCCTGCCCAATGCAAGATTAAGGTTTGTGATTCAGATAATTAACGGCGATTAGGGAATCCTTGAATCCCCCCCCCCCCTCGTCTTTATTGGAATTATCTTTTAAGAAACAAACAACATATGTGGTTCTTACTTTGATTTAATGAATCCAAGGGTAAAACTCGTACGAAGTTTTTTTAAATAACTTGTGTAGCACCAACCTAGAATTACGTCATGTACTACATTTGTTTAAAGAAAAGAGTACTGACCGAAGGAGTTCAAACCTGAAACTTCTTAACCTCTATAAGAAGTGGTAATTAGAAAAGCCAATGGAACTGATATAATTTCGGGTTGTCAGAGCCTACTTTTATCCTACGGTTCAATCCCCAAGGTTACACATGTAGTTAACCAATTGACGAAGCATTAATGAACAGACATAATCTAATTTAAATCGAGAAGCAATCAAAGCATTAACTGAATGAAAAACTTTATTAATAAATTCCAACAAATAAGAAGGGGTTCATCGTGGAACCCTAATCAAGAGGTTTAGTTGCTCATGGCAACCGACATCATAAGAAAACAATAGAAAAACATACCCTAGAAAGAACAAAAGGAGGAATCCTGCCTTGGAACTTTGATGCTTGACCCTTGCTTTCACCGTAAATGTTTCTGAATGAATAAAATAGTGTGCAAGGGTCTTTATTTATAGCATGACGTTACTTAGGGTTTAAGTGAAGAAAACTAGGCTTTTTGCACCAATCCAGCTTGGAAAACAAGCAAAAAGCAGTTTTTACCCGCATCTGGAGAAAAAAATGACAAAGAAAAATGTAGATAAAACATCAAAATTGATGGTCTACACAAAAAAATAGAAAATCAAGAGACTTAAACAAAAGTTTAGTCCCTTAAAAAAAAGAATAAGTAGTTCTACTAGTGTCCAAATTCTTTGAACTGGCTACATAAATGAAAGCTAGTACCTCATAACAATGGTTGTGACACAGTTTGTGAATGAAATTACAGATTTGGATGACAAAGATCCTCAAAGTATTTCAAATAGGGAATCCTTAGGAACTAACTCCAAAGTGTTTGTTAGCCTACTTTCCCAAATATATCCCATCTTAACCTCAATCACGTTATAACCTTGAAAAGTCCTCTATATGTGTGTGTGATGATATATACCTTGAATGTCTGTTTAGAATTGCTTCAATCTCATAGCAAGGTACAATCACATGACGACAAGAGTGTGACAAATGCCTTGACCAGACCCACTGCCTTTAGGAGATATATATGTGTATCTTGGAATTGTATGTGGATGAAAGTAAGAGTATCTTCTCTAAGTTTGTTTCGCTTAAGCTAGGTAAGTCTTATAGTGGGAGGAATGACAATCTGAGCAAAACCTCCGGAAAGGTATGTTTTATTCTTTTAAATTCATGTAAATTCTAACTTCTTGATATTGCGTTGCTTGAGGACAAGCAATGGTTTAAGTTTGGGGTTGTGACGACAGAGCATCATATGACATTATGACGACAGAGCATCAAAAGACCCGCTTTATAATTTGATTATTATCTCATGACACTCTTTAATTTAGTTTTGGTTTTCTATCTTTGTTTTGTTCCTTCTTTTTTCTAGGCTAGATTTATCTGCACATAGAATTCGGTTATTTTTCCTTTTTTTATTCACTTGTAGCTTATAAAAAACATAAATAGGTTACCGAAAATAGTGTGTGTAACACCCATACTAAATTGTCTAGAATATTTAGCATGTGCATTATGTGCGCACTCGTTAAAAAAATGCGCAATCCTCCGAGGGCGCGTACGAACGCTCGGGAGGCCTTGTGAAGTCGCCACCAAAGTTTTTGTGTAAAGGGGACGTTGATAAACCCTTAAGTTTTTTGTTTGAAGGGAAACGATAATAAAACCCTTTGACGATGAGGAAAAGGACTGGTCATCGCAACCATTGTCGGGTTCGGGAGTCGATTACGCAAGGGGAAGGTATTAGCACCCCTCACGTCCGTTGTACTCAACGAGAACCTTCTATTTGGCTAAAGCTTAAAATGTTTTTAAATGTTTTGCGCGCATGCTTGTCTATGTCAAAAGAAAATACGATAAAAAGGGGAAAAAGAGATAAAAACAAACGAAAGGAAAAAAGAAAGTTTTTAATTATTGCGCTTGACAAGATGTCGATCTTGCTCCTACGTATCTCCCGATAGTCGGAGAATTCAAAGCGTACGTAGTTCTTTGGTAGAAAAACGTACATATGTTGGTTATTTTTAAATGGACGATGTTTTAACCGAATTCTTGCGATTAAACGTAGCTTGTATGCTCGCGCATGGGAGGCTTATTAAGCGTTTGTTTAAAATCGCGCTAGAATGTTAAAAGGCATGTCCGTTGGGTAAAAGGGTTCGAATTGGTCGCTATGGGACCAAAAGGGGTGCAATGGACTCAAACGAGTCGATCATTGACCGGAGTGACTCAAACGAGTCGAGGGGGGGGGGGTCGATTGATCCAACGGGATCAAGAACGGGTACAATGGACTCAATGGAGTCGAACATTGACCGGAGTGACTCAAACGAGTCGAGGGATTGAATCTAGTGGCCACGGGGGACCAAAAGGTTCGGATTGACCACAAGGGGCCAAGAATTGGTTTGGTATGGTCGGATACGTTGAAAATGGAATGACGATTGTCCGAACGACGAGACATACGTCACGCATTCGTACAATCGGGGCAATGGAGAGACATACGTCAAACCATCCCTTTTTCATTCAAGTTTTTTGGTTGAATTTCTTAGGAATCCCAAAGTTTATCAAAACACTTGGTTTGAAACCCAAAATGAAGAGGTTTTAACAATTTTGTGAAAAAACGCACAAAGTTCGGCTCATTTTGCGAACGGTTTTGAAAAGCGAACAAATTCGGCTTATGTTCACGTTTGGTTTTTGAAAATCATGAACAAAGTTTTTGTTCAAGTTTGGATTTGAAAGTGATGAACATAGCTTGTTTGTTCAAGTTGTTTTGAAAGTTTGTGGACATAACTTGTTTTGCAAGTTATCCAAACAAAGTGGCTCGAACTTGCGAATCCTTCAAAATTATGCTAAATCCTTGACAAGGTTTGAATAAAATGAGTTTTAAACCTCCTAGGTTCTGAACTCTTGGGCTAGAACCTCAAAAATTGGCCATTTAGGAGCCTAAACTCAGATTCTGAGTTCTGTCATGGTCGCACTGCGACCATGACTTCGCAATGCGAACAATGCGAATTTTTGAGTTCAGAAGCTGTTTCTGAACTGTTGTTCAGAAACAACTTCTGAACACACTCAGGACCTTTTAGGGGAGTGAAAAGCTTTGAGTTTTGCAATGAAAAGGGCTGGACAAACCAGTTTGAGTGTTTTGCAAACCTTGGGATTTCTTTTGAAATTCAAAAGGGGTTTTTTAGAGCAAAAGGTTTTGGACCAAAATTAGGATGCAAACACAATTATAAATGCAAGATCAGCACTTAGAATACTTACAGAGGTCCTTAGCAAAGCTCCTGCTGCAATGAACTTGGATTGGTTGAAGGTTCTTGCAAAGGTTTTGAATGTTGGTGATGAGCAATGAACTTTGTAATGCTTTGTATTGGAATTGGATTTTGCTAGTGCTTTGGTTTTTCTCTGGTTGTTTGTAAGTGTATCAAGTGTTTATGAGTAGTATTTCTAAGTTAGAATAATGCTGTTTTTCCTCTTGCCTTGCATCTCTATTTATAGGCCAAAACCAAATCAATTTCATCATTAGAAATCCCCAAAATCCAGCTGATTTGTGGGCTAGGATCAGGCTAAATCTCTTTGCATTTAATGCTAATGGATAGAGGTAACCTTGCCTTGTGCCAAGGGTCAAGACTCAGCCTGATTTCAGCCACAAAATCAAAGGTTTTTGGATAGAAATGATGATGAAAAAGGGCTGGATTGCAATTGGCTATGCTTAGGGATTGATCCTTGCAATCTCAATGGTTGGGCAATAAAAACGTGCACTGTGATGTGCAGAGGTTGGGGGAAGCAAAAGGCAACATGTGGGCTGGTGTGAGAGGGATGAAAAGCTGCTGAAAAATAGGGCAGCAATCATGGTTTTTTACAAGTGAAAATCAGCTGGGTTTGACTGGTTTTGGGGGAGCAAGCAGGAAGAAAGTCCACAAGCTGGTGGCTGGCAACCCTAGGGTCAGTAGTGTTGAGGCAAAATTCCTAATTAATTTTAAAGATAACAAACCTTAAATGATTAAAGGATTAATGGACTTTGATTAGTTTCTTGGTATTTAACTTGTGTTCTTGAGTGTTTAATTAAGACAGGAACAAGATATGAACCATACCAAGATACAAGGAATCAAAGAAAGAACTTTGTCATAGTTCAGAAAGTTGAACTCAGTTCAGAAGCTGAACATAGTTCAGAAGGTTGGACTCAGTTCAGAAGCTGAACACAGTTCAGAAGCTGAACACAGTTCAGAAGGTTGGACACAGTTCAGAAACTAAAATGAAGTTCAGAAGCTGAACATAGTTCAGAAGCTAAAATGAAGATCAGGAGCTGAAACACAGTTCAGAAGGTGAAATCCTGTTCAGATGCAGCAATGTTGATCAGAAGCTGAACATAGTTCAGAAGCTGATATGCAGTTCAGAAGGTTGTTCACAAGTTCTGAAACCTTGTCATAAAGCTGCTCATACACCAGCCCAGAAGTTCAAGAACATGCATGCCACACGTGACATAAATAAATGTCCAAGAAAAACATACTTGCATGGATCAATCAAGAAATAAAGGCATCTACAAAATGAATGTCAAAAAGGACATTCAATGTTCATTTAAGACTATGAACATTGAATTAACAGGAATATTCCAAAAGGGAATATCATCCTAGATAATCAAACTACCTCACTTCATTTATGTTTCACTATTAGGATTTGATTACATCAAATGGAAGTCTTACAAGTCATCCTAAGTGAAACAAAAAGGATATTCTGAAGTTCAGAATGTTCAATACAGCACATGCTTCAATTCTGACAAGCAACAGTAAAGCAGTTGGAAAAGTAAAGCAAAAAGCCAAATCACAATCTCAAAGTCAGAATCCATGAGATCTTGACACCTAAGGGGTTGGTACTGTTACAGATCAGCAAAATCCCCTAAAGCATGGGCATGAAGTGATGGTTCCACTTTTCTCTCTCCTGCACACAATCCAAGACTGATTTGCAAAGCTCTTGGCACAGAAACATTCTGATGTACTGCACGCATAAACAAGAGTCTATCAGCAATCCAGAAATTCATATGTTCATTCATACATGATGAACCCAGATGAATGTCATCAAGAATGCAACAACATTCTGAAGTATTCTCAAGAACATAACAACATTCTGAAAGTCAGAATGTTCACCCAGATTTTCAAGTAAAAGTCAGTGGGGCCCAGGACACATGGCACAAGACCATTGGTCACCCTCCAACGGTTACAAGAAACCAACAACTCTATAAATAGAAGTGAAAGGCTCAGCATTACACACACAATTGCAAAGCATACAAGAAAACATTTACAAAGTGTTTGAAGCTTTAGCATCTCAAATTGATCATCACTCAAAGTGTAAATCAATTCTCTTTATCTTGTCAAAGATAAACTCTCCCCCTTCTCTTCTGAAAGTCTTCATCTTAACCTCACTTCTTAAATTCTCCAATCAATTGTAAAGAGCAAATCTCATCTAGTTTTAAGGGTATTAAAGTCTAGGTTGAGTAACATAGTACAAAGTCTGGTGTGACTTAGTACAGAAGGTTGAGAGCCTGCTGAGGCTTAGAGAATACAGGTTGTAACCGTTCCAAGTGGACAAGATTGTAAGGTGCAGGATTTGAGAGGGTATCTCAAGCATCATAGTGGAAAACTCTCACAAGATTGTGAGGAGTGGACTAGCCCACATTGGGTGAACCACTATAAAATTCTGTGTGTCTTCTTCTCTCCCTATACTCTTTATACTGCATACACATCACACACACAACACTGAATTTAAATATCTTATTCTGCAACTGACACTTCAGAACGTTCTGAAGTCTGTTTAACTTTGTTCTTCCAAGAAACAACTTGAGAAGTAATTTTTAAGTACAGGATTAGATTTTAAAAAGGGTCACAATTCAAACCCCCCCTTTCTTGTGACTATATTATCTACTTCAATTGGCATCAGAGCAAGGCTCTAAGGGTTTGAACACTTACACAAGTGTTAGAGAAAAGATCCAGGAAGAAGTATGTCAAAGGCTAAGTACATTACAGAAGGAGGATCAGCAAACAGACCTCCATTGTTTGATGGCTCAAACTACTACTTCTGGAAAGGTAAGATGGAACTTTTTCTTAGATCTCAAGATACGGACATGTGGGCTGTGATCTTGAAGGAGATCATGTTCCAATGAACAAAGATGGAGGCATAAAAGAAAAAAGTGCATGGACACCAGATGACAAAGCCAAGGTATTACTAAACTCTAAAGCTAGATTATTTTTATCATGCGCACTAACCATGGAAGAAAGTGAAAGAGTTGATGAATACCAAAATGCTAAAGAGGTATGGGACACTTTAAAAATACACCATGAAGGTACATCTCATGTCAAAGAAACTAGAATTGACATTGGAGTCAGAAAGTTTGAAATCTTTGAAATGAGTGAAAATGAAACTATTGATGAAATGTATGCTAGATTCACAACAATAGTAAATGAAATGAGATCTCTTGGAAAAATATATTCCACTCATGATAGAATCAGGAAAATATTAAGATGTCTTCCAAGCACATGGAGACCTATGGTCACAGCTATTACCCAGGCCAAAGATCTAAACTCTCTGACCTTGGAGGAACTTATTGGTTCACTGAGAGCTCATGAAGTCATACTTCAAGAAGACAAACCAGTGAAAAAGGTAAAAACTCTTGCCTTGAAGGCCTCCCAAGAAACATCATCAGCAACTCAAGATGATGTGGAAGAACTGGATGAAATAGAAGAAGTCCAGGAAGAAGAAGCTGAAGATGAACTTGCACTCATCTCCAAGAAAATTCAAAGAATGATGATGAGAAGAAATCAGCTCAGAAAAAAAGTTTCCCAACACTAACACTAACAAAACTGAGACTGACAAAAGTCAAGTCACCTGTTTTGGATGCAACAAGCTTGGACACTACAAAAATGAGTGTCCTGATCTCAAGAAACAACAAAGGAGACCTCCCTTCAAAAAGAAAGCCATGATCACCTGGGATGATCTAGAAGAAGCAGAACCTGAAGAAGAGGAAGCCAACCTGAGTTTGATGGCTAAATCAGAAGATGAGGAAGAGGTAATTATCTATGAACCTAACTCTTTGCAAAAAGAACTTGAAAGAAAAATTGACAGTCTTATATATGATTCAAATTTTCTATCTAACAAATGTCAATCATTGATAAAAGAACTTTCTGAACTAAAAGATGAAAAAGATAAACTTCAAATAAAATATGATGAATCCAGAAGAACCATACAAACTTTGCAAGACTCTCATTTTAAAATGTCTGAACAACAAAGAGAGCTAAATAAAAGGCAAAAAGGAATTTTATCCAAACCTTCTGAAGTACAAAAAGAAAACATTCTTTTGAAAACAGAAGTTGAAGGACTAAAAAATGATCTCTCACGTTTTATAAAATCCACAGAAACCTTTCAAAACATTCTGGGATCACAAGCTGGAACAAATGAAAAATCTGGATTAGGATTCAAAGATCCAAACAAAAATCTTCTTAAAACTGTTTTTATGCCAAAAGAAACTGAAATAAAAATGAAGATAAAATGCTCATACTGTAACAAGCTAGGGCATCTTGACTCAGCATGTTTTCATAAAAAACATTTTGAAAGAAATAGATTAAATAATCTTAGTTCAGAACGTTCTCATCTCAATAGATCAGAAAGTTCACAAAAGGCTGAAAAGGCTAAGAAGATATGCTCTTACTGTAACAAATCTGGTCATACAATAACAGAATGTTACAATAAGAAAAGATCTCTTAGAAAGACTAACCCTCAAGGACCCAACATTACATGGGTACCTAAGATTTTGTTCATGTCAAGTGTAGGTCTCCTCTCAAAATGCAAAGACAAAGCCATGGTACTTGGACAATGGCTGTTCAAGACACATGACAGGAGATAGGAATTGCTTTCTAACCTTTGAAAGTAGAGATGGAGGACTAGTCACATTTGGAAACAATGACAAAGGCAAAATCAGAGGTAAAAGGAACAATAGGTAAAACTAACTCTGCCAAGATAGAAAATGTTCAGTTTGTAGAAGGGTTGAAACACAATCTACTTAGCATAAGTCAATTATGTGATAGTGGTTTTGAAGTTATTTTTAAACCCAACATATGTGAAATAAGACAAGCCTCCTCTAAGAAATTAATTTTCTCTGGATCAAGGAAAAAGAACTTGTATGTTTTGGACTTAAATGAAATTCCAGCTGAATCATGTTTTATGTCTCTTGAAAAAGATAAGTGGATTTGGCACAAAAGAGCTGGTCACATTAGTATGAAAACTATTGCTAAACTTTCTCAACTTGATCTAGTTAGAGGTTTGCCAAAGATTAACTTTGAAAAGGACAAGATCTGTGAAGCTTGTATTAAAGGAAAACAAGTTAAAAGCAGTTTTAAAACAATTGAATATATTTCAACTCAAAAACCTTTAGAGCTTCTTCACATTGATCTCTTTGGTCCTGTTCAAACTGCAAATCTTAGTGGCAAAAAATATGGATTTGTTATTGTTGATGATTTCTCAAGATTTACATGGGTGTTATTTTTAAAACATAAAGATGAATCATTTGAAGCATTTCAAAACTTTTGCAAAAAGATTCAAAATGAAAAAGGCTTTAATATCATATCTGTGAGGAGTGATCATGGAGGAGAATTTGAAAATGCTTCCTTCAAGACATTCTTTGATGAATGTGGTATTACACATAATTTTTCTTGTGCAAGAACTCCACAGCAAAATGGAGTTGTTGAGAGGAAAAATAGAACCTTGCAAGAAATGGCTAGGACTATGTTAAATGAATCAAATGTTGAAGATTACTTTTGGGCAGAAGCCATCAATACATCTTGTTACATTTTGAATAGAGTTTCAATAAGAAACATTCTAAATAAAACCCCATATGAATTATGGAAAAACATCAAACCTAGCATATCTTATTTTCACATATTTGGTTGCTACTGCTACATTCTGAACACAAAAGAAAAATTGGGTAAGTTTGATCCTAAATCAGATAAAGCTATCTTTTTGGGATACTCTACAACATCCAAAGGTTATAGAGTGTACAACCTAAAAACCCAAACAGTTGAAGTCAGTATGCATGTCATATTTGATGAATATGATGAACCTTCTCAACTCCAAGAAAAGGAAGATACTGAAGATCAGACACTTCAGAATGTTAATCAGAACAATGTAAGTTCTGTAGAAAAAGAAGATGATCAGAATGTTCAGGACTCATCTCTACAGAGCCCTCCTAGAAGTTGGAGAATGGTAGGAGATCATCCTGTAGATCAAATCATTGGAAGCACAACTGATGGTGTAAGAACCAGAATGTCGTTTCAAGGGAACAATATGGCTATGATCTCTCAAATGGAACCCAAGTCAATAAATGAAGCCATAATAGATGATTCATGGATTGAGGCCATGAAAGATGAACTGTCTCAGTTTGAAAGAAACAAAGTGTGGAACTTGGTTCCAAATGATCAAGGGAAGACAATCATTGGAACAAGATGGGTGTTTAGAAATAAACTTGATGAAGATGGCAAAGTTGTCAGAAATAAGGCAAGGTTGGTTGCTCAAGGATACAACCAACAAGAAGGTATTGACTATGATGAGACTTTTGCACCAGTAGCAAGGTTAGAAGCTATTAGAATCCTTCTTGCATATGCTGCACATAAAAGCATCAAACTTTTTCAAATGGATGTCAAAAGTGCTTTTTTAAATGGATTTTTAAATGAAGAGGTTTATGTAAGTCAGCCTCCTGGCTTCATAAATAAAGAAAAACCTAATCATGTTTTCAAACTCACTAAAGCACTTTATGGTCTTAAGTAAGCTCCTAGAGCTTGGTATGAAAGACTTAGCACATTTCTCATTAACAATGGATTTTCTAGAGGAAAAATTGATACCACACTATTTAGAAAAACTCAGAACACAGATTTGCTAATAGTTCAAGTCTATGTAGATGATATTATTTTTGGTTCAACCAAAGAGAAAATGTGTGAAGACTTTTCAAATCTCATGCAAAGTGAATTTGAAATGAGCATGATGGGTGAACTTGGTTTCTTTCTTGGTTTGCAAATCAAACAATTTCCAAATGGAATTTTCATAAATCAAGAAAAATATGTCAAAGATATTCTTAAAAAATATAAAATGAATGAAGCAAAGATAATGGTCACTCCCATGCATCCATCATCCAGCTTGGATAGAGATGAAAATGGAAAATCAGTCTCTGAAAAAGAATATAGAGGCATGATAGGATCATTGCTTTATTTAACTGCTAGCAGACCTGACATAATGTATGCAGTAGGATTATGTGCTAGATTTCAAACATGTGCAAAAGAATCTCATCTAACTGCTGTAAAAAGGATCTTAAGATACCTAGTAGGTACTATTGATCTTGGTCTTTGGTATAGAAAAGGCTGTAGTTTTGATCTTGTAGCCTATTGTGATGCTGATTATGCTGGAGACAAAGTTGAGAGAAAGAGTACAAGTGGATCTTGTCAATTCCTAGGACAAGCCCTGATTGGATGGTCCTGTAGAAAACAAAATACCATTGCACTCTCTACAACAGAAGCTGAGTATGTATCTGCAGCCAGTTGTTGCTCTCAAGTTTTGTGGATCAGAAATCAGTTGGAAGATTACTCACTAAGGTACTTAAATGTTCCAATTCTCTGTGACAACACAAGTGCAATTAATTTATCAAAAAATCCTATTCAACATTCTAGGTCTAAGCATATTGAAATTAAGCATCATTTCATACGTGATCATGTTCAGAAAAAGGACATTGAATTGAAATTCATTGATACAGAAAATCAATTAGCTGACATTTTCACAAAACCATTAGTTGAGGATAGATTCAATTTTATTAAAGAAAAATTGCTAATTATGAAAAATCCCAATAAAGATTGATTAACTGAATCACTAAGGGCCTAGGACAAACCCCCTTGAGTCATTCTGAATCACTTCAGAATGTTCAAACAAAGTTCAGAATGTTCTTCAGGCTCTGAACATTCACCCTGTTCAGCATGGCTCTCTGAACTCAGAATATTAAAAAAAAAATTTCTGAAGTTAGTAAGTCACTCTCATAAAGTGATCTTTCTTCAAAAATCCCTCCATATCTCAGCATTAAATGCTTGTATTAGAGTTAATGTGATAAAACCATTAACCTCCATACAAAAAGGGAACTATCAAATCAGCCACTCTCCTTTCTTCTCTTGAACGGCTACTTTCTCTTTCCTGTACAACCACTTTTCAGTTTCATCTTTTCCCATAAAACCACCATCATCAGTTTCTCTCTCTCTCTTCTCCTACACGTTTTGTCTTTATAAACACATCTGACCAACACTCTCCAAACCGTAAAAATTTCATCTGTCTCTTCACAAAAAACACTGCCATGGCCAGAACAAAAACAACCTCTCGCATCAATGAACAAGAACAAACCCCTGTTCCTCGTTCTGCTCCACCACAATTCCCAGAAGAACCTCAACCTCTATGTGAAGAAGATTTCCTTCCTTGTGACTTGGCTGGGTTTTGATGATTACAAGACTACATCACAAAAAGAAGAAAGCTTATGGAGGCTCATGGATCAAGATGATGAACAAGCTTAAGGACTTAGGGTTTTAAATTATAATCATTGTAAGTATGGTCCTTATCTTTTGATTTATCATCTTAACTTATGGAACAACTTAGAATGCTCAGAAAATAATTACAAACATTTTTTTCTAAGTCCCCATATGAAGCAATACTAAATATCTCACAATGATTTTAATTTTAAAGTGATTTTGCATGAAAACATTTTAACAAGAATATTTAATTGATCATGGCTTTTAAAATGATAATCCTTTATGCCAATAGTACGAGCTTCAATTTTTTTTTAATTATTGAATGTTTCAACATTAAATTGGCATAATTGATTATGATAACCACAAAAGATTATGTTTTTGAAATATGACTTTTGTCCAACGGTAATTTCACTTTTGAAATATTATGTTTTTGATTATGAAATATGTCTTTTGAAAATATGTCTTTTGAAATATGATTTAACATTATATTACCGTTGGAATAGAATGTTTTTCAACGGAATATGTTTTTTTTTCAATTAACTAACAACGGCTAGTATTTTTCTTAAATAAATTTCATACCTATTTTTTATGAATAGGTGCAATTTCAAATATGTGTCTATTCATTGGTAACCATTTTTCAAAAAATAGTATTGCTTCATAAACATCTTTTTAGTCTCTATAAATTTAATTGAGAATCAAAGCAATAAGATACACACAACAACTTTCAAATTCTCAATTGTGAATTTTCAATATCACTTGCTTTCAAACTTTCATTCAAATTGTTTGGAAAACTTTGCCCACACTTTAACATTTACTAAAAAGTTTTGAGCACTAAGTTATAATCTGTTAAAGTGATATTGAGAAAGATAACAGCCATACAATTTATTATTCTTCAAAAACCATTGTTGTGAATTCTTGCCATAGTTTTGGTGAGAATTGTTGAAAGATAGTGGGGTGCTATCTTGTGTATGTTAGAAAGATTGTTAGGGGGTCTTGGGGAGAGATTGCTTGTAACAAAGATTCTAACATAGTGAATTCCTCACAGGGTTGTGGGGGAGTGGAGTACCAGTAGGGGAACCACTATAAATTCCTTGTGTCCATCTTCTTCTTCCCTACACTCTTTATTTTTCCAAGCATTCGTTCATACATTCATACAAAATTCCGGAAAAATTTACAAGAACACAATAAACCAGAAAAATTATCCATTAAAAGTCATACAACCTAATTCACCCCCCCTCTTAGGTTGCACTCTGAAATTACAATTGGCATCAGAGCAAGTTAAGGTAATTTGCTCCTTGATCCAGAAAAATGGCTTCCGCTTCAAATTCAAACATTGTGTTCAAAGATGGTGGTAGTAGCAACAAACCTCCATGCTTTGTTGGTGAATACTATGATTTCTGGAAAATTCGCATGCGTGCATACTTGGAAGCACAAGGGGAAGAAATATGGAATGCCGTTGAGAATGGTCCATTCATTCCTACAACGGTTGTGAATGATGTTGTCCAAGAAAAAATAAAAACATCTTGGACTGATGATGATAAGAAAAAATTGTTGTTTGACAAGAAGGCAATCAACATGCTTCATTCAGCCCTTGGCATGGATGAGTTCTTCCGAATTTCTCAATGCAAAACTGCAAAAGAAATTTGGGACACTCTAGAAGTAACCCATGAAGGCACAGAAGAAGTGAAGAGATCAAAACTGAACACTTTATCACAAGAATATGAATTGTTCAGAATGCAGCCCGGTGAATCAATTCTTGATTTACAAAAGAGATTCTCTCACTTAACAAACCACTTGATAGCTCTTGGAAAGACTTTCACAAATGATGAATTAAATCTCAAAGTCCTTAGATCATTAACAAGGGCTTGGCAACCAAAGGTGACTGCAATATCAGAAAAGAAAAGTCTTTCTAAAATGACTTCTGCTGCTTTGTTTGGTAAACTCCAAGAACATGAAATGGAACTTGGAAGATTGGAAAAGCATGAAGGGCAAGAGAAGAAGAACAAAAGCATTGCTCTAAGAGTTGAGTCAAAACAACAAAATGAAGGAGAAAGTTCTGATGAAGGTGAGACCATCAATCTTCTTGCAAAAAGTTTTAAAAAATTTCTTAAAAAGGACAAGTCCTTCAAGTTTGGTAATAAAAGAAAATCTTTCAAGAAGAATGAGGGCTCTACGTCAAACCAAAACATTACATGTTTTGGATGTGGGAAAGAAGGTCACATGAAAGCAAATTGTCCATCTTTTACAAACAAAAATGGTGACAAAGGAAAGAAAGAATTCAAGCAAAGGAGGGCCTACATTGCATGGGAAGAAAATGACATAAGTTCATCTTCTGAATCAGAGGATGAAGAGTATGCAAATCTTGCACTAATGGCATCTCATCACTCTGATGATGAACAAGAGGTTAGTGATTCTGAACTTGATATTAAACCTTCATATGATGAATTACAAAATGCATTTGATGAATTATATGAAGAATGTAGTAAACTTTCTAAAACTTGTGTAAAACAGAAGAAATTAATTGTTTCACTTGAAAGAAAAGTTTTTGATGCACAAGTGGATTTAGAAAAGGTCAAAAATTCTTCATGTAATAAATGTAAAGAACATGAAACAAAAATTATTAAATTAAATCAAGTAATAAAAAATTTTGAAAAAGGTCACAATAGTTTGGAAGATGTTCTTAGCAAACAAAGAGATTTAAAAAATAAAACCGGTCTTGGATTTTCAAATTTTGATAAACCAAGTACAAGTAAAACAATCTTTGTTAAAGCAAGCACAACTTCCAACAACTTGGAACCAAAGAAAATGCATGTTGTAATTCCTCTTAAAAGTATGAATACTAGAAATAATTCTTATGGAAGAAATTATTCTAACAAGTCTTATAAGAAAACAAATTCTAAGGTTAGAAATAATGTCTCCAATGGAAGTAATTCTAGTGTATATCATGTTCAAAATTTATCATGTTTCTATTGCAACATGAAAGGCCATACTCCAAATACATGCTACATAAGAAACTTTGGTGTTCCTTATGGTGAATATATTTGGGTAAGGAAAGGTATTAACCCACAAGGACCCAAATCACAATGGGTACCTAACAAGACTTAAACTTTCTGTTTTGTAGGGAGGGTTGAAATCTTCAACCAACATGTGGTACCTTGATAGTGGTTGTTCAAAACATATGACGGGAGACAAATCAAGATTCTCAAGTTTGACCCTAAAATCAAAAGGATATGTCACCTATGGAGACAACAATAAAGGAAAGATTCTTGGTATCGGTAAAGTTGGTATGCCTCCCTATACTACTATTGATAATGTGCTATATGTTGAAGGTCTAAAACATAATTTACTAAGTATTAGTCAATTATGTGATAAAAGCTTTAGAGTAAATTTCAATAAAGATTCTTGTTTTGTTGAAGATGTAGCATCACATGAAATCAAACTTGTTGGAAAAAGAATAAATAATATTTTCATGATTTCATTAGATGATTTGTCTTTAAAGCTTAAATGTCTTGTGGTAAACAACAACAATGATGCATGGTTATGGCATAAAAGAATTGCACACATTCACATGGATCATTTGAATAAATTAATAAAGCATGACCTTGTTGTTGGGTTGCCTAAGATTAAGTTTATTAAAGACAAATTATGTGATGCTTGTTAAAAAGGTAAACAAACAAAAGTTTCTTTCAAACCAAAGCATATAGTATCAACTTCTAGGCCTCTTCAATTAATTCATATGGATCTTTTTGGTCCTTCAAGAACTAGAAGTTTTGGAGGAAACTATTATGCCTTGGTTATAGTTGATGATTACTCTAGATATACGTGGACTTTATTTCTTGCAAATAAAAGTGATGCTTTTAAAGCTTTCAAGAAGTATGCAAAATTGGTTCAAAATGAAAAATCCTTGAAGATTGTATCTATTAGAAGTGATCATGGTGGAGAGTTTCAAAATACATTTTTTGAAGAGTTTTGTGATGAACATGGAATTTCACACAACTTCTCGGCACCTAGAACACCACAACAAAATGGTGTTGTTGAAAGGAAGAACAGGTCTCTTGAAGAACTTGCAAGAACCATGTTGAGTGAAACAAATTTGCCTAAGTACTTTTGGGCAGATGCGGTAAGTACAGCATGCTATGTAAGTAACCGTGTTTTGGTAAGACCTATATTAAAGAAAACTCCATATGAACTTTATAAGGGTAGAAAACCCAATATTGCTTATTTTCATATTTTTGGCTGTAAATGTTTTGTTTTGAACAATGGGAAAGATAACCTTGGTAAATTTGATGAAAAATCTGATGAGGGTATCTTTCTTGGTTATTCTCTCACTAGTAAGGCAAATAGAATTTTCAATAAAAGAACCCTTACTATTGAAGAATCTGTTCATGTCTCTTTTGATGAAACTAACCCCTCCAAGGAGGAAAAAGTTATTCTTTCTGATGAAGATGATGAAGATAGTTCACCAAAAGAAGTCAACATTGAAGATGAACAGAACAAACAAAACAATGCACACCAAGAAGAAGAAATGCCACAACAAGAGCAAACAAATAATGATCTACCACAAGAATGGAGAATTCATAGAGACCATCCAATTGACAACATCATTGGTGACATAAATAAGGGAGTATCTACTAGACTTAATCTTCAAGATGCATGTTTAAATATGGCTTTTGTTTCACAAATCGAACCTTCTAAAATTGATGAAGCCTTAAGTGATGATCAATGGATTTTAGCCATGCAAGAAGAACTAAATCAATTTGAAAGAAATCAAGTTTGGGAATTAGTACCTAGGCCTTTGGATAAACATATCATTGGTACAAAATGGGTTTTCAAAAATAAATTAGATGAAAATGGTATTATTGTAAGAAATAAGGCCAGATTAGTTGCTCAAGGCTATAATCAAGAAGAAGGGATCGATTTTGATGAAACATTTGCACCTGTGGCAAGATTAGAAGCCATAAGATTACTTTTAGCATATGCATGTTCCTTAGATTTTCAATTATATCAAATGGATGTCAAAAGTGCATTTTTAAATGGTTATATACATGAAGAAGTTTATGTTAAACAACCTCCAGGTTTTGAAGATTTTAAAAATCCTTCTCATGTATATAAGCTTAAGAAAGCACTTTATGGTCTAAAGCAAGCACCAAGAGCATGGTATGATAGATTAAGCAATTTTCTTTGTGAAAAAGGTTTTGAAAAAGGAAAAGTTGATACTACTCTTTTTATAAAAAGAATTAATCATCATACCTTGCTTGTGCAAATCTATGTTGATGATATCATTTTTGGTGCTACTAATGAATCGTTGTGTAAAGAATTTTCTAACATGATGCAAGGAGAATTTGAAATGCCTATGATGGGAAAACTTAATTACTTCCTTGGTCTACAAATAAAGCAATCAAAGGATGGAATATTCATCAATCAATCAAAATATTGCAAAGAACTTCTTAAAAGATTTGATATGGATAATTGCAAGGAGATTGCAACACCTATGAGTTCTAGCACTTATGTAGATCAAGATGAATCTGGTAAGCCAATAGACATTACAAAATATAGAGGTATGATTGGCTCTCTCCTTTATCTTACTGCAAGTAGACCAGATATTATGTTTAGTGTTTGTTTATGTGCTAGATTTCAATCTTGTCCAAAAGAATCTCATCTCTCTTCTGTTAAAAGAATTATGAAATATTTAAAAGGCACTCCCAATGTTGGTTTGTGGTATCCCAAAGGGAGTCTATGTGAATTGGTTGGTTATTCTGATTCTGATTATGCTGGATGTAAGACTGATAGAAAAAGTACTAGTGGTACATGTCACATTTTGGGAAATGCATTAGTTTCTTGGTCTTGTAAAAAGCAAGCTTGTGTAGCCTTGAGTACTGCAGAAGCAGAATATATTGCTGCAGGAAATTGTTGTGCACAAGTTCTTTGGTTGAAACAACAATTACGTGATTTTGGTTTAAATTTAGAATGCATTCCCTTAAGATGTGACAACACCAGTGCAATTAATTTAACTAAAAATCCAGTCATGCATTCCAGGACCAAACACATAGACATTAGACATCATTTCCTAAGAGATCATGTTCTCAAAGGAGATGTTGAAGTTACTTTTGTGGATACTCATTCTCAATTAGCGGATATTTTTACAAAACCTTTGGCAAAAGAACAATTTTTTAAAATAAGAAGAGAATTGGGAATCTTGGATGAGAATGATATTTAACATATGTACATGCAAAAAATGTTATTTTTATTTTAGGTGTCTATTTCTTCAAATTATATGATTTTTTATATATAGGATTATATGCATTTTTATGATAATATGTTGTTATATGTGTTAAACATATTTATTTTTTAGTTGTTTTTTTTCTGATTCTGTATTGCTTCTGGTACTTGATAAGTTTGGATTCGGATAACTTTGTTTTAAGTTTTATATTATTATTACTTGTCTTGTATGCATATTTTTGGTTGGATATCTGTTTTGCCGATCTTTCTTCTTTTTGATGATGTCAAAAGGGGGAGAAAGTGTAGGTATGTGCTTGTACTTTGACATTTTACAGGTTATCCAATTGCAAATCAAAGGGGGAGATATACAAGACAGGGGGAGCTTTCTTTGCACATCAATGTCAACATGATATGGTTTGTCATCATCAAAAAGGGGGAGATTGTGAAGAAGATTTCCTTCCTTGTGACTTGGCTGGGTTTTGATGATTACAAGACTACATCACAAAAAGAAGAAAGCTTATGGAGGCTCATGGATCAAGATGATGAACAAGCTTAAGGACTTAGGGTTTTAAATTATAATCATTGTAAGTATGGTCCTTATCTTTTGATTTATCATCTTAACTTATGGAACAACTTAGAATGCTCAGAAAATAATTACAAACATTTTTTTCTAAGTCCCCATATGAAGCCATACTAAATATCTCACAATGATTTTTATTTTAAAGTGATTTTGCATGAAAACATTTTAACAAGAATATTTAATTGATCATGGCTTTTAAAATGATAATCCTTTATGCCAATAGTACGAGCTTCAATTTTTTTTTAATTATTGAATGTTTCAACATTAAATTGGCATAATTGATTATGATAACCACAAAAGATTATGTTTTTGAAATATGACTTTTGTCCAACGGTAATTTCACTTTTGAAATATTATGTTTTTGATTATGAAATATGTCTTTTGAAAATATGTCTTTTGAAATATGATTTAACATTATATTACCGTTGGAATAGAATGTTTTTCAACGGAATATGTTTTTTTTTCAATTAACTAACAACGGCTAGTATTTTTCTTAAATAAATTTCATACCTATTTTTTATGAATAGGTGCAATTTCAAATATGTGTCTATTCATTGGTAACCATTTTTCAAAAAATAGTATTGCTTCATAAACATCTTTTTAGTCTCTATAAATTTAATTGAGAATCAAAGCAATAAGATACACACAACAACTTTCAAATTCTCAATTGTGAATTTTCAATATCACTTGCTTTCAAACTTTCATTCAAATTGTTTGGAAAACTTTGCCCACACTTTAACATTTACTAAAAAGTTTTCTGAGCACTAAGTTATAATCTGTTAAAGTGATATTGAGAAAGATAACAGCCATACAATTTATTATTCTTCAAAAACCATTGTTGTGAATTCTTGCCATAGTTTTGGTGAGAATTGTTGAAAGATAGTGGGGTGCTATCTTGTGTATGTTAGAAAGATTGTTAGGGGGTCTTGGGGAGAGATTGCTTGTAACAAAGATTCTAACATAGTGAATTCCTCACAGGGTTGTGGGGGAGTGGAGTACCAGTAGGGGAACCACTATAAATTCCTTGTGTCCATCTTCTTCTTCCCTACACTCTTTATTTTTCCAAGCATTCGTTCATACATTCATACAAAATTCCGGAAAAATTTACAAGAACACAATAAACCAGAAAAATTATCCATTAAAAGTCATACAACCTAATTCACCCCCCCTCTTAGGTTGCACTCTGAAATTACACTCTGCGCACCATTCTCCCTGATGTCATCATCTCCACTACTGAACCTTCTAAACCCAGAAAACCTGTGTCTAAACCTAAGAAATCTGTTTCAACTTCCCAACATCCCAGAAGATCTCAGAGAATCATCTCTGGAACTAGAAAAGCCAAGAAATTTTCTGCTTCCACGATCCTTCTCTCAGAGTCAGAGGAAGATTCTGAACCAACCATTTCTCAATACATGAGGAAGGTTAAGACTTCACCCAAACAAACCTCTGAACCAGAAAAAGAGAATTCTGTCTCTGAAGAAGAATCTCAATCAAAATCTCAATCTGAAGAAGAAGTACCTTCTGATGAGCAGGAAGAAGTATCTCCTCCCAAAAGGCATGGAAAAGGAAAAGACATTGGGAAGATAGCTTCCATTCTGAAGGCCAAAAAGGAAAAAGCACCTAGACCCATAAGCAGGGCTAAGTACTTTGATTTTGCTGATCTAAAGAAGAAGGGATGGAACCTGTGTGAATACACTGATGCACAAGGATGGACAAGCTTTGTGTCACTTCAGGAACTCACCTACCCAGACTTGGTAAGGGAATTCTACAGCTCAATGGAAATCAAAACCAAAGATAGAAAGAAGACCCTCATTACAACTGTCAAAGGAGTTAAGATTAAACTCACTCAAGCTTCCCTCTCAAAAGCTCTAAGAATCCCAAATGAAGGTAATGAACTCTTCTTCCCTTCCTGGTTTTCTGAAGCTAGAACAAACCGTGCCAAACTCATACTTGAATACACCAAACCAAACCTTCCTTTTAACTCCACAAACCTTGCTGACCTACCCAAAATCTTTCATAATATGGTACGCCATACCCTGCTTCCTAGGTCAGGAACCTATGAAGCTGTGAGTGATACTGATCTCTGCATCATGTTTCATCTCATTAACAAGAAAAAGTTAAACCTTTGCTTCATTATCCTTCAACACATGATTGATTCATGTATGAATCCCAAACAAACCAGTGCCCTAGTCTATGGAATGCCAATCACCCTTATCCTTAAGGACAACAAGGTACCTCTTGAAGATGAACAATGTGATTATACCTTTATGAGGTTCACTGCAAAAACCATGGCCCAGTTGCACATCACTTCTTCTAACCTTCCCACACCTCCAGCATCTGAAACATCTGGTTCTGTTAAAAGACATCAAGACCAGAAAGTTGGAAAGACAAAGAAGAAAAGGAAGATTGAGAAAGTCAAAAACCCTCCAAATATTTCACTGGAAGAAGAAGTAGAAGCTGTCAACACTGTGGTTCAAGAGGAGCCCATGGATGAAAACCCTACAGAAAATCAAAAGGAAGATGAATCTCCTGCTGAAGAAACATTCCAAGAGAGTGCTGATCTTGCCAAAGATGCAACTCAGGAAGTTGCAGAAGATCAGAATGTTGCAGAAGATCAGAATGTTGCAGAAGATCAGCATATTGAAGAATCTCAAGAAATGGCTGAGGAGGAAAGTCAGCAGGATAATGAATCACTTCTCAAAAAGAATGCTGAGCCAGCCACAGTTGCTGTAGAAGAATTTCAACAAGACATTGAAAAAAATGCTGAAGAAGGAGCTCAGCTGGAAGAAGGAGAACAAAAGACTGCTGAGGATCAGGACCTGAATGATGTTGCTGAAATCTTAGTCACCCACATGCTTAGTGACAATGCTGATCAGTTAGAAACTGGCACTGAAAAATCAGATGGAAATCAAGCTGGTTTTGATCTCAATATGGAAGGGTTCAACTCAGAAGATGGTGTTTTTGAGGACTCTCAGAAAGAAAATCCTGAAACAATGCCTGAAACTGAAGTACAGAATGTTGAAGGAAACATTCTCCCTGATCATACCACTCCTTCCATATGTGAAGTCTCTGCAGATCCTGCTCCTATAGCCTCAGGATCTCTGCCTATTGAACAAATCCAACATCTGGCTCAACAACCACCACCACCACTCCTGAATCAATCTACTTCCACCATGGAGTCAGAAGCTATTTGCAGCAAATTTCTGATATCCCCTCTTCACACTTCGCAAAATATCTCTCCTACTCCAGCCACACTTAAAACAACCGCTCAACTACCTGATATCCCTACTCTGTTTGCTTCACTTGAAACCTTTGTCTCAAAAGAAGGTCACTCAAAAACAAACTTGGATGCCCCCACTTCCGCTCCCACATCACAAATATCCAAAGCTGAAAAAATTCCTAGACGTTCTCTTAGGGTTGCAACTAAAACCCATAAGATTGCATGTGTCCTAGCAAAATGGACTTCTGAAGTTGCTGCTCCTGGATTAGCCATGGATCCTCCAGTGTTTGAAGATCCATCTGTCTTTGATTCTGAGCCTTCCTCAGATTTTGGAGACTCAACTCCCTGAATGTCCTCCACTTGTCCCTCCCTACCTTTCTTGCTGTTGACAAAAGGGGGAGAAGCTTTAGGATTTAAATCTAATCTTTAAGTTTTTATGTTTTAGGCCCAAGTAGGTCAGTGATCAATAGTTATTGGAGTTCTTAAAACTTCAACTTTTGCCTGATCACCTTTGTTTGTTAAGTTTTTGCTTTTGAACCATATATGATGTAATGAGCATGATTGATTAATGAAAAAATGCATTTGGTTCAAAAATCTGCATCTCTTAATAATGCCATGAATTATAAAAATAAGGGGGAGCTTTTAAAAAATTGTTAAAAACTCAATGTCATGAATTATAAAAATGAGGGGGAGCATAAAAATAATTTTCAGCTCTTAAACCTCTCATATTTTTAATCAAAATCCATAATCCTAAATCATAGGTTTGTCATCATCAAAAAGGGGGAGATTGTTGAGGCAAAATCCCTAATTAATTTTAAAGATAACAAACCCTAAATGATTAAAGGATTAATGGACTTTGATTAGTTTCTTGGTATTTAACTTGTGTTCTTGAGTGTTTAATTAAGACAGGAACAAGATATGAACCATACCAAGATACAAGGAATCAAAGAAAGAACTTTGTCATAGTTCAGAAAGTTGAACTCAGTTCAGAAGCTGAACATAGTTCAGAAGGTTGGACTCAGTTCAGAAGCTGAACACAGTTCAGAAGGTTGGACACAGTTCAGAAACTAAAATGAAGTTCAGAAGCTGAACATAGTTCAGAAGCTAAAATGAAGATCAGGAGCTGAAACACAGTTCAGAAGGAGAAATCCTGTTCAGATGCAGCAATGTTGATCAGAAGCTGAACATAGTTCAGAAGCTGATATGCAGTTCAGAAGGTTGTTCACAAGTTCTGAAACCTTGTCATAAAGCTGCTCATACACCAGCCCAGAAGTTCAAGAACATGCATGCCACACGTGACATAAATAAATGTCCAAGAAAAACATACTTGCATGGATCAATCAAGAAATAAAGGCATCTACAAAATGAATGTCAAAAAGGACATTCAATGTTCATTTAAGACTATGAACATTGAATTAACAGGAATATTCCAAAAGGGAATATCATCCTAGATAATCAAACTACCTCACTTCATTTATGTTTCACTATTAGGATTTGATTACATCAAATGGAAGTCTTACAAGTCATCCTAAGTGAAACAAAAAGGATATTCTGAAGTTCAGAATGTTCAATACAGCACATGCTTCAATTCTGACAAGCAACAGTAAAGCAGTTGGAAAAGTAAAGCAAAAAGCCAAATCACAATCTCAAAGTCAGAATCCATGAGATCTTGACACCTAAGGGGTTGGTACTGTTACAGATCAGCAAAATCCCCTAAAGCATGGGCATGAAGTGATGGTTCCACTTTTCTCTCTCCTGCACACAATCCAAGACTGATTTGCAAAGCTCTTGGCACAGAAACATTCTGATGTACTGCACGCATAAACAAGAGTCTATCAGCAATCCAGAAATTCATATGTTCATTCATACATGATGAACCCAGATGAATGTCATCAAGAATGCAACAACATTCTGAAGTATTCTCAAGAACATAACAACATTCTGAAAGTCAGAATGTTCACCCAGATTTTCAAGTAAAAGTCAGTGGGGCCCAGGACACATGGCACAAGACCATTGGTCACCCTCCAACGGTTACAAGAAACCAACAACTCTATAAATAGAAGTGAAAGGCTCAGCATTACACACACAATTGCAAAGCATACAAGAAAACATTTACAAAGTGTTTGAAGCTTTAGCATCTCAAATTGATCATCACTCAAAGTGTAAATCAATTCTCTTTATCTTGTCAAAGATAAACTCTCCCCCTTCTCTTCTGAAAGTCTTCATCTTAACCTCACTTCTTAAATTCTCCAATCAATTGTAAAGAGCAAATCTCATCTAGTTTTAAGGGTATTAAAGTCTAGGTTGAGTAACATAGTACAAAGTCTGGTGTGACTTAGTACAGAAGGTTGAGAGCCTGCTGAGGCTTAGAGAATACAGGTTGTAACCGTTCCAAGTGGACAAGATTGTAAGGTGCAGGATTTGAGAGGGTATCTCAAGCATCATAGTGGAAAACTCTCACAAGATTGTGAGGAGTGGACTAGCCCACATTGGGTGAACCACTATAAAATTCTGTGTGTCTTTCTTCTCTCCCTATACTCTTTACTACTGCATACACATCTCACAAACAACACTGAATTTAAATATCTTATTCTGCAACTGACACTTCAGAACGTTCTGAAGTCTATTTAATTTTGTTCTTCCAAGAAACAACTTGAGAAATAATTTTTAAGTACAGGATTAGATTTTAAAAAGGGTCACAATTCAAACCCCCCCTTTCTTGTGACTATATTATCTACTTCAAGTAGCAGGTCACTTGGGAGGGACAAGAGCTGCCCAAGGGCAAGCCCACTTGCTTGCCACATGCTAGGTTGGAAGAAAAAGCTTCTTTCCTTGGCATTAATGGCAAGTCCTTCAACTCTGGCTTTGCTGAGCCAAAAAGGCCATGAATGATGATAAAACAATAATAAAAATCAAATGTAACAAAAACTGGAATTAAAATCAAAGAAACCAAAAATCTGCAAAAAATTCGCAGACTTCGCACTGCGAAGTGACCTTCGCACTGCGAAGTCACCATTTTTGAAATGTTGACTTTTTTGGTTGACTTTTGTTGACTTTGACTTTTCTCCTCTTTTTTTTTGATTTTTGTAAATTGTTTTGAAAAGGCTTAGGACAAAATTGGGGTACTACAGCTGCCCCTACTTAATTGTGTCTTTGCATAGAGTGTGTGAGTGCCAAGGGTATCTCATGAACTCTTTGCGAAGATCAATTAAGTAAAAGAAGGACCCGAATTTTGTCCTTCGCGGTACGAAATGATTGCAGTGAAATGAAAATATTGCTATGCAAATGTAAAAAATGGACAAAGGTACAAGGTTGATCATATCCAGCCGTTGATACTGGAGGTAGATTCCTAAGGATGGAGTGGTTTTATTCAGCCGCTTACACTGAAAGTCGATCCACTGGGGATAAGTAATCTTATCTAGCCGCTTGCACTAGAGGTGGATACCTGAGGGTAAAGGTGATCTTATCTAGCCGCTTGCACGAGAGGTGGATACCCTGGGAAGGTGATCTTATCTAGCCGCTTGTCATACCCCATTTTTTGACTTATATTTTTTATGTGTTATATTTTGTATTATCTCATTATTTATTTTTACCTTTTATTATTTTATTATTGCTATAATATTTTATTTGCATTTTATCATTTTCATTATTAGGCATTACTATTATCATCATCATTATCCTTAATATTATTAATATTGTCATTTTATTTTTCTTTAATAATATCATTATTATTATCTTTGCTACTATTAAGGTTTTTATTTTAATTAATATAATTATTAAGTTATTATCATTTTTTATTATTATTTATTATTATTTTTTATCATCATTTTCATTATTATTGTCATTTGCCATTTTATTTATTTTCATTATCATTTACATTTATGCATTTCCACTATTATCCTTATCAATATTTATTTTTTACTCATTTTTCACCTTTTTATATTTAAATACAAAAAATCAAAAAAAGTGGAGTTCGCAGTGCGAAATCATCTTCGCACTGCGACCTCTGCGAAATTTTCTGCAGAATTTTATACTTTGATTTATCCTTTTTGCTTTCAACTACAATTGTTGTTAGTAGCATTATTACTTGTATTATTGCTGTTTTGTGACTGATTTGGTGCAGCAAGGCAAGATTTAATATGTGACATTAAAGGTAAAAGGAAAGAAGGATTTTCTTCCAACCTCTCATGTGATCAAACAAATTGGCTATCCTTGGTCAGCTTTTGTCCCCCCAAATTGACCCCTCACCCAACCTAAACTTGCCAGCCAGCTGCTTGATCCCTTTCCTTCCCTTTTTCCCTGCCAAAACCAGTCAATCACAAGTGGTTTTTGTTGCAAAAAAGCTGTTTGATGTGCCCTGTTTTGACTTGGATTTCTCCTCCCACACATAAGCCCACATGCTAATTTTGCTTCCCCCAATCTCCCTGTACATGGCAGTACACGTTTTGATTGTTTGACCTTCCAAGATTGCAAGGATTGATCCCAAGAATCATCCCTTTTGCAGCTGCCCTGTTTTACAGTTTTTACCATCATTACCTTCTAGAATCAATGGCATTTGTGGCTGAGATCAGTCAAGACCTTGCCCCTTGGCACAAGGCAAAGCAAGTTCTATCCATTAGCATTAAATGCAAAGTGTTCTAGCCTGAATTTAGCCCAAATCAGCTAGTGTTTTAGGATTTTGTTCATCATTGTTCATCATTACAAAGATTTGCATTTATGCCTATAAAAGGAATGGCAAGGCATAAGGATCACACACATTGAAGCACCAGTTAAAAACACAATCAAGAGACCAATTCAGAGAACCAATACACACGAAATCCACACAAAAAATCCCTTGCATTGCAGCACAAAATCAGTCCATCACAAACACTTAGAACTTTGTTCATAACCTTTCACAAATCAAGCAAGCCACTTCCAATCTTGTTCAAGCATTGCTAGGAGTTCTGTAAGTCTCCTATAATCCTTCTTTTTTATTGTGTTTGCTGTTTGCATATCTTGCTTTGTCCAATTTTGCTTTGTGAACAAAAACCTCTTTTGAACCTCAAAAAGGACCTCAAAGGGGCCAAGCTTTAAAACTGTGATTTTCCACCCCTTTTTCTTCCATTTTGTCAAGCTTTTTAACCTCCTTTAGGTTCTGAATCTTGCTTAGAAGCCGTTTCGGAACTTCTGTTCAGAAACAGCTTCTGAGTTTGAAAATTCGCATACTTCGCAGAGCAAAGTATTGCTCGCACTGCGAACACACCAGAACCTGACTTCGCAGAGCCAAGTTCTGGTTGCTCTGCGAAGTATGTGAAACTCAGAATATGAATCAGGCATTCAAATGTCAAATTTTTTGGGATTCTAGCCCTTGATTCAGAACCTAAAGAGGGTTAAAACCATTTTGGTCCAAACCCAATTCATAATCATGCACAACTTTGAAGATTTCTCAAGTTCGTGCGACAAATTTTGAGTAACTTGTGAAACAAGTTATGTTCTTAATATTTTCAAAACCAAGTTTGAGCAACGAGCTAAGTTCGTCTATTTCAAAACAAACTTGAACAACCATGTTGTTCATGATTTTCAATCCAAACGCGAACTTAAGCCAAGCTTGCTCATTCTTTTTAAAACCAAGCTCGAATTGAGCCGAACTTGTGAACTTTCCAATTTTTGCATGTTTTATGATTGTGTTTGCCATTCAAACTTGAACCAAACTCGTTCTTGAGTTTCAATAACTTAAGCGACAAGTAATGTTCATGATTTTTAATAAAATCGAACAACAAATTTGTTCGTGTTTTCTTTTCTTTTACAAGTTTCCTTTTAAAAGCTTTGGTTCCCTTTGAGGTTTCTCCGAGTGACAAAAGCAAACTTGAATGAAACGGGAATGGCTTGACGTATGTCTCCCCAAACCTCGATTGCACGAATGCGTGACGTATGTCTCGTCGCTCGGGCAATCGTCATTCCACCCTTGACGCGTCTAGCACGCTAAACATTCCCTTGGTCCCCTTGTGGCCATTTTTACCCTTTTCTTGGCCCTCGTGGTCAATCCGAACCTTTCGCGCCTTGCGCGTTTATTTTTAACCTTTTTACGCCTTGCGCGAATTTTTCGCCTCAGTGCGTTTGTCTTTTGTTTATTTCTTTTAAAACATTCACGCCTTGCGCGAGCTTATCGCCTAGCGTCCATCTTTCACCATTTTAAAACTTTGTACGTCTTCGTACGTTTTTAAAAACCTTTGTTCAAGTCCGAGTGGAAAACTTTTTCATCAAATCATTTACTTTTATGCATTGTCGTCAGTGGCCAGCTCGGCAACAACCCGAGCAGCTGACTTTTACTTTCTTGTCGTCAATGGCCAGTTCGGCAGCAACCCGAACAGTTGACATTTACTTTCATTACTTTTTCTTTTTCAAACTTTTTCGCTCGGACGCGATCAAACTTTTTTTTAACTAAAACGAACCAACATACAAACGTTTTCTACCAAAGAACTACGTACGCTTTGAATTCTCCGACTACCGGGAGATACGTAGGAGCAAGATCGACATCTTGTCAAGCCCATTAATAAAAAAACCTTTTTTCCCTTTCGTTCGTTTTTATCTCTTTCTTCATTTCGCATTATGTTTTTATATTTCCTTTCATATATGTTTAAACACGCAAGTAAAACATCGAAACATTTTAAGCCTAAGCCGACTTAGAGGTTCCCGTTGAGTACAACGGATGTGAGGGGTGCTAATACCTTCCCCTCGCATAATCGACTTTCGAACCTAAAATCTTTTTCAAGGTAATTTCGAACTTTTTTCCTTTTTCCCCGAAAAATTAAAAGTTCAGTCGTAATTTAGAATTAGTGATTCAATGCTTCCCCATAGCTTGACATCCGAAATTCGACGCGACAGAAATGGCGACTTCACTAGGGACCATGCATAAAACACTTTGTTTTTGCATAAACGAGTCAAGCCTATCTCAGTCGGCTTTTAGGCTAGTTTGGTTCATTTTACTTACGTGTTTATATTTTCTTGTCATTTTTTTGTCTTGTTTATTCTTATACTCTACATACATATATATCATTTGTGCTTCATATATATATCTCAATTGTGGGGGTTACTTGAGCGATGTTACTCCACATTGTTCGGGTTAATGCTGGACGTGTGAGGCTCTCTACCCGAGCTCGAGAGAAAACTAAGTTAGAAGGAGGTTGTGTGCGGAAGCCCGCGTTGACGTATGTCCGTGAGGTAGGATGCCCAACCCCGCTTAGACGAGATTTTCATATGGAATTAATTGAAGTCATGTCGACGTATGTCCATAGACAACCCTAATTCCATTTGAGATTGATGACTCTAAGGACCTCTTCTTAGGAATCTTACCTATTAGAGCCTACACGTGTGGATGGGGAAAGTTTCGAACCTCTATGTACCACACCCTTGCATACCACCCGTTCACATTCACACATGTTTGTTGCTTTGTATTTTATTTTTATCAAGGGAAATCAACATTTATTTGTTCGTTATTTGTTTTATATGCATGAATCATAGTTGAAATAAAAATGACCATTATGTTGAGAGGGAGTTTTTTTTTCAAAATTCGAGCACTTCGCAGAGCAAAGGTATCTTCGCACTGCGAAGTTGATCTTGAGGTTCGCAGAGCAAACTCACTTCGCAGTGCGAAGCATGCGAATTTTGTCAGCCCAGATTTCAAAGCTCACTAACCAGCATTAACTCCCTCCAACCACTTATTTCCACTATCTCTTATCTAACCGTTATTTTACTTGTATAACTAAAAAAAAAGGCAGCTTTTCATTTTCACAAAAAACAACTCAAAAAAAAAAAAAAACAAAAAAATCATACCCATTTCTCCTTTTTTCTTCTTCTTTCCTAATTCAAGTATTAATCTCTCTTCTCTGCAAGCAGTAAGGTATGATTTCCTCCTCTCTATCTTGCTTTTACTTCTGATTCGTGTTTTGGGTCTTAGGTTTTGCTGAACTTTTAAGCTTCCATTTTTAGGGTTTAAGGATTGTAATTAGTTCCTGTTTCTTCTTGCCATGCTAGGAATAAGTTATAATCTAGTAAATGTATGTCATGGGTAGCTAAAGTAGGCTCATTTCCTTTCCCATCTTTGAGTAATCTTATACGAATCCACTCTACCCATTTTGTAGAAATTAGATCAAAACAAGTTGCCATGTTAGTTGTGTTCATTACCCATGCATTTATCCTTAATCATTCATCTAACATGCTTTGTTTGGAGTTTAGTTTAAGAGTATAGGGTAGTTGTCCAGGGATTTTATTGATTTGTTCTGTCAGGGTCGCAGAGCAAAGATGAACTTCGCACTGCGACCCATCCTTCTGGGCAGCCCAGAATTTTCGCATAGCTTCGCACTGCGACCGTGAGTTCGCAGTGCGACTGTAGCAGAAACAGAACCCTTGTTTTCTTATTTATTCCTTTCAATTCCATTTGTTTCACCTCGTATCACTTTCAATCATGCATGCTGTCCACTGACTTTACTTTTTTCCTGCAGATGGCCCCAAGACCAGTGGGAAAACGCTCGAGGGGTGAGGCATCCGGATCTAGACCCCAAGGGGGATTCGACGCCTCTCGCTTCCTAAGTCTTCGGAACCAAGAGAGGTACGAAGAGCTTCTTGGCAGAACCTTCTGGCCTGAAAGACAATTCGTCATAAGCTAGCAGGGCACTTGGCGAGAGTTGGCCCGATTAATAAACCATCGCCAGTGGGGAGTCTTGGTGAACCCTCCCCTTAACCTTAACTATGACATAATCCGGGAGTTTTACGCGAATGCCATTCCCGTGGATCCGGAGGGGGAATTCACATATCAGACCATGGTGCGTGGTCGGATCATTAGATTCGATCGCGACGCCATCAATACATACCTCCACAACCCCTTTCAATTGGAAAATGATGAGCTTTGTGCTTTCCATAAGCACCAAAACCGTGGTAATTGGAACCACGATCTTTATGCCCAAACCATCTTCCAATCCGGAAAGGGATATGAGCTTAACGCAGCAGGGCAACCCACTAGAGCCCTCAAAAGCAACCTTACCACCTACGCCCAAGTCATTTTTCACCTCATAATCCACAACATAAAACCCAAAAGCCATACCTCCTCCACCACCATGGACGTCACCCCCCTAATCTACTATATCCTCACCGGTAAACAAGTAGATGTGGCCAGGGCAATTTGCCAGGAGATTAAGATAGTGGTCGAGAGTGGCATCAAGCCACCGGCCAAGAAGATGTGCCCGCTTGCTTTCCCGGGTCTTATCATGGGACTCTGCCGGGAAGCCCGGGTAGCCATCCCTCCCCATGTGTCCGAAACCATAAAGAACCCAATCACGGACGAGTATATCTCCAGACACTGCACGGGGAGGAGAGCGGCGAGAGCGCAGCAGCCACAGCCTAGGCCTCCACCAGCATCAGGGGATCATCATACTTGCACTTTCATATTGGAGCAGAATGCCTCCACTCATCGGTACATGACCATGATGCATGATTCCATGTATCGCCTTCAGAGGCAGCTAGGGAGGCCGACAAATCCCGACGACCAGATACCGACGCCCGAGATGTTCACAGCTCACGGTCGTTGGCCCGGGGATAGGCCAGAGCATTCAGAGGCTGGGGGCAGTGGTACAGCGGCCGGAGGCCAGGGAGGAGAGGATGAGGACGAGGATGAGGATGAGGAGGATGAGGAGGACGAGGACGAGGAGACTGAGGATGATGAGGCTCTCACTCCTTGAGTGGCCCCCTTTTTTTTGATGTTTTCTCATGTTTTATGTTTATGTTATTCTTCTCATACACTCTTGCTATGTTTAAAACTTTGTATCCGTATTTATACCATGCACTCTTTCTCTTATTATCTGGCTTTTGATTATCGTTATTTATGCATGTTTAATTTTAATATGCGTTAAATGTCATTGTTTACTATGAATTGTTGGTGATTTGAAATTGACATTTTTTCTTAACCACGGATTAAGCCAAAGTTAATTAATTTAGCCACGGATAATTGGTATTGATAATTTTGATCAATTTGCGCAAAGCTAAATGCATGCTTCCCGTTCTTATATGATTAAACTCAAAAGGAAGATATATACTTAACGTAGAAGCTATATCATGCAATTTGCGTTGTTATCATGTTTATTCAATGAACCATTTAGAACCAGCCCAAATGTGAGGAAACCTCAAAATTATTTTACATATGCAGGAGACCGGCATTTTGTTAACTCGATCTTTTTATGTTAAATCTAAACGTTGTTTTAAACTGTATGAAAGCATTGGCATGATCGAGGCATTTTTTTGAATATGAGTGAAAACATTTGACCACAAATAGCCCACCCTGTGAGAAGTGAGCATTTGTCAACCCTTTGAGCCAAGTGAAGCAGAATTATTGACTGCAAACTGCCAACTCTCATAAAGCTCAATCGCTTAATGAGATTGCCGGAGTTTGTAAAAAAAAAAAGGAAGAGAAAATCTCTTTTTCAATTCATGGTTAAATCATCACTAAATTCTGATATTTTTTCTTTCAATTTTTGAACCCTCAACCATCATGATTATCGTCCCTTGCTAAAGGAGGAAGGAACATTCAATTAGGGCTTTGCTTTTGATTCAGTTAAAAGGAAAAAAGGGGGTTGTGAAAGCCAAGAAATAATGAGTTTCATAAAGGATCTTGACAATCAAGAAGAAAGAAAAAGGAAAGAAAAACAAATCAGGAAATCCCAAAAGAGAAAGAAAAAGAGAAAAAATCAGTACATCAAAAGGTTGTCAAGATCAAAGACAAATACTTGTGAAAACATCAAAGTTTGTGATCTAATAAAGAGGGAGGTGTGTAATCTAGAAAGAATGTTCCTTCTTGCTTAGCCTTTTGAATTCAAGTTCCCCACATATGACATTTCTTTTGTAACCCAGCCAAATTACAACCCTCGAAGACCTCGTGATCAATGCTTTTGTACTTTTAGAAACGATGATTAGATGGACACATAACTCGATCGGAATGTTAACAAACATACCGGATGAGTGTTCAATACCCTTTACATAATATTCAATTTGTTCGTTTACTTAAATGAGTGATAAGTTGGTTCATTAATATACATGTTATTAACTTGAAATGTACAATATAACTTTTTGTGTGGTATTTATTTCGAATTTTTCAGTACAATCTCGGAACAATGGGGGCATTAAAACAGCATGCGCAAATTTCACATGAATCACACCAACGAATTAAAGCCCGACCTCGCTCGGCACTCACATATCAAAGCCCGACCTCGCTCGGCACCCACATACCAAAGCCCGACCTCGCTCGGCATCCACATTATCAAAGCCCGACCTCGCTCGGCATCCAAACAAAACAAGAGCCCAGTTCTCATTGACACCCACGAACCCAACTATGCTCAGTACTCTCCCCATAGTTCATAGAAAGCCCAATCATCATTAACATTCATTGGTCCCCTACAAAAGGCCCAATCGCCATCAACCACCTAACACAATCATCAAGGGAGCCACGCCTTTGGCAGGCTACCACCCCTTTGATAAATTTCACTTCCCAACATTCTTGACCTTTTGTCAAAATCCTTTTCATTCATTTTTATTCTTGATGATAATACTTTTAAAAACAAAAAAAAACTTTTTCAAAATTTATTGCATGAGTCTTTCATTTTTTATCCAATAACAAACACATTCCTTTTCGAACTTGCGAATACTCGGAGTGAACATCGATGTCTATCCTTAAAGCAGATAAAGCTTCGCAGGCCGAGCATGGTCAATCGCAAAAAGGAATTCCCCAACAGAATCCTCGGCGAATTAATCGAAAATTCCCCAGTGAGTTAAGAATCCGAAAGGACAATTCAGGCAAAGACCGACCCAAAGCGTAAGCATTCCCGACGGAGTCAACCAGTTCTTCTCTCCAGCGGATCAGCACAATCCCCAGTGGACTACCAAACTCCCCAGGAAGTCAATCTTTGTTCTATTCTCACAAGCCCAATTACCATTGGCATCAAAGGCTGGATATCGATCATGCTTCCAAAATGATCCTTATATCCCCAGTGAATTCACCAGCGAAGCCCAATTTTATTGGCATACCCCCCAGTGGAGTCTTACATCATCCAAGCCCGACTTTGCTCAGCATTCAAATCTTAACCCCCCAGCGTCCCACGTGACTTCTGTCATCCCCCAGGTCAGCATAATTCATGCATCATATCATAATCATTCATTAGCATGCATCTCATATTCATATCATGCATTTCCCACAACAAACAGTCGAGTGTCATCCCCAGTCTGTCCGGTCTAGGGATGTCATCCTCATTTCCGCCAAGCGATAGTTCTTTAATGAACAGCTTGCGCAAGTTCTTCATTGTATCCAGGGGCAATTCCTTAACAAACAAGTTGGGTATCCCCAGTGCAAGTCCATCCCTCACATGACGTCCTCAGTGACAGTCATACATTCATGCATTCATACATATGCATACAGCATATCATACATGGTTGTTCTAACCATCATGAGTCTCACCAAACAATCGCGAGCAATTCGTGAATTCTTTTTTCCGAGTGTCATCCCCAGTCTGTCTGGTTCAGAGATGTCATCCTTTTCCGCCAAGTGGCAGTTCTTTAATGAACAGCTTGTGCATACTCCCCAGTGTTGTGCCAAGTGGCAAGTTCTTCAATGAACAGCTTGTGCATTCTTTCTCCCTGATTGAAGGGGCATTTTTTCTGTAAGGAACGGCTTGTCAGCCGCATCCCCAGTATCGTCAGTGGCAAGTTCGGTAACCATCCGAACAGCTGACATCTTTCATTTTATCTTTTGTCGTCAATGGCAAGTTCGGCAACATCCGAACAGTTGACATTTCTTTTTCTGTCGTCAATGGCAAGTTCGGCAACATCCGAACAGTTGACATTTTATTTTCCTGTCGTCAATGGCAAGTTCGGCAACATCCGAACAGTTGACATTCTTTTCATTCTTTTGTCGCCAGTGGCCAGTTCGGCAACAACCCGAACAGCTGGCATTTACCTTTTCATTCTTTGTTGTCAGTGCAGTTCGGCGACAACCCGAACAGCTGACACTTATCCCCGGTTGGTCTTCTTTTTTATCATCTTTTGCATCCATATTTACATTACAAGCATTCATAACATTTGCATACATGCATTTATAGCATTTGTAATTCATGAAAATATTTAGTCAAAAAATGGCGTACTCTATATTTAAGTCTCTTCGGCCCGTCCATTTCAAATTTCACTTTCAACCTCCGGGACGAAGAAACTTAAATAGGGGCATCTGTCATACCCCATTTTTTGACTTATATTTTTTATGTGTTATATTTTGTATTATCTCATTATTTATTTTTACCTTTTATTATTTTATTATTGCTATAATATTTTATTTGCATTTTATCATTTTCATTATTAGGCATTACTATTATCATCATCATTATCCTTAATATTATTAATATTGTCATTTTATTTTTCTTTAATAATATCATTATTATTATCTTTGCTACTATTAAGGTTTTTATTTTAATTAATATAATTATTAAGTTATTATCATTTTTTATTATTATTTATTATTATTTTTTATCATCATTTTCATTATTATTGTCATTTGCCATTTTATTTATTTTCATTATCATTTACATTTATGCATTTCCACTATTATCCTTATCATTATTTATTTTTTACTCATTTTTCACCTTTTTATATTTAAATACAAAAAATCAAAAAAAGTGGAGTTCGCAGTGCGAAATCATCTTCGCACTGCGACCTCTGCGAAATTTTCTGCAGAATTTTATACTTTGATTTATCCTTTTTGCTTTCAACTACAATTGTTATTAGTAGCATTATTACTTGTATTATTGCTGTTTTGTGACTGATTTGGTGCAGCAAGGCAAGATTTAATATGTGACATTAAAGGTAAAAGGAAAGAAGGATTTTCTTCCAACCTCTCATGTGATCAAACAAATTGGCTATCCTTGGTCAGCTTTTGTCCCCCCAAATTGACCCCTCACCCAACCTAAACTTGCCAGCCAGCTGCTTGATCCCTTTCCTTCCCTTTTTCCCTGCCAAAACCAGTCAATCACAAGTGGTTTTTGTTGCAAAAAAGCTGTTTGATGTGCCCTGTTTTGACTTGGATTTCTCCTCCCACACATAAGCCCACATGCTAATTTTGCTTCCCCCAATCTCCCTGTACATGGCAGTACACGTTTTGATTGTTTGACCTTCCAAGATTGCAAGGATTGATCCCAAGAATCATCCCTTTTGCAGCTGCCCTGTTTTACAGTTTTTACCATCATTACCTTCTAGAATCAATGGCATTTGTGGCTGAGATCAGTCAAGACCTTGCCCCTTGGCACAAGGCAAAGCAAGTTCTATCCATTAGCATTAAATGCAAAGTATTCTAGCCTGAATTTAGCCCAAATCAGCTAGTGTTTTAGGATATTGTTCATCATTGTTCATCATTACAAAGATTTGCATTTATGCCTATAAAAGGAATGGCAAGGCATAAGGATCACACACATTGAAGCACCAGTTAAAAACACAATCAAGAGACCAATTCAGAGAACCAATACACACGAAGTCCACACAAAAAATCCCTTGCATTGCAGCACAAAATCAGTCCATCACAAACACTTAGAACTTTGTTCATAACCTTTCACAAAGCAAGCAAGCCACTTCCAATCTTGTTCAAGCATTGCTAGGAGTTCTGTAAGTCTCCTATAATCCTTCTTTTTTATTGTGTTTGCTGTTTGCATATCTTGCTTTGTCCAATTTTGCTTTGTGAACAAAAACCTCTTTTGAACCTCAAAAAGGACCTCAAAGGGGCCAAGCTTTAAAACTGTGATTTTCCACCCCTTTTTCTTCCATTTTGTCAAGCTTTTTAACCTCCTTTAGGTTCTGAATCTTGCTTAGAAGCCGTTTCGGAACTTCTGTTCAGAAACAGCTTCTGAGTTTGAAAATTCGCATACTTCGCAGAGCAAAGTATTGCTCGCACTGCGAACACACCAGAACCTGACTTCGCAGAGCCAAGTTCTGGTTGCTCTGCGAAGTATGTGAAACTCAGAATATGAATCAGGCATTCAAATGTCAAATTTTTTGGGATTCTAGCCCTTGATTCAGAACCTAAAGAGGGTTAAAACCATTTTGGTCCAAACCCAATTCATAATCATGCACAACTTTGAAGATTTCTCAAGTTCGTGCGACAAATTTTGAGTAACTTGTGAAACAAGTTATGTTCTTAATATTTTCAAAACCAAGTTTGAGCAACGAGCTAAGTTCGTCTATTTCAAAACAAACTTGAACAACCATGTTGTTCATGATTTTCAATCCAAACGCGAACTTAAGCCAAGCTTGCTCATTCTTTTTAAAACCAAGCTCGAATTGAGCCGAACTTGTGAACTTTCCAATTTTTGCATGTTTTATGATTGTGTTTGCCATTCAAACTTGAACCAAACTCGTTCTTGAGTTTCAATAACTTAAGCGACAAGTAATGTTCATGATTTTTAATAAAATCGAACAACAAATTTGTTCGTGTTTTCTTTTCTTTTACAAGTTTCCTTTTAAAAGCTTTGGTTCCCTTTGAGGTTTCTCCGAGTGACAAAACCAAACTTGAATGAAACGGGAATGGCTTGACGTATGTCTCCCCAAACCTCGATTGCACGAATGCGTGACGTATGTCTCGTCGCTCGGGCAATCGTCATTCCACCCTTGACGCGTCTAGCACGCTAAACATTCCCTTGGTCCCCTTGTGGCCATTTTTACCCTTTTCTTGGCCCTTGTGGTCAATCCGAACCTTTCGCGCCTTGCGCGTTTATTTTTAACCTTTTTACGCCTTGCGCGAATTTTTCGCCTCAGTGCGTTTGTCTTTTGTTTATTTCTTTTAAAACATTCACGCCTTGCGCGAGCTTATCGCCTAGCGTCCATCTTTCACCATTTTAAAACTTTGTACGTCTTCGTACGTTTTTAAAAACCTTTGTTCAAGTCCGAGTGGAAAACTTTTTCATCAAATCATTTACTTTTATGCATTGTCGTCAGTGGCCAGCTCGGCAACAACCCGAGCAGCTGACTTTTACTTTCTTGTCGTCAATGGTCAGTTCGGCAGCAACCCGAACAGTTGACATTTACTTTCATTACTTTTTCTTTTTCAAACTTTTTCGCTCGGACGCGATCAAACTTTTTTTTAACTAAAACGAACCAACATACAAACGTTTTCTACCAAAGAACTACGTACGCTTTGAATTCTCCGACTACCGGGAGATACGTAGGAGCAAGATCGACATCTTGTCAAGCCCATTAATAAAAAAACCTTTTTTCCCTTTCGTTCGTTTTTATCTCTTTCTTCATTTCGCATTATGTTTTTATATTTCCTTTCATATATGTTTAAACACGCAAGTAAAACATCGAAACATTTTAAGCCTAAGCCGACTAAGAGGTTCCCGTTGAGTACAACGGATGTGAGGGGTGCTAATACCTTCCCCTCGCATAATCGACTTTCGAACCTAAATTCTTTTTCAAGGTAATTTCGAACTTTTTTCCTTTTTCCCCGAAAAATTAAAAGTTCAGTCGTAATTTAGAATTAGTGATTCAATGCTTCCCCATAGCTTGACATCCGAAATTTGACGCGACACCGCTTGCACTAGAGGTGGATACCTAGGGATAAAGTGCTCTTATTCAGCCGTTTACACTGAAGGTTGAAACACTGAGGATAGGTAATCTTATCTAGCCGCTTACACTAGAGGTGGATACCTGAGGGTAAAGGTGATCTTATTCAGCCGCTTACACTGAAGGTGGATACCTGAGGATAGGTAATCTTATCTAGTCGCTTCCACTAGAGGTGGATACCTAGGGATAAAGTGATCTTATTCAGCCGCTTACACTGAAGGTTGAAACACTGAGGATAGGTAATCTTATCTAGCAGCTTGCACTAGAGGTGGATACCTGAGGGTAAAGGTGATCTTATTCAGCCGCTTACACTAAAGGTGGATACCTGAGGATAGGTAATCTTATCTAGCCGCTTGCACTAAGGTGGATACCTAGGGGTAAAGTGATCTTATTCAGCCGCTTACACTGAAGGTTGAAACACTGAGGATAGGTAATCTTATCTAGCCGCTTGCACTAGAGGTGGATACCTAGGGGCAAAGTGATCTTATTCAGCCGCTTACACTGAAGGTTGAAACACTGAGGATAGGTAATCTTATCTAGCCGCTTGCACTAGAGGTGGATACCTAAACTGGAATGGTCTTACCCTGAATAGGTGCCTGGAGGAGTGTAATCGTCTCTAGGCGGGGCTAGTACTTAGATTGTTGAAAAGGGAAACATGATCGTATGATGCATGACATGCTTCATGTTGTTTTATGCAATATGGTATGATATGAGGTAGACTCAATCTGAATTTTGTTTTGGGAAAACTCAGCTGGGGCATCCTAATGGTCGTGAGCAGGTCATTTGGGGATGTGATAAGGTTGGGAAGAAAACCGCCGGGGTTATTCTAAGAGAACTTACTGGGGAAGCTCTAGAATAGGTCCACTGGGGAACACTAGGGATGATCGATGGATGTTGGTGAATATGTGATACTCACTGGAGAATCCTTGGTTGAGAATGCATGACATGAACATGAGATGCATGTATTTGATTGATTTATGCATGTATGAATGCGTTTGATATGATGCATGTATTGGTTATGGATGATATGCATGTATGAATTATGAATGATATGTAGGATGATGATTGGGTGCCGAGCAAAGTCGGTCTTTGGGTGAAATTGTATTTGGATGTAAGTAGATGCCAAGCATGGTTGGGCTTTTTCTGGGGATTTGTTTTTGTGATTGCCAATGACGATTGGGCTTCCTTTTTTTGGGTTGAGACTCCCTGGGGAATGTCAATAAAACTTGGGCTTCATGGGGATATAAAGATCATTTTGGAAGCATGATCGATATCCAGCCTTGTTTGGTGGAAGAGATGTTTGGGGTGTTTTGACTGGGGAATTTTGTTCCTCCAACCCATGGGATTTTTGCGCTCCACGTGCCGTGAGCTATGCACTTGCCTTTGCTGAAGAGCATGAGTCTTTTGGTGCAATATTGGGGGGAATTACCGCAATTCTTTCGACATTTACGAAAATTCAAGTAAAACAACATGTGTTTGTTTTTTGGAAGAAGTTTCTTTTGTTTATTTCCCATGTTTCAATGCATTTTTATCATGAATAAAACAAATTTTATGCGCTAATGAGAACACAAAATAATAAAAAGGAACTTTATTCAATGCAGATTTGACTTCTTGAATGGGTAAAAATACATGAAGTGAGAAGTGATTACTTCTCCGAGGAAAAAGATAGAGAAAGACAAGAAAAAAAAGCAAAAAGAAATTGTTGGTTTTGGTACAACACATGCTATTTTCCTTATGACTTCGATATTCTTTGGAAGATGATGACGAGACCGATTCTTCCCCTCTTGAATCTTGTCCGGAGCTTGGATGCTGCAACCATTGCCTTTCTTCTTTTATTAACCCCTAACTTTTGCCTGGACCGCTCTTTCGAGTTTTCAGTCCACCGGGGTGTATTTCCTTTTTTGATGTCCTTAATTTTTGCCTAGACCGCCTTTTCAGGTTTTCGATCTACCAGGACGCTCTCTATTGCCTAAACCGCCCTTTCAGGTTTTCGATTTAGCGAGCTTTTCTTTTTTTTCTTAGGCATAATACTTCTTGACTGCATCAGAGTTTATTGAGAGTGGGAACTCTTCTCCGTCCATAGTGGTGATGATCAAGGCTCCGCCAGAGAAGGCTTTCTTTACCACGTACGGTCCATCATAGCTGGGAGTCCATTTCCCTCGGGGATCTTTATGGATGGGTAATATCTTCTTAAGCACTAGGTCTCCTTCTTTGAATTCTCGAGGACGGACCTTTTTGTCGAATGCCCTCTTGAGTCTCCTTGGATAGAGTTGTCCGTGACATATCGCCGTCAGACGCTTTTCCTCTATGAGATTCAGTTGGTCGAACCTTGTTTGGACCCATTCAGCTTCTTCTAGCTTGGTTTCCATCAAGACCCTTAACGAAGGGATTTCCACCTCAATGGGAAGTACAGCTTCCATACCGTATACTAAGGAGAAAAGGGGTTGCCCCAGTTGAAGTGTGAATGGCTGTTCTGTAGCCATGTAGCGCAAAGGGAAGCATCTCGTGCCAATCTTTATATGTTTTCACCATCTTTTGGATGATTTTCTTTATGTTCTTATTGGTTGCTTCTACCGCACCGTTCATCTTTGGCCGTTAAGGTGAGGAATTATGGTGCTCGATCTTGAAATCTTTGCACAATTCCTTCATTGTCTTGTTGTTCAGGTTTGCCCCATTATCGGTGATGATTCTATAGGGAGTGCCGTAACGGCAAATGATTTCCTTTTTGATGAAGCGGGCTACCACTTGTTTGGTTACGTTTGCATACGAGGCTGCTTCGACCCACTTGGTGAAATAGTCGATGGCAACGAGGATGAAGCGATGTCCATTTGACGCTTTGGGCTCGATCATTCCAATCATGTCTATGCCCCACATAGAGAATGGTCAAGGTGAAGTCACGACATTCAGGGGAGTTGGTGGTACATGCACCTTGTCGGCGTAAATTTGGCACTTGTGACAAGTTTTGGCGTAGTGGAAACAGTCAGCTTCCATGGTTAGCCAATAATAGCCCGCCCTTAGGATTTTCTTTGCCATTGCATGCCCATTGGCATGGGTTCCAAAAGATCCCTCGTGGATTTCTTTGTTGAGCATGTCCGCTTCATGTTTATCCACACATCTAAGCAAGACCATGTCATAGTTTCTTTTGTAGAGGGTATTTCCGCTGAGGAAGAACTGGGATGCCAATCTCCTGAGGGTTCTCTTGTCGGCTCGTGAGACATTTTCTGGATACTCTTGCTCTTCGAGGTATCGCTTGATGTCGTAGAACCAGGGTTTGTTGTCAAGTCCTTCTTCGACCAATGCACATACAACCGGTTTGTCTCTACGATCCATCCTTATGATTGGTGCTTCGTTGTGGAAATTTACTTGGTACATTGATGATAATGTAGCCAAAGCATCTGCCACCTGATTTTCTTCTCGAGGTATGTGATGGAAAGTGATTTCATCAAAATGCTTAATCAATTCTACAACCCGAGCTCGGTAGGGAATTAAATTGGGATGTTTTGTTTCCCATTCTCCTTTGACTTGATAGATGACTAAGGCTGAGTCACCGTATACTTCAAGGGTTTTGATCCTTAGATCAATTGCTGCTTCGAGGCCTAGGATACATGCTTTATATTCTGCCATGTTATTGGTGCAGTCAAAGCATAACCTTGTTGTGAAGGGTTGGTATCCATTTCTTGGGGAGATTAAGACTGCCCCGATCCCGTGTCCCATGGCATTTGAGGCGCCGTCGAAAGCGAGCTTCCATCGAGCTCTTGGTTCTGGCCCTTCATCATCGCTTGTGACCTTTTCGTCATTCAAAGCTACGACATCTTCATCCGGGAAGTCAAATTGTATGGGTTGATAATCCTCCAATGGTTGGTGAGCAAGGTGCTCGGATAAAACACTCCCTTTGATAGCTTTTTTAGCAACGTATTGGATGTCGTACTCAGACAGCAGCATTTGCCAACGAGTTATCTTCCCTGTGAGGGCAGGCTTTTCGAAGATGTACTTGATGGGGTCCATCTTTGATATCAACCAAGACGTATGGGTCAACATGTATTGCCTTAGGCGTCGAGCAGCCCATGCTAAAGCGCAGCAAGCCTTTTCAAGCGAAGTATACCTTGAGTCACAGTCGGTAAACTTCTTGCTTAGGTAGTAGATCGCATGCTCTTTTCTTCCCGTTTCATCTTGTTTTCCTAACACACAACCCATTGATCCTTCAAGTACGGTTAGGTATAAGATGAGGGGTTTACCCGGAACCGGAGGTATTAAAATTGGTGGTTCTTGCAGGTATTGTTTGATCTTGTCAAACGCCTCTTGGCAATTCTCATTCCAATGAACGGCTTGGTTTTTCCTTAGTAGTTTGAAGATTGGTTCGCTGGTAGCTGTCATTTGTGAGATGAACCTAGCGATGTAGTTCAATCTTCCTAAGAAACCCCGGACCTCTTTCTCGGTATTTGGTGATGGCATTTCTTGGATGGCCTTTACCTTGTCGGGATCTACTTCGATACCCTTGTCGAGTTCTCCTCAATTTGTGCTTTACTGGCGGACATTCTGGCTTGAGTGGCAGCTTATGTACGACGATGTTAGGGTCTAAACCCGGCATGTCTTGATACGACCAAGCGAATACGTCCACATATTCTTGTAGAAGCTTAATCAACTTTCCTTTCACATCCTCATGCAGGGAGGCTCCTATCTTGACCTCTTTCTTATCCTCTTCGGTCCCCAAGTTGACCTTTTCAACTTATTCTTGGTGAGGTTGTATTACCCTATCCCCTTGATTTGCAAGTCTGGACAATTCTTCAGGCGGTTCATAATCGTCCTCTTCATCATCTTCCGTTTGATTGATCGGGAAATCGAAGTCATAAGGGATTAAGGCAGTGTTGTTTTTGGAGGGTGGATTTGTAGATCTGCATGAGTATGATTTTTTTTAGGCTTTTTGTAAAAAAAAAATTTTTTTTAAAACAAACGCAAAAAAGGAAAGAGAAAAAAGAAACTCAAATGAACATAAAAGAGTGATTTTATTCATGATTGAAAATAACTTTAAAACACGGGGGCCCCACACGACTAATCATTTGCCTTGGGCAGAGCTAAATGATTTTTTTTAAAAAAGTAAAAACAAACATGATTTATTACTTGATCTTGGTAATGATCTCGGGAATTGCGATAGCCCTCCAATTGTTCAAAGCTTCATCCGAAGCACAACGGTACACCAAATCAGGCACGTCTTCATCCACGTCTTCAAGCAGAGCCACTTGATCTTCATTGATAAATCCCGCACTGATAAATGTTTCCAAAATGGGGAGGATCCCTTGCTTTGGAGGCTTTGAGGAAGTTTCGGCTGATGGATGATATCCCAACCCGAAGCGATTCTTCTTCTCCGGTACGTCCACTAACTTGCCCCATCCGGTGGGTCGGCTTTCTTCTAGGGCCTCTCTTATTGCCCTCCATGATGACATGGTTGTCCTAGCCTCTTTCTTGGGCTTCGAGCTCAAAGTCACGACATTCGCCACTTCCAAAGACTGGAAGGGAACATCTACAGCTTCTTCGTCCGTTTCTATATAACGGAATGACGAGAGATGGCTTACCATCATGTCCTCTTGCCCGGAAACTACAATCATTTGGTTATCAATGATGAACTTAAGTTTCTGGTGTAGGGTAGAGGTGATGGCTCCGGCCGCATGAATCCATGGTCGTCCTAGAAGACAATTGTAAGTTGGATTAATATCCATGACTTGGAAGGTTATGGAGAAAACCTTAGGCCCGATTTGGACTGGTAAGTCGATCTCCCTTACGACGGCTCTTCTTGACCCATCGAAAGCTTTTACCACCAAGGTGCTGGGCTTCATTACTGTCCCTTCACAAGATAGCTTTAGGAGGGTAGTCTTGGGCATGACATTCAAAGATGACCCCGTGTCCACTAACACTCGAGAGAGGATGTGGTCCATGCATTTCACGGAGATATGTAAGGCGCGGTTATGAATATGCCCCTCGTCGGGACAATCTGAGCAAAACCTCCGGAAAGGTATGTTTTATTATTTTAAATTCATGTAAATTCTAACTTCTTGATATTGCGTTGCTTGAGGACAAGCAACGATTTAAGTTTGGGGTTGTGACGACAGAGCATCATATGACATTATGACGACAGAGCATCAAAAGACCCGCTTTATAATTTGATTATTATCTCATGACACTCTTTAATTTAGTTTTGGTTTTCTATCTTTGTTTTGTTCCTTCTTTTTTCTAGGCTAGATTTATCTGCACATAGAATTCGGTTATTTTTCCTTTTTTTATTCACTTGTAGCTTATAAAAAACATAAATAGGTTACCGAAAATAGTGTGTGTAACACCCATACTAAATTGTCTAGAATATTTAGCATGTGCATTATGTGCGCACTCGTTAAAAAAATGCGCAATTCTCCGAGGGCGCATACGAACGCTCGGGAGGCCTTGTGAAGTCGCCACCAAAGTTTTTGTGTAAAGAGAACGTTGATAAACCCTTAAGTTTTTTGTTTGAAGGGAAACGATAATAAAACCCTTTGACGATCAGGAAAAGGACTAGTCATCGCAACCATTGACGGGTTCGGGAGTCGATTACGCAAGGGGAAGGTATTAGCACCCCTCACGTCCGTTGTACTCAACGGGAACCTTCTATTTGGCTAAAGCTTAAAATGTTTTTAAATGTTTTGCGCGCATGCTTGTCTATGTCAAAAGAAAATACGATAAAAAGGGGAAAAAGAGATAAAAACAAACGAAAGGAAAAAAGAAAGTTTTTAATTATTGCGCTTGACAAGATGTCGATCTTGCTCCTACGTATCTCCCGGTAGTCGGAGAATTCAAAGCGTACGTAGTTCTTTGGTAGAAAAACGTACATATGTTGGTTATTTTTAAATGGACGATGTTTTAACCGAATTCTTGCGATTAAACGTAGCTTGTATGCTCGCGCATGGGAGGCTTATTAAGCGTTTGTTTAAAATCGCGCTAGAATGTTAAAAGGCATGTCCGTTGGGTAAAAGGGTTCGAATTGGTCGCTATGGGACCAAAAGGGGTGCAATGGACTCAAACGAGTCGATCATTGACCGGAGTGACTCAAACGAGTCGAGGGGGGGTCGATTGATCCAACGGGATCAAGAACGGGTACAATGGACTCAATGGAGTCGAACATTGACCGGAGTGACTCAAATGAGTCGAGGGATTGAATCTAGTGGCCATGGGGGACCAAAAGGTTCGGATTGACCACAAGGGGCCAAGAATTGGTTTGGTATGGTCGGATACATTGAAAATGGAATGACGATTGTCCGAACGACGAGACATACGTCACGCATTCGTACAATCGGGGCAATGGAGAGACATACGTCAAATCATCCCTTTTTCATTCAAGTTTTTTGGTTGAATTTCTTAGGAATCCCAAAGTTTATCAAAACACTTGGTTTGAAACCCAAAATGAAGAGGTTTTAACAATTTTGTGAAAAAACGCACAAAGTTCGGCTCATTTTGCGAACGGTTTTGAAAAGCGAACAAATTCGGCTTATGTTCACGTTTGGTTTTTGAAAATCATGAACAATGTTTTTGTTCAAGTTTGGATTTGAAAGTGATGAACATAGCTTGTTTGTTCAAGTTGTTTTGAAAGTTTGTGGACATAACTTGTTTTGCAAGTTATCCAAACAAAGTGGCTCGAACTTGCGAATCCTTCAAAATTATGCTAAATCCTTGACAAGGTTTGAATAAAATGAGTTTTAAACCTCCTAGGTTCTGAACTCTTGGGCTAGAACCTCAAAAATTGGCCATTTAGGAGCCTAAACTCAGATTCTGAGTTCTGTCATGGTCGCACTGCGACCATGACTTCGCACTGCGAACAATGCGAATTTTTGAGTTCAGAAGCTGTTTCTGAACTGTTGTTCAGAAACAACTTCTGAACACACTCAGGACCTTTTAGGGGAGTGAAAAGCTTTGAGTTTTGCAATGAAAAGGGCTGGACAAACCAGTTTGAGTGTTTTGCAAACCTTGGGATTTCTTTTGAAATTCAAAAGGGGTTTTTTAGAGCAAAAGGTTTTGGACCAAAATTAGGATGCAAACACAATTATAAATGCAAGATCAGCACTTAGAATACTTACAGAGGTCCTTAGCAAAGCTCCTGCTGCAATGAACTTGGATTGGTTGAAGGTTCTTGCAAAGGTTTTGAATGTTGGTGATGAGCAATGAACTTTGTAATGCTTTGTATTGGAATTGGTTTTTGCTAGTTCTTTGGTTTTTCTCTGGTTGTTTGTAAGTGTATCAAGTGTTTATGAGTAGTATTTCTAAGTTAGAATAATGTTGTTTTTCCTCTTGCCTTGCATCTCTATTTATAGGCCAAAACCAAATCAATTTCATCATTAGAAATCCCCAAAATCCAGCTGATTTGTGGGCTAGGATCAGGCTAAATCTCTTTGCATTTAATGCTAATGGATAGAGGTAACCTTGCCTTGTGCCAAGGGTCAAGACTCAGCCTGATTTCAGCCACAAAATCAAAGGTTTTTGGATAGAAATGATGATGAAAAAGGGCTGGATTGCAATTGGCTATGCTTAGGGATTGATCCTTGCAATCTCAATGGTTGGGCAATAAAAACGTGCACTGTGATGTGCAGAGGTTGGGGGAAGCAAAAGGCAACATGTGGGCTGGTGTGAGAGGGATGAAAAGCTGCTGAAAAACAGGGCAACAATCATGGTTTTTTACAAGTGAAAATCAGCTGGGTTTGACTGGTTTTGGGGGAGCAAGCAGGAAGAAAGTCCACAAGCTGGTGGCTGGCAACCCTAGGGTCAGTAGCAGGTCACTTGGGAGGGACAAGAGCTGCCCAAGGGCAAGCCCACTTGCTTGCCACATGCTAGGTTGGAAGAAAAAGCTTCTTTCCATGGCATTAATGGCAAGTCCTTCAACTCTGGCTTTGCTGAGCCAAAAAGGCCATGAATGATGATAAAACAATAATAAAAATCAAATGTAACAAAAACTGGAATTAAAATCAAAGAAACCAAAAATCTGCAAAAAATTCGCAGACTTCGCACTGCGAAGTGACCTTCGCACTGCGAAGTCACCATTTTTGAAATGTTGACTTTTTTGGTTGACTTTTGTTGACTTTGACTTTTCTCCTCTTTTTTTTTGATTTTTGTAAATTGTTTTGAAAAGGCTTATGACAAAATTGGGGTACTACACATTAGACTTGATACTGGATACATTAAAAATTTCAACATTAACTAGATAATACTGAATGAATACAAATCTGCTTGTTTTATACAACTAATAAAGTACCACTAATGTGTACATATACAAAAATACTGACAAAACCCTGAATTGATACTTGATGAGCAAATGCACTCCACTCAGCTTCTTCCTGATGAACTCCATCACGAACCGCTTACTTACCTGAAATTGAAACAAATGGATTGGGATGAGACATAATGTCTCAGTGAGCTCCACCTTACCTAGGTTGTATGGCAACCTCGGGGAAACCCACGATTGCCATATTCTAATCTCAACCTATTTCGGGTTTATACAAGTTCTTGCTTACTTTACTGAGTAATCGAGGAAACTAGATTACTATCTGATAACTTAGTGATCAAGGGGAAACTAGGATCACTATCTGATTGCTAACATAGTCTCATTGTAATATAATCATCTTTTTGTCATTATTAAGTTAGAGAGTTATCGTGTAACAAACAATAATTATATTGGTTCATTTTACGGAGTGCATCCGAGTGGAGTAACCTCGTAGTACATCTCCCTCATACTGGTGAAAATTCCTATATGAGGCTAACACCGGACTCCTCTTGTCGCCGTGCAGGACTTACATAGAAACAATGTTTGTCCACTACTAACGGGGAACCTCGACTCCACTACTAACGGGGAGCCTGAGAATCACGACTTACTTATCTTATTGTCGTGTAGGACTTACATCTAAAGAACGCCTAACCACTACTAACAGGGTACCTTAACTCCACTACTAACGGGGAGTCATAGAGTCACGACTTACTTTTAATTAACTTATTTTGTGCGGCTATCCTCGCGGATGGTAACTACACCGTTCCAGCTGTATCTGAAACCCCCATGCTCTAACTAGCGAGAACACTGGAGACACAATTTAACTTTTAATTAAGTCTTAACTTATATGTGGCCTTTGACGTTCCAACTAGTGGGAACTACAAGAGGCACGTCTTAACGTAGTCTTATCTGAAACTTTGAATGTTGAAATACATTCCTAGTAATTTTGTACGCTTAATTGAATACGTCTTTATTCTTGCTAACCTATTAGGTTCTAGACATATCGTTGTTATATGTCGTACTTAAGGGTTCATTATCTCTCTCGTGATAACTTCCCTACTCTTCTAAACTTTACTCTCGTACCTCTACTGCATCGCCTAATCCTTTTTCCCTTATACTTTCATCCGTTGGAAGCCTTTCGGATATGTAAAAATGGTGTTCCTTGAAAATTAGGGTTTTCATTGAAAACGGTTGCAAGACGCCTCGCCTAAACGCATCAACTAACCTAGCGCAGCTCAGCAGACCAAGTTGGTTCTGCCAAGCCTCGCTGGGGTGAGGTGGTCCAGAAGAAAAAATGTTGTGCTCGCTGCACCGAGCTCCAGCTCGATGTAGCGAGCATGACAGTACAGAAATTGCTCAAAAACGTGATTTTTCACCATTTTGACTTATCCAAACTTACCCAAGCTTCCCAACAATGTTAGGAATGATTTTCTACTGGAAATTGATGATTTAATTCATGGATAAACAAGGATCTAGCATGCATTAAGGATTTAGGGCAAAAATTATCAAACTTTTCAAAATAAGGTATTTTCACCCAAAACTTACCCAAGGTGGGTTCCAATCTAAGGAACTCACCTGAACAACTTATGTAATCCTTACCAAGCTTTTATCAAAACCCTAGCTTCAAATCCTTCTTTCCTTCCTTGCTTCCTTGGCTTTCAAAATGGCTCAAGAGTCACAAAATTTGTGCTTGTAAGTGGCTAGGCAAAGTGGGAAGATGATTAGATGAAGATTCGAGTGGAGAAGGGTGAGGATCATGACAGAGTGTAGAGAGAAGGGAGAGGATCTGATTCTAGAGAGAGAAGTGAGAAGGAAAGATGGGAAAATTAGGGTTGGTTGGCTTTATATAGCCTCAGCCCTCAATTTTACCAAAATGCCCTTCGCTTAAAATATCCCTGGTACATCGTCTCAATACTGATAAATATCTAATTCTTAAGCGGGATGTTACACTCTACCCCCTTAAAGAAATTTCGTCCTCGAAATTTAGAATTCCCTTGAGATCATGTACGAATAGATTCTTCATACCTCTGCCTTAGTTACTTCCAGATATTCTTTACTAGCCGATTCTTCCATTCAACTTACTTATTGGGATTCCATGGTTACTCTACGGTCCAACATGTAGATTATTCATACACCTCGATTGAAGCTGGTTGGTTAAAACTAGTTCATGGCCATGGTTTCCAATTCTATAAGTCGAAAATACTCGACAATCTCTTCCTTAACTGAAAGGCTTGACGTACATTGCATAATTCTTACATAGTAGGATGTGTGGTTGTCTGAACCAATATATCCGACTCACTTGACTATGTCCCTTGTTCCATAAACTTCTTGCAAATCCAACTTAAAGTTACTAAGCCTTGGTTACTATGTCCCTAGTTTCATATAGAATCATCCCTACACTGAAAAGCATCTGATATTGTGTATTCTTAAACGGAAGTAGAGACTACTAAACCTACCTCCATTATCTTATTACAAGTAGGAGGCATCACTTCTAGTACTTGCTCCTTTCTTTCTGACTTCCTGGTGCACTACTTATCACAACCATAATCATTGCTTCCACTCCCACTGCGGAAATCCTTAAGGGATCGAGAATCTTATAGGCTACTCGCGCTCCACTCTAACTAGTCGTCGACAATGCGTATCCTAATGACTTGGGATATCTTCTTCCCTACTAGGATCCTGACAATCTTGCATCATTCAAGGCACATCTGAACGGTATCGGGGTAAGTAGGACTGACCTCATGGATCTCTTCTAGAACTTAGCTTATCTCGTTCAAAATATACACCTTGTTTTCGAAAACAGAACTTTGTTCTGACCGCTTATCACGAACCTCAAGCTAGGGTTTTGGTTGTCAAGCATGGCAAAGGATCAGAATCATAACAATTGCTAGGTGAGTTCCTTAGAGTAGCAATTTACCCCTTTGGGTTAGTTTGTGTGAGATCACAACTTAATTTCTAAGACTTAAGTAAAAGAATAGTATTTTCCCCTTTTTTTGATACTTATGCTTAATTCCAGTTAATCCTTGGGTAAAGTACGTTTTTATAGTTCAAAATGAGTCCCTGGCATATTTTCATTGATCATTGGATAACTGGGTACCAAGGTTTTTAAGATTAAACATGTTTTTCAGAAAATTATGTGTTCTGCTACAGTCGCAGAGCGACGCTCAGGGTCACAAAGCGAAGTAGCAGAACATGGCTACTGCCTAGCCATCGCCTAGACTTCGCCCTGCAAAGTGATCAGAAGCTGAGTTCGCAAAGCGAAGTTTTCAGCCGCTCTGCAAAGCTTCAGACTCAGGATCACCAGGTTCTGAAGGTTCAGACTCTGAAGTTCAGAGTCTGAAGGTTCAGACGCGGGATTTCGCAGAGCGAAGTTGCCCAGAAAGGCATTTCATTTTCAAATAACTGTACCATGCCAATGATCTTCGATATGCTTTAGGACAATGTTACTCATGATCTTCCAAGGATTAATCTAGGAAATGCATAGGTATCATAAGAGTGAATGGGTAGAATTATTTCTAAGTTATCAAGTAAGATAAGGGCTTAGTTTCCCAACGATGAGTAAGTGGGATAGTAAATCCCTAAGAACGGCATATGATTTAAGAGTATGAAGCATAAGGAATGTTCATCATTCAAAGCTTTAGATAAGCTTAAGAGTTGGTATTCCAACGACCAAGTAAGAGGCTTATGAGAACGATAAGCCAAGGACCTTTATTATAGGTTAAGTAGCACACATTTATTTAACGATGAATGCATCAGATATGCATAAGAATATGAAACGTATTAGATATACATATGAGCTTAAGTTAAGAACTTTATGATAAAAATTATACGTGTTCATCAGACTCCAGATTATGCCGGATGGGATTTCTCCGAAAGGGCTATCCACACGTAAGTTATAAGACTATGTTAAACGTGTCCAGCAGGCTCCGGGATACGCCGGATGGGACTTCTCCGAGAGGATCGTCCACACGTATGTTAAAAGATGAAGCATGTTCAGCAGACTCTGGGATACGCCGGATGGGACTTCTCCGAGAGGGTTGTCTACATGCAAGTTAAGTTGTGTTCAGTAGACTCCGGGGTACGCCGGATGTGACTTCATCGAGAGAGTTGTCCACACAACGATAAGAGGAGTCCGGTGTTAGCCTGATATGATAGGAGTTTCACCGGTATGATGGGAGATGTACTTCGGGGTTACTCCACCCGGATGCTCTCCGTAATATGAACCAAGATAATGATTGCTTGTTCAACGCTGACTTACTAACTTTATGATTAAGAATGATGTATATTGATACTTATGAAATTATTATGAGAGTATGACAAGTAGTCAGCAGAGAAAGAAAGTGATCATAGGATGTCCCCAGATCACTAAGTATAAGTTTAAGTTTAAGGCTAGAATATGATAAGCATAAGATTAAGACATATAGCGATCCTAGTTTCCCTTGATCGCGGAATATGTAGAGAAAGATGGCGATCTTAGGAATCCCCAAGATTGCCAAGAGTAGGCACGGCGATCCTAGGTTCCCCGTGGTTGCCAACAGTAGGTTGGGTGGAGCTCACTGAGACATTATGTCTCATCCCAATCCTTCTGGTGCAGGTTTTCAGGTAAGCAAGAGGTTCGTGAAGAAGATCATCAGGGAGATACTGGATTGGAGTGCAGTTGCTCGTCAAGTACAAGCTCAGGAGATTATCATTATTATGTATAAGTATTCATTTTTGGTATACGGATAATTGTATAAATGAGCCACTTGTACCCTTTCAGTTGTATGTATTATTATTATTATTGAAAATTTAAATGTATCCAGTATCAGTTTAATGCGCATGCTAATATTCTAGATTACATTAGTATGGGTGTTACAACTGCATACAACGGTTACTGATACATGTCACCTGACTGAAAATATGGTACACAACTGTCTGAGTAGTATGAGTACTGACCGACGAGTACATAATACTAAACATAATCTGGTATATGAGACATGTTTACATAACGTGGGTACCATATGGAATAAACTCATATGTCATTATATTGTTGTCCCTGATCGATGCTTCAAGCCCATATATATATATTATCTCGCAAGTGCAACATTTACTGTTGTTGCCTCATGCATAACTCCCTTTCGGCTAAACTTACTCTTCAAGCCCCCTAGAAGTTACTGAGCTGAATAGCTACCGTACTAGTGGTGACTTCAATTGCTTTAGACTTAACGTGGTAGGAACACATCCTTCCTATTTCTTACCACATACTCTTAAACTACTTCGATTTCCATTTCTCATGAGTTTCGAGGTTTGAAGTATCCCTCAGCTTAACTTTTAAGGATTCCCGTTAGAACTCAGATATGTTCGAGTCGTCACTGCTTACTGTTATTCTGCGTTATAAGAATTGAGCACTTAATACCCTTCTTGCGATTCATCCGGCAAGGACTTCACAAGCCTTCTTGTTCCCTAAGCTTAGAATTGTTTGTTAACTCATTCTTGGATTACTTCTCCGCTGCGCAACTCTGATTCTAACAACTCGCTTTGGGATAGGAGTAATACACCACTATTACCATATAAATCTCTTGACCAATCATACTCCTTTATAACTTTGTAGTTACCATAACAGAACCATCTTACAGCTCGTTGCTTCACTTGTGATTTCGACTACGTGCTTACCCAAGTGTTTTAATCATCCTTCGAAGCTCACATGCTAATAACAAGGGTTAATTTCATATTGTGTGACACTTCGAAACACTACTCACCTTACTGGTTGGTAACCTCCTGACTTTGTGTTTTCCTTTAGACGTTGTTGGATATTTGGTTGTTGGCTTCTGGGAAACAATCTGATTTGTTGCTTCAGCAAGAAGCAGAATTGTGTGTCCTTATCTACAGCTGAAGCTGAGTATATTGCAGTTGGTAGCAGTTGTTCACAATTGGTGTGGATGAAGCAAATGTTGAAAGAATATAATGTTGAACAGGATGTTATAACATTGTATTATGACAATTTAAGTACTATCAATATTTCAAAAAATCCCATACAGCATAGCAGGACTAAGCATATTGATATACGTCATCATTTCATCAGAAACCTTGTAGAGGAGAAGGTTGTGCAGCTTGAACATGTTGACACAGAAGAACAGCTTGCTGATATATTTACAAAAGCCTTGGATGCCAAGCAATTTGAAAATTTGAGGAGCAAGCTGGGCATTTATTTGTATGAGGAGTTATAGCAATTACAGATTGCTGAGGGTGATGAAGATGATACTGGTCTTAATGCAAAAGTTGTGTCTGATGCAGAGTCTGATGACAAAGCAGCCTCTGATGCTAAGTCAGTTTTTGTTTCCTGTGTGAAGACTTTATTTTGTCAAAATTGTTTGGATAAAAAGGGGGAGATAAGTGATAGGTCATTACAGTTCAGAAGCCAGTTTGTCTCTGAAGCAATACAAAAGAGCTGATGTGATGTGTTTCAAGGGGAGTCTCTGTGTTTCAGGGGGAGTATATGTGCTTCCTGTCAGAAGTTGATCTGTTTCAGGGGGAGTCTCTGTTTCAGAAGCTGCTGCTGAATGATATGTTTTAGGGGGAGTAGTGTATGTTTAAGAAGCTGTTGCGTATGTAAGGAAACGAAGTTTTGTTTATTTGCCGCTGCTGACTTTGATGATATTTGGCTGCTACGTTAATGAGTGAATGAAGAATTTATCTTGTGATATCTCTCTGTGTGTCTCAGTTTGATTTTAGCCAAAAATTTGCCAAAGGGGGAGATTGTTGGATATTTGGTTGTTGGCTTCATGTTTGCTAAAATCAAATATACAAGCAATATGTGCGTCTTCAGAAGCAGTACGTCTTATGTAACACCCATATAGAGATTGCCTAGGATCTCTTACGAGTATTTCGTACCGGATACATTAAATACAATACAGAAAGTTGTTTAATAAATATACAATGCACAAGTCTCTGTACAATCCAAAATCCGATACAAAACATTCTCGGTAATATACATCATATTACATCACTTATGTACAAATATCCATACAAATAAAAACAGCACGATCAATCCAAAGCTTTCTCTTTACCTTTACGTCGTGCTTCCTGTGAACCTGCACCAGAAGGAAAGGGATGAGACATGATGTCTCAGTGAGCTCCGGCCCTACCTACTGTTAGCAACCACGGGGGAAACCTAGGGTCGCCGTGCCTACTCTTGGCAATCTTGGGGATACCTACGATCGCCGTCATTCTTCACTTATTACGCGATCAAGGGGAAACCTAAGATCGCTACTTGTCTCAATCATTTGTCATCATAATCTAACGTAAACTTATACTTAGTGATCTTGGGGACATCCTATGATCACTTCTTGTTCACTAGGAACTAATCGGCATATTTCTCAATATATATAAATATTCATATTCATCTTTTCATATCTTTGAGTTAGAGGTTAGCGTTGAACAAACAATAGTTATCTGGGTTCATTTTACGGAGTGCATCCGGGTGGAGTAACCCCGAAGTACATCTCCCCTCTACCGGTGAAAATTCCTATCATATCAGGCTAACACCGGACTCCTCTTGTCGTCGTGCGGTCATCCTTGCGGAATAACGCGTCCCACTAGCGTGAACCTCCTTTGTCCCACTAGCGTGAACAACAGAAGACACGACTTAATAATGATCTTAACTTACGCGTATACCTCCCGTGTCCCACTAGCGTGAACGACGGAAGATGCGAATTAATATTCTTTTAACTTATGCATGAACCTTTCGTGTCCCACTAGCGTGAACGACGAAAGTCACGACTTAATATTCTTCCATAATAGTCTTTACTTTTGCATGGACCATTCGTGTCCCACTAGCGTGAACGACGAAGGCCACGACTTAATATCTTAATAATTCTTTGAAATTGATAATAATAATCTATAGCATTCCCTAAAGGGATAAATCTTCTAATACTTAACATATAAACCTATGGTCATAGGCTTATCGTTCTCATAAACCGGTGCTTGGTTATTGGAAACATTCCATAGCTTAAATAACTTTTATTCTTGCATCTCTAATGCTTTGCCAAGTCCATCATCATCCATTCCTTAAATGTTGTTTAACTTTCCGGATATGTCAAGAATGGTGTTTATCTTGGAAAATAAGGTTTTCATTAAAAACGGTTATTAAAAGCCTCGCCGAACGCATATACAGCACCCAGAACGAACCAGAACAGACCTGAGAAGTCTGCCTGATTTCGCTGGGCGACATGGTGGCGAGAGGTTGGCGAAACAAGGCAGGGAAAAATGCTGGAAATCGCCGTAATCTCGCCCCAAGTTCGCCGGGCGAAAATGACTGTTCAGAACCTGCTAAAAGTGTGATTTTTCCACCATTTTGACATATCTAAACATACCCAGGCATCACAACAGTATAAGGAATGAATTTCTAATGCAAATTGATAGTTTAAAACATGATTAATCAAGGAATTGGCAAGCATATGAGATTAGGGTAAAATTTCTAAACTTATCTCAAATTGTAGAATTAAACTCAAACTTACTCAAGCGGGTTCTAAAACCCTGTGGAGCTCACCTTAAACCTCAATTGGTGCTTTCTAAATTCGGAACTCCAAAGTCCTAGCTCCAATCTACTCTTCTCTTAATTCTTCCTTGTTTCTTCTTTTCTTTCTCTTGCTCTAACTTCCAACATAAGTTTGCTAGTAAGAACTTCACAAGAATTTGATGAAGGCTTGATGGGTGATGGCAAGGTGAAGGAGGGCGTGTGACAAGGGGGAGAGGGAGAGAAAAATCAGATTTGAGGGAGAGTGAGGAAGAGAGGATAATGAACAAGAAAAATATCTTGTTCCCTCTTTTAAACAAATCCTCCCATTTCAAATATTTTCCATTTTGCCATTGCCTTATATATACTAAATTGCCATGCTTCATAATTAACTTCTAACACTGATAACGATTACCTCTAAGCAGGATATTACAATCTACCCCCCTTAAAGAAATTTCGTCCTCGAAATTTAGAATTTACCTGAAAATAGATGCGGATAGTTCTCTTGCATCTCTGACTCTAGCTCCCACGTTGCTTCGCCGTCGGGAGAACCTTTCCAAACAACCTTAACAATTGGAATCTCTTTGTTCCTCAAGGACTTAATATCACGATCAACAATTTGGTCTGGTTCAGGTTGGAATGTTAAATCTGATCTCAAGTCAATACTATCCAACTCTACTGGTTGAAAAGGATCGGGAATGAATTTCCTCAGTTGAGAGACATGGAAGACATCGTGTAAACCTGACATAGCCGGTGGCAGCGCTAACTGATAAGCTGCTGGACCGACACGTCGAAGTATCTGAAATGGTCCAATATACCTTGGACAAAGTTTCTTGGTTCTGAATGCTCCTCTTAGGCCCAACTTAGGTGTGACTTTAAGGAACACATGGTCTCCTTCTTCAACTTCCAAAGGACTTCGTCTCTTGTCAGCATAACTTTTCTGGCGACTTTGGGCTGTTCTTATCTTATCCTGAATGGATTTAATCTTTAGGGTCGTCTCCTGAATTATCTCAGGTCCCAAAATACTCTTATCTCCAACCTCAGCCCAATAAAGTGGGGTTCTACATTTCCTACCATACAAGGCTTCATAAGGTGCCATTCCGATACTAGAATGGTAACTGTTGTTGTAAGAAAATTCAATCAAAGGTAGGTGATTATTCCAGTTTCCTCCATCTTCTAAAATGCATGCACGTAGCATATCCTCTAATGTTTGAATAGTTCTCTCGGATTGTCCGTCTGTTTGAGGATGATGGGACGTGCTCATTTTTAATCTTGTTCCTAAAGCTCTCTGAAAAGCTTTCCAAAAATGGGATGTGAAAATCGGATCTCTATCAGATACAATGCTAACCGGAACACCATGAAGCATTACAATTTCTGAGATAAACGATTCGGCATACTGAGAGGCTCGGTAAGTGGTCTTAACTGGCAAGAAATGAGCAGACTTGGTTAACCGGTCCACTATTACCCAAATGGAGTCATGTCCTCGCTGTGTTCGAGGCACACCACTTACGAAATCCATAGTTATCTCTTCCCATTTCCATTGAGGAATTTCCAAGGGTACTAACATTCCTGCAGGCCTCTGATGTTCAATCTTTACTTGCTGGCATACAATGCATCGCGACACAAATTCCGCAATGTCCTTCTTCATGCTAGGCCACCAATAATCTTTCTTCAAATCTTGATACATCTTGGTGGTACCTGGATGAATGCTGAAACTGCTCTTCTGTGCCTCTTCTAAAATCAACCTTTTCAACTCTGCATCATTAAGAACATACACTCTTCCTTCAAACAATATTGTACCATCTGGCGCCAAAGAAAACCCTAAAACCAACTCTTCTTTGATGATCCATATCCATAGTTTGCGCTTGTGCAATCCTAGATCGTAGGTCGCACGAAATCTCTAACTTGTTCAACAAAATGCCACTTTCCAACTCGGTGACATGGAGATTAAGATCTCTAAACTTTTCATATAGCCCACATGTATGCATCATCACTTCAGCCTTAACTAGAGCCTTTCGACTCAAAGAATCTGCTACCACATTTGCCTTTCCTGGGTGGTATTTCAAATCAAAATCAAAGTCTTTTAAGTATTCCATCCATCGCCTCTGCCTCATGTTTAGATCTCGTTGATCGAACAAGTATTTCAAACTTTTATGATCACTGAATAAATCAAATTATGCACCATACAAATGATGTCTCCATATCTTCAATGCAAATACTATAGCTGCTAACTCCAGGTCATGGGTGGGATAATTCTCTTCGCGAGTCTTGAGCTTTCTAGACGCATAAGCTATCACATTTTCCCCTTGCATAAGAACACTACCCAGTCCTTTAGAGGATGCATCGCAGAAAACGGTGTATCTCTTATCAGGATCTGGTATTGCCAACACTGGCGCTTTAGTCAATTTCCTTTTTAAAACTCTGAAGCTCTCTTCACATTCTTCGTCCCAAATAAAGGGCACATCCTTTCTAGTAAGGTGTGATAGAGACAAGGCAATCTGAGAAAACTTCATAATAAATCTTCGGTAATAACCTGCCAAGCCTAAGAAGCTCCTGACTTCAGCCACATTCTTGGGTCTTTCCCAATTGAGAACGGCTTCAACCTTGGACGGATCAACGGCCACTCCTCCTTGAGAAATAACGTGACCCAAAAACTTAATCTCAGATAACCAGAACTCGCACTTGCTGAATTTAGCATACAACTGTTTGTCTCTGAGGACATTCAAAACAATTCTCAAGTGCTGAGCATGTTCCTGAGGATTCTTGGAATAGATCAAGATGTCATCTATAAAAATCACCATAAATTGATCCAAATAAGGCTGGAATATCCTGTTCATGTAATCCTTAAATACAGCTAGAGCATTAGTTACACCGAAAGGCATAACTAGAAATTCATAGTGCCCGTAACGCGTTCGAAACGCCGTTTTAGACACATCAGAAGACTTAATGCGGATCTGATGGTAACCTGACCGAAGATCAATTTTAGAAAATACCGTTGCTGCTTTGAGCTAATCTAGGAGGTCATCAATCCTTGGAAGAGGATACTTGTTTTTAATAGTCACTTTATTCAGTTGGCGGTAGTCTATACACAGTCTCATGCTTCCATCTTTCTTCTTGACTAACAGAACTGGAGCACCCCAAGTTGACACACTGGGTCTGATAAAATGCTTCTGAATTAACTCTTCGAGTTGAGATTTCAGCTCTCTAAGCTCTGTTGGTGACATCCTATACGGTGCCACGGATACCGGCTCCGCTCCTGGAATTAAATCAATCGAGAATTCCACCTCACGCTCTGGAGGTAAATTAGTTACTTCAGAAGGAAAAACATCTAAGTACTCATTCACAATAGGAATATCACTGGGACTTAGCTCTGGTTCTGAAGCCACAGTGAGCATAATATAAAATCCTCTATCTTGAGCACAAATGAATTGAATTAACTGATGAGTACGGTTAATCAATTCAGACAGAGCTACACCTTCCGTCATATCACTTGTCGGCATATAAATACTCTTCTCAGAATATCCAATGTACACATGGTTAGCGGAGAGCCAATCCATGCCTAAGATCACGTCAAGTTGCTCCATCGGGAGACACACTAAATCAACATAATAAGTCTTACTAGACACAGTGATAGGACAGTTTTCACAAACATACTTTGCCTCAATTACGCCTTCAGTAGCGGTAGATACTAACATTGGAGGATTCAACGGAGACAAAGGTAATTGTAGTGTCTCTACACACTTATATGAAATAAAAGAGCAAGTAGCGCCACAATCAAAAAGAACTTTTACTGGATTTGAACCAAGGTAACACATACCAGCAATCAAATCTTCATTGGCCAAAGCCTTTACGCCATCAAGGGAGTACACTCTGCCCTTACTAGTGGTTGTTCCTTCAGCTGTTCCATTAACACGCCTATTAGGACACTCTGTTATAAAATGTCCTGGCTGCTTACATCCATAACAAATACCAGCACCTAACAGGCACTCTCCTTTGTGCATCCTACCACACGTCCTGCAAGTAGGGAAAGTTTTGAATGAATTAGATTGCTTTCCTCTCTGTGGGGATCCTTTTGGCTTAAGCTTGTCCTGATATTTATCTGACATTCTACTCTTCTTCCTTTCAAAAGCGGCCGCTCTTTCTTTCGAGGTCTTAGCAAGTCCTGCTTCAACTACCAAACTATCATGCACCAGTTCATCATAACTTGCAGTCCTCTGTAGGCTCACTGCAATGTCGATTTCACCTCTTAAACCTCGTTTGTACTGGTTCATCTTCCAGACTTCATTCTCAGCATACTCATTATGTGTGGAATAATAGGACAGCTCCTCAAATTTCTTGGTGAATTCAGCGACCGACATACTACCCTGCTTCAATTCCAAGAACTCTTGTTCCTTCTTTACCTTGTAAGACAAAGGAAAATATTTTTCCAACATCACTTCTTTGAAATTTACCCAGTTCACTTCTATATCGTTCGCTTCCATCCTGCGTTGAGTGTAACGCCCCGGATTTACTTGGAATTATTTTCAGTTATTTTAATTGATGATGCGACGTATGTGTGATGTCTTGTTGTGTTTGTGATGTTCTTGGTGTTTTGGTGCCTTGTTAGAGGGTAGTGACCTTAGATTATAAGGAATATGAGTTTGAGCGAATTAGATCCTTAGAAGGCATAACCCAAATGTGAGAAATATTTATATTTATTAGTATATTGGTGGTTGGGTTTATTTAATTGAATAAAGAAAAATTATAGTATTTAATTAAACAATAGTGTTAATAATTTAATTGGATTATTAGTAAATTAAACTAATTAATTAGAATTATAAAATAAGAAAGGGCATTTGTGGCATTTAGGATTTAGGGGTATGTTATGATGAGAAGAGGAATAAAAACATAACATATCGTGAAAACAAAATTGGGAGAAAACCAAAGAGCGAAGAACGAAGCTGAGGCAAGAGAGACCGGAAGGGATTCTACGGGAAGCGATCAATAGAGTTTAGAACCGGAAAACCTAAGGTAAGGGTGGGGTTCTTACATTCTAAGGGATTGCATAATGATGGGGTATGGTAGACTCTAGGTATATGTGATTGTATGGATTTTGATCCTTTTGTTCAATTCATGAGGTCTGTGATTATTTGTGGTTATTGATGATTGTTGTTGTTAATGTCATATTATGAATTGGGTATGAATTATGTTGAGTTGTTGTTGTTGATTGTGATGATTTTGAATGAATGAGAAGTTTGAATAATATAAGTTGCTTTTCCTGAGTTTTCTTATCTCTGCCCCGAATTTTGAAATAAAAACTGGTATTGATCGGTACAGAATTGGTCTTAGGTGTAAACACAAAAGTTGTAGGTATGGATGTTAGTTTTCTAATGCCGTTGGTCTGACGTCAAAACGATTTATAGAACTTGAGTTATGGTCAAATTACTGCACGTAGGTCACAGTGAATTTTTATGGACTTTCTGCACAACTTTTCCGAATTTGAAACGAAAACTGGTATTGATCGGTACAGAATTGGCCTTGGGTGTAAACATGAAGGTTTTAGATAATTTTGTTAGCTTTCCAGTGGCTTTGGTTTGACGTGAAAATGACTTTTAGTTTTTGAGTTATGATGAAATTGGCATGATACATGCTGTTGTTGTGCATTATAATTGTGGTTTGTGATGTATGTTGATGTGTGTGATTCCATGAATTCGTATTCTGTGATAAATGGCTTTTGGGATGATTTGGGATGGGTTGAAATTGGGATTTTTCGTAGCAGAATTGCAGATTTTTGCCTCTGTTAATGCTGTAATCGGTTACCGCTGTCCTGACAGATTTTTGAAAACTTGTAAAACTCATAACTTTTGACTCGGGTGTCCGTTTGACGCGCCGTTTGAACCGTTGTTTCTCTAAAAACATTTGCTATGATTCTATGACTATTTGAAGAGCTGTAACCTTGCTTTATTTGGAATGCATGAATGATTGTTTGTGAATGCTTTATGTGACGTATTGCATGATGATACGATCGGTTTGCGATGATGACGTGAAAGCAGTGCTACTACTGTAATTGTGAATTTGAATGACAGTGACAGTGATGTGGTTTATGTATGATGCTTGCATGTGTTTTGTTGTTTCATTTTAGAAGTCTCATTCATTGCATCTTGTAACGATGGCCTGAAATTATGGTAAAGCGACGTAGCCTTGTTTGGCAAAGTGACGTGGGGCTCCGGCCTGACATGCCCTATTTGGCATTATTTTGCGACGTTTGGTACCACATGCATATAGGTGAAGTCGGGTCTCATTGCATTATGTGTCGATGATAAATTGTTATAACCGTGACGTGTGGCGATGTTCATGATGTGCTTGATGTGATGATGTTTGAATATTGGTGATGATGATTGTTTATGAAAATGATGTGTGAACATGAATAAGATGATTGGTGAGATAATGAAGTATGATCCTGTGCTTATGTTTTTACTTGCTCATTATTATGCTTTCGTTTAGATTGTTTGATATCTCACCCTTTTGTTTTTGTTGGTCCATTGTCTTTATATTGACAATGTGCAGATAACTCGAAGTAGCTTGCTGTGACGCTTAGACGAGGAGTACCTAGTGGTATATAGAATTGGGGTCGTGATGCTTCTGATATTATGTAACACTGGGAATACGTTTGTCTTATGTTTTTGGGAGTTAACTTTATAAACTCCAATGCTGATTTTTATTAAAGTATTCACTTTATGTTGAGTTTTGAATTATGACGAATGTTTCGGCTTTTATGCCATAGTGCTGATTATGAGTTGATATTATAATTATTTTCCGCTGCTAATAAAGAGATTTTCAGACATGATGTTGTTATCTTGAGGAGCCTGTTTGTTAATAAGTATGTTTTATGTTTTCATGATTTTGTGACATCCCGTTATTTGTTAAATACTCTGATATATTATGTGCTTATTCGCGCGGGGAAATCGGGGTGTTACAATTGGTATCAGAGCAGGTCGGTCCATCCGGCCAGGTTGTCGAGTCTTTAGTTTAGTGACAGTTGAGTACTGTCCTTAGACATTTCTAATCAATTATTTGATGTTTTGTGAACACAGAGAAGATGGTTAGAGTTGTTGAAAGACTACGATTTTAGCTTGAATTACCATCCTGGTAAAGCTAATGTTGTAGCCGATGCTTTAAGTCGAAAAACTTTGCATATGTCAGCGATGATGGTTAAAGAGTTAGAGTTGATCGAGCAGTTCAGAGACATGAATTTGGTTTGCGAAGTAAAACCCCAGAGTGAGATGCTAGGGATGTTGACAATTAACAGTGATTTCTTGGATGATATCAAGGAAGCTCAGAAGATGGATGTGAAACTAGTAGATTTGATGGTTGGTGAAAATCAACCCGAAGGTAGTGATTTTAAGTTAGATATGCACGGTGTGTTGAGGTTCCGCGATCGAATTTGTATTCCTGATAATGCAGAGATGAAGAAGATGATTTTAGAAGAAGGTCACAGAAGCAATTTAAGTATTCATCCGGGAGCTACTAAAATGTATCAAGACTTAAAGAAGATATTTTGGTGGCCAAAAATGAAGCAAGATGTTGCGCGGTTTGTGTATGCATGCTTGACGTGCCAAAAGTCGAAAGTAGAACATCAGAGGCCAACAGGCTTGATGCAACCGTTAGATGTTCCGGAGTGGAAATGGGATAGTATATCTATGGATTTTGTGACAGGATTACCGAACACTCCGAGGGGGCATGATGCTATTTGGGTAATTATTGATAGACTGACGAAGTCGGCTCATTTTATTCTGATCAATATTAGTTTTCCTGTATCAAAGTTAGCAGTGATTTATATTCGCGAGATTGTGAAGTTGCACGGAGTCCCGTCGAGCATTGTTTCGGATAGAGATCCGAGGTTTACTTCAGATTTTTGGAAAAGTCTACAAGAGGCATTAGGTTCTAAGTTGAAGTTGAGTTCGGCATATCACCCACAAACTGATGGACAGACGGAGAGGACCATTCAGTCGTTGGAAGACTTGCTGAGGGCGTGTGTTCTCGAACAAAGCGGAACGTGGGACAGTTTTCTACCACTGATCGAGTTCACTTATAACAATAGTTTCCATGCTAGTATTGGTATGGCACCTTTCGAGGCATTGTATGGTCGGAGGTGCAGAACGCCGTTGTGTTGGCATGAATCTGGTGAAAGAGTTGTGTTGGGACCAGAGATTGTACGAGAAACTACTGAGAAGGTGAAATTAATTCGTGATAAGATGAAGGCTTCGCAGAGTAGGCAAAAGAGTTACCATGATAAGCGGAGGAGAGATCTTGAGTTTCAAGCAGGAGACCATGTATTCTTGAGAGTATCACCAGTGACAGGTGTAGGTCATGCCTTGAAGTCGAAGAAGCTTACTTCTAAGTTTATTGGACCATACCAGATTTCTGAGAGGGTTGGGAATGCTGCGTATAGGGTGGCCTTACCACCGAACCTATCAAATTTGCATGATGTGTTTCACGTGTCGCAACTCCGGAAGTATGTTTCAGATCCATCTCATGTAATTCATATGGATGACGTGCAAGTGCGGGACAATCTAACCATTGAGACTGTGCCTGTACGAATTGAGGATCGGGAAATGAAGAAGTTAAGGGGCAAGGAGATTCCTTTAGTGAAAGTGGTTTGGGACGGAGCTGCCGGAGAAAGTGCAACATGGGAATTAGAGAGCAAGATGCGAGATTCTTATCCGATGCTGTTTGAGTCAGGTAATTTTCGAGGACGAAAATATTCAAGTGGGGGAGAGTTGTAACGCCCCGGATTTACTTGGAATTATTTTCAGTTATTTTAATTGATGATGCGACGTATGTGTGATGTCTTGTTGTGTTTGTGATGTTCTTGGTGTTTTGGTGCCTTGTTAGAGGGTAGTGACCTTAGATTATAAGGAATATGAGTTTGAGCGAATTAGATCCTTAGAAGGCATAACCCAAATGTGAGAAATATTTATATTTATTAGTATATTGGTGGTTGGGTTTATTTAATTGAATAAAGAAAAATTATAGTATTTAATTAAACAATAGTGTTAATAATTTAATTGGATTATTAGTAAATTAAACTAATTAATTAGAATTATAAAATAAGAAAGGGCATTTGTGGCATTTAGGATTTAGGGGTATGTTATGATGAGAAGAGGAATAAAAACATAACATATCGTGAAAACAAAATTGGGAGAAAACCAAAGAGCGAAGAACGAAGCTGAGGCAAGAGAGACCGGAAGGGATTCTACGGGAAGCGATCAATAGAGTTTAGAACCGGAAAACCTAAGGTAAGGGTGGGGTTCTTACATTCTAAGGGATTGCATAATGATGGGGTATGGTAGACTCTAGGTATATGTGATTGTATGGATTTTGATCCTTTTGTTCAATTCATGAGGTCTGTGATTATTTGTGGTTATTGATGATTGTTGTTGTTAATGTCATATTATGAATTGGGTATGAATTATGTTGAGTTGTTGTTGTTGATTGTGATGATTTTGAATGAATGAGAAGTTTGAATAATATAAGTTGCTTTTCCTGAGTTTTCTTATCTCTGCCCCGAATTTTGAAATAAAAACTGGTATTGATCGGTACAGAATTGGTCTTAGGTGTAAACACAAAAGTTGTAGGTATGGATGTTAGTTTTCTAATGCCGTTGGTCTGACGTCAAAACGATTTATAGAACTTGAGTTATGGTCAAATTACTGCACGTAGGTCACAGTGAATTTTTATGGACTTTCTGCACAACTTTTCCGAATTTGAAACGAAAACTGGTATTGATCGGTACAGAATTGGCCTTGGGTGTAAACATGAAGGTTTTAGATAATTTTGTTAGCTTTCCAGTGGCTTTGGTTTGACGTGAAAATGACTTTTAGTTTTTGAGTTATGATGAAATTGGCATGATACATGCTGTTGTTGTGCATTATAATTGTGGTTTGTGATGTATGTTGATGTGTGTGATTCCATGAATTCGTATTCTGTGATAAATGGCTTTTGGGATGATTTGGGATGGGTTGAAATTGGGATTTTTCGTAGCAGAATTGCAGATTTTTGCCTCTGTTAATGCTGTAATCGGTTACCGCTGTCCTGACAGATTTTTGAAAACTTGTAAAACTCATAACTTTTGACTCGGGTGTCCGTTTGACGCGCCGTTTGAACCGTTGTTTCTCTAAAAACATTTGCTATGATTCTATGACTATTTGAAGAGCTGTAACCTTGCTTTATTTGGAATGCATGAATGATTGTTTGTGAATGCTTTATGTGACGTATTGCATGATGATACGATCGGTTTGCGATGATGACGTGAAAGCAGTGCTACTACTGTAATTGTGAATTTGAATGACAGTGACAGTGATGTGGTTTATGTATGATGCTTGCATGTGTTTTGTTGTTTCATTTTAGAAGTCTCATTCATTGCATCTTGTAACGATGGCCTGAAATTATGGTAAAGCGACGTAGCCTTGTTTGGCAAAGTGACGTGGGGCTCCGGCCTGACATGCCCTATTTGGCATTATTTTGCGACGTTTGGTACCACATGCATATAGGTGAAGTCGGGTCTCATTGCATTATGTGTCGATGATAAATTGTTATAACCGTGACGTGTGGCGATGTTCATGATGTGCTTGATGTGATGATGTTTGAATATTGGTGATGATGATTGTTTATGAAAATGATGTGTGAACATGAATAAGATGATTGGTGAGATAATGAAGTATGATCCTGTGCTTATGTTTTTACTTGCTCATTATTATGCTTTCGTTTAGATTGTTTGATATCTCACCCTTTTGTTTTTGTTGGTCCATTGTCTTTATATTGACAATGTGCAGATAACTCGAAGTAGCTTGCTGTGACGCTTAGACGAGGAGTACCTAGTGGTATATAGAATTGGGGTCGTGATGCTCTGATATTATGTAACACTGGGAATACGTTTGTCTTATGTTTTTGGGAGTTAACTTTATAAACTCCAATGCTGATTTTTATTAAAGTATTCACTTTATGTTGAGTTTTGAATTATGACGAATGTTTCGGCTTTTATGCCATAGTGCTGATTATGAGTTGATATTATAATTATTTTCCGCTGCTAATAAAGAGATTTTCAGACATGATGTTGTTATCTTGAGGAGCCTGTTTGTTAATAAGTATGTTTTATGTTTTCATGATTTTGTGACATCCCGTTATTTGTTAAATACTCTGATATATTATGTGCTTATTCGCGCGGGGAAATCGGGGTGTTACACTGAGCAGATTCCCACCAATCTTCTGCTGCGCCTCTGAGTTGATTTGTGGCATAGACCACTTTATCAGCTTCTGAACACTCGGCCATTCGAAAGATCTTCTCCATCTGTTTTATCCACTTCCTAGCTTCCTGAGGTTCACCTTCTCCATTAAACTCCGGAAGGTGATGTCTATTATATTCCCGGAACACGGGGTTACCAATTACGGGAGGAGGTGGTGGTTGTGGATGGAAACCCTGCCCTTGCTGCATCATTTCCATCCATTGTTGTTGGGCTTGAGCCTGTTGCTGAGCTTGTTGTTGCATCACCAGCATCATTTGCTGATACTGTAATGCATTTTGAGCTTGCTGCTCTTGATACTACTGCTGCCAGGCCTGTTGCTGCTCTATCATTTGTTCCCACGTATTCATACTTGGTCCTCCACTTTCATCACAGGCCTGATTAGCTCGAGGTCTACCGGGTCCTCTTCTTCTCCCAGACATCTTATCCTAGCTGTCATATACAAGTCAAAGTGATTAGTTTTAACTGAATATAACATTTAGAATAATGTCCTGGATCCAAGAGGTCCACAAACTTGGATTGTATTTTAATGACCCAAGGCACAGTCTGAATCGACCTACTCTGATACCAAATTTGTAACACCCATATAGAGATTGCCTAGGATCTCTTACGAGTATTAAAATTTCGTATTGGATACATTAAATACAATACAGAAAGTTGTTTGATAAATATACAATGCACAAGTCTCTGATACAATCCAAAATGCGATACAAAACATTCTCGGTAATATACATCATATTACATCACTTATGTACAAATATCCATACAAATAAAAACAGCACGATCAATCCAAAGCTTTCTCTTTACCTTTACGTCGTGCTTCCTGTGAACCTGCACCAGAAGGAAAGGGATGAGACATGATGTCTCAGTGAGCTCCGGCCCTACCTACTGTTGGCAACCACGGGGGAAACCTAGGGTCGCCGTGCCTACTCTTGGCAATCTTGGGGATACCTACGATCGCCGTCATTCTTTACTTATTACGCGATCAAGGGGAAACCTAAGATCGCTACTTGTCTCAATCATTTCTCATCATAATCTAACGTAAACTTATACTTAGTGATCTTGGGGACATCCTATGATCACTTCTTGTTCACTAGGAACTAATCGGCATATTTCTCAATATATATAAATATTCATATTCATCTTTTCATATCTTTGAGTTAGAGGTTAGCGTTGAACAAACAATAGTTATATGGGTTCATTTTACGGAGTGCATCCGGGTGGAGTAACCCCGAAGTACATCTCCCCTCTACCGGTGAAAATTCCTATCATTTCAGGCTAACACCAGACTCCTCTTGTCGTCGTGCGGTCATCCTTGCGGAATAACGCGTCCCACTAGCGTGAACCTCCTATGTCCCACTAGCGTGAACAACAGAAGACACGACTTAATAATGATCTTAACTTACGCGTATACCTCCCGTGTCCCACTAGCGTGAACGACGGAAGACGCGAATTAATATTCTTTTAACTTATGCATGAACCTTTCGTGTCCCACTAGCGTGAACGACGAAAGTCACGACTTAATATTCTTCCATAATAGTCTTTACTTTTGCATGGACCATTCGTGTCCCACTAGCGTGAACGACGAAGGCCACAGCTTAATATCTTAATAATTCTTTGAAATTGATCATAATAATCTATAGCATTCCCTAAAGGGATAAATCTTCTAATACTTAACATATAAACTTATGGTCATAGGCTTATCGTTCTCATAAACCGTTGCTTGGTTATTGGAAACATTCCATAGCTTAAATAACTTTTATTCTTGCATCTCTAATGCTTTGCCAAGTCCATCATCATCCATTCCTTAAATGTTGTATAACTTTCCGGATATGTCAAGAATGGTGTTTATCTTGGAAAATAAGGTTTTCATTGAAAACGGTTATTAAAAGTCTCGCCGAACGCGTATACAGCACCCAGAACGAACCAGAACAGACCTGAGAAGTCTGCCTGATTTCGCTGGGCGACATGGTGGCGAGAGGTTGGCGAAACAAGGCAGGGAAAAATTCTGGAAATCGCCGTAATCTCGCCCCGAGTTCGCCGGGCGAAAATGACAGTTCAGAACCTGCTAAAAGTGTGATTTTTCCACCATTTTGACATACCTAAACATACCCAGGCATCACAACAGTATAAGGAAAGAATTTCTAATGCAAATTGATAGTTTAAAACATGATTAATCATGGAATTGGCAAGCATATGAGATTAGGGTAAAATTTCTAAATTTATCTCAAATTGTAGAATTAAACTCAAACTTACTCAAGCGGGTTCTAAAACCCTGTGGAGCTCACCTTAAACCTCAATTGGTGCTTTCTAAATTCGAAACTCCAAAGTCCTAGCTCCAATCTACTCTTCTCTTAATTCTTCCTTGTTTCTTCTTTTCTTTCTCTTGCTCTAACTTCCAACACAAGTTTGCTAGTAAGAACTTCACAAGAATTTGATGAAGGCTTGATGGGTGATGGCAAGGTGAAGGAGGGCGTGTGACAAGGGGGAGAGGGAGAGAAAAATCAGATTTGAGGGAGAGTGAGGAAGAGAGTATAATGAACAAGAAAAATATCTTGTTCCCTCTTTTAAACAAATCCTCCCATTTCAAATATTTTCCATTTTGCCATTGCCTCATATTTACTAAATTGCCATGCTTCTTAATTAACTTCTAACACTGATAATGATTACCTCTAAGCAGGATATTACATCTTCAGAAGCTGAAATCTCAATATGTGCGTCTTCATAAGCTATACCTCAGAAGCTGGGTCTTTAGACGTTGAACAGTACTTCAGAAGCTGGGTCTTCAGACGCTGAACAGTACTTCAGACGCTGAACCTTCAGAAGCTGATGTTCAGACGCTGAACAGTACTTCAGACGCTGATTCTTCAGAAGCTGAACTGCAGAAGCAACTTTCAGAAGCAGTCTTGTTTTCGCACTTGGAGTTGTATATTTTCTCACCTGATCGTTTGAAGATTTGTCTGAAGAATTCTCCTTGCTGCTTATGTTTCTAGAAGGAAGAATTTTTGCGTGAGATTTTTTCTGAAGATTGGTTTCTTTTATTTGTGAATATATTTTCAAAGAGATCTTTGGAAAATATATTTCTGAAGAATATTTGCTTCTGTATGTTTCTAAAGAATTTTGGAAATATATCTGTGAAGAATATTTGGTTCAATTATTTGTTGCTGCTGAAGCCTATAAATAGAAGACGCTGCTATTGAAGAATTACATCAAAAACAGAAGCAATTATAGAGAGAGTTATTCTTAGTTTTTGAGTCTGTTCATTGTGAGCTTTGTGCTCTGTTTCTGTATACCACTCAATTGTTTAGAGTTGGTTTGGTTCATTGAGTTGTAACTGTAGTTCACTTGAAGCTTTTAAGCAAGAGTGAATATTGGGTGTTTTGGAGAGTGTCTCCATCTTTGATTGTTTAGAGTTTAAGATCACTGGGGCAGTAATTGATTGAGTAGGAAGTAAGAGGGGTCTTATATCTAGGAATTCCTAGGTAGAAATACCAGGGGTAGTGATTAAGTGAGAAGGCTGTCAAACAGGGGGTGTTCACATAGGACTTCGAATTGATACTATTATAGTGGATTTCCTTCCTGGATTGGTAGCCTCCAGACGTAGGTGTGTTTGTCACCGAACTGGGTTAACAAATAACATGTGTCTTTTACCTTATGTCTGATATTTCTGTTTTACGTGTTTGTACTCTGTTTTACTTGTTGTTCCTGTGTTGGAACTTTCGTTCAACATCAGGACCTACTGCGCCAGAAATTTCAATTGGCATCAGAGCAGGCACCCTGCCTGTTTTAGGGTGAGCTTCAGGGAAGTTATCTTCTGGCATAATGGAAGGAGGATTTGTGAACAGACCACCTCTGTTAGATGGTTCCAACTACAACTATTGGAAATCTCGCATGAGTGCTTTCCTTAAATCTATGGATAGTAAGACCTGGAAAGCAGTTCTAAAGGGTTGGGAACATCCTGTTGTGCTTGACAAAGATGGAAAGAAGACAGCAGATCTGAAACCAGAAGAAGAGTGGTCCAAGGAAGAAGATGAATTAGCTCTTGGAAACTCCAAGGCCATGAATGCTATATTCAATGGAGTGGACAAGAATATGTTCAAATTGATCAACCAGTGCACAGTAGCTAAGGATGCTTGGGAGATTCTTAAAACTACTCATGAAGGCACTTCCAAATTTACCCAAGCTTCCCAACTTGCTGTAGCGAGCATGACAGTACAGAAATTGCTCAAAAACGTGATTTTTCACCATTTTGACTTATCCAAACTTACCCAAGCTTCCCAACAATGTTAGGAATGATTTTCTACTGCAAATTGATGATTTAATTCATGGATAAACAAGGATTTAGCATGCATTAAGGATTTAGGGCACATATTATCAAACTTTTCAAAATAAGGTATTTTCACCCAAAACTTACCCAAGGTGGGTTCTAATCTAAGGAACTCACCTGAATAACTTGTTTAATCCTTGCCAAGCTTTTATCCAAACCCTAGCTTTAAATCCTTCTTTCCTTCCTTGCTTCCTTGGTTTCCAAAATGGCTCAAGAGTCACAAAATTTGTGCTTGTAAGTGGCTAGGCAAAATGGGATGATGATTAGATGAAGATTCGAGTGGAGAAGGGTGAGGATCGTGAGAGAGTGTAGAGTGAAGGGAGAGGATCTGATTCTAGAGAGAGAAGTGAGAAGGAAAAATGGGAGAATTAGGGTTGGTTGGCTTTATATAGCCTCAGCCCTCAATTTTACCAAAATGCCCTTCACTTAAAATGTCTCTGGTACATCGTCTCAATATTGATAAATATCTAATTCTTAAGCGAGATGTTACAGTGTGATATTAGGAGAAAAGTAGTGGCTTGTTAATATTTAATAAGAAAATATTTATCAAAGAAACAATTTGAAATGTACAAAATTATTGGCCGAAAAAAATCATAACATAAAACTCCTTGAAAATAAAAAAGACGCATAAGAGAAATACACAACCTAATTGTGGCACCCCTGAAAAAACATAATTATGGTAGAGTAAATCTAATAACATATCGGTAGATAAATGCAATTGTAATAATAATCTAATTCACATGCATTATACGGTTAAAGAGACTTTAAACTATCATTCAACCAGAATTGTTAGATTATTATAAATATTTACCTTTTATCATATTCATTTTTAATGGCACACACTTACTCATGTATATGATTGGTTTTCATGAACTGACAATGTAAAAAACTATACACTTACGATACATGAATATTAAACTCTTATAAAAAAAATTATTAAAAAATTATATTACAATAGTTTTTCAGTAACATAATGATATCATGGTATTTAAAAGACTCATATGTTGCAAATGGTTAGGAGTTGATCTCTAGATTTTCTTATGGACAAAATTCAGCTATGAGGTGAGAATCCATCTTGTGTATCACACTGATTCGACGACAGAGATTAGTCGCTATTTAGTAGCAATAAAAACTTCATACTAATAACATGATAACGAAAAAAAAGCTGATACATTCTGATTTTAAATTCTCATTTATGAGAATGTAATATCCCGCTTGTTAATATCAGTTAACAGTGTTAGAGCAATTAATAAGCGTGGCAATTTAGTAATTCAGGCGATGGCAAAATTGTAAATATGTTAAAGGAGAGGATTATAAGAATATGGGAAGGAAGATATTTTTTCATTGTGTTTCTTCTCCTCTACCACTCTCTCTCAAAATCAGTTTCTCTCCCTCCTTTCTCTCATCCACACGCCACTTCCCCTCACCCAAATCCTTCAAGCTTTCATTCCAATCCTTGTGAGAAGCTTATGCAAGTAAACTTGAGTTGGAAGCTAGAGTAATAGGAAGAATAAGGAAGGAACAGCTAGGGTTTGCAAGAAACAAGTTGAACCAGCACCAATTAAGGCATAGGTGAGCTCAGTTCAGATTATAGAACCTATTTAGAGTGTCTTTGACAAGTTTTACAAGTTTTAGAAAGTTTTCTAGTTTACCCTAATTTCCTTGATTGTCTAATCTTTGCTCATGAGTGTTTATGATTGTTAATTTATGAAAGAAAATCATATTTATCATGTTTGAGAAGCATGGGTACTGTTAAATGGGCAAAAATGGTGGAAATCACGTTTTTACACTGGTTTTTACTGATACGGTCGCTGTAGCGACGGATGGTCGCTTGTAGCGACCAAACTGGGATTTTTCCCTGCCTAGCCGCGCTTGTAGCGACCACGCAGGCGCTTGTAGCGACGGTTGTCGCTTGTAGCGAGGAACTGGGCGCTGTAGCGACCAAGTTCTGCCTGCTGTCGCTTGTAGCGACCAGATGGGCGCTGTAGCGACCAGCCTTGAACAGTCCAACCTAGTTGAGCTGTTCTGGGGGTTCTGGTTCGCGCGTGCATGGCTTTTGACAACTGATTTTCTATAATATATTTTAGAAATTTAAACCACCATTTTAGTTCATTTCAAATGCTTCCAAAGATTAAGATATTACTTGAGCAAAGGTTATACAAAGCTTGGAAATTCATAAATTAAAGTTGTAGGCTTAAGAAAGCCCTAGGAATGGCTCATGATAACGATGGGTCAAGCACCTTGATAGGTTAATAAGAATATTACCAAGTTCAAGATTCGAACCTTCTATAGGTTAAGAGTTCAGAATTAGTAAGATTAAGCCGTGGCCTTCGATGTTCACGCCAGTGGGACACGAATGGTTCACGTAGAGAATATACTAAAGTTTATTACATTTAAGTCGTGGCTTTCATCGTTCACGCCAGTGGGACATGAAATGTTCACGTTCCAGTTACAGATTATTTATTCGCGTCTTCCGTCGTTCACGCCAGTGGGACACGGGAGGTTTACGCCTCAGTTAAAACTTATATTAAGTCGTGTCTTCTGTTGTTCACGCCAGTGGGACACAGGAGGTTCACGCCAGTGGGACGTGTTATTCCGCAAGGGTAACCGCACGACGACAAGAGGAGTCCGGTGTTAGCCTGATATGATAGGAATTTTCACCGGTTATCAGGGGAATGTGCTTCGGGGTTACTCCACCCGGGGGCATTCCGTAAAATGAACCCAGATAATAATGTTTGTTCAACGCTAACAGCTAACTCAAAGTATCAGTTATTATTCTATTATATTATCAGTCAGACAATAATTATTCAGACAATTATCAGATATCAGTCAGCAGTTATCAGACGGTGATCCTAGGTTTCCCTTGATCACCAATTCAGCAGAATCAGTCAGATGACCCTCTATGGGTAAGTTAAGACTTGGCGATCATAGGTATCCCCAAGATCGCCGAGGTAGGCACGGCGACCCTAGGTTCCCTGAGGTTGCCAAACAGTAGGTAGGGTAGGAGCTCACTGAGACTTTATGTCTCATCCCTTTCCTTCTGGTGCAGGTTCTTCTCAGGTGGCACAACGCAAAGGTAAAGAGAAAGCTACGGATTGATCGTGCCGTATTGTGTTTTATCTTGTGGATGTTGTAAAAGATTAATGTATATGATGTATATTATAAGGAATGTTATGTATTGGATCTTGAGTTGTATCATGAACTTATGTATTGTGGAATTAATAAACATCTTTTCTGTATTGTATTTAATGTATCCAGTACGAAATTTTAATACTCGTAAGAGATCCTAGGCAATCTCTACATGGGTGTTACAATTTGGTATCAGAGTAGGTCGATTCAGACCGTGCCTTGGGTCATTAAAGTACAATCCAAGTTTATGGACCTCTTGGATCCAGGACATTATTCTAGATGTTATGTTCAGTTAAAACTGATCACTTTGACTTGTATATGACAGCTAGGATAAGATGTCTGGGAGAAGAAGAGGTAGACCTCGTACTAATCAAGCTAGTGACGAAAGTGGAGGACCCAGTATGAATTCTTGGGAACAAATGATTCAACAACAACAGGCCTGGCAGCAACAGTATCAGGAGCAACAAGCTCAGAATGCATTACAGTATCAGCAAATGATGCTGATGATGCAACAACAGTCTCAGCAACAAGCCCAGGCTCAACAACAATGGATGGAGATGATGCAGCAGGGTCAAGGTTTCCATCCACAGCCACCACCCCCTCCAGTAATTGGTAATCCAGTGTTCCGGGAGTATAACAGGCATCACCCTCCGGAGTTCAATGGAGAAGGTGAACCACAAGAAGCTAGAAAATGGATTAAGCAGATGGAGAAGATCTTTAGAATGGCTGAATGCTCAGAGGAAGATAAAGTGGTCTACGCTACGAACCAACTAAGAGGCGCAGCAGAAGATTGGTGGGAATCTGCTCAGCGCAGGATGGAAGCCAATGGTGTAGAAGTGAATTGGGAGAACTTTAAAGGAGTGATGTTAGAAAAGTATTTACCTTTGTCCTACAAGGTAAAGAAAGAACAAGAGTTCCTAGAGTTGAAACAAGGTAATATGTCGGTTGCTGAGTTCACAAAGAAATTTGAGGAGTTGTCCTACTATTCTACACACAATGAATATGCCGAGAATGAAGTGTGGAAAATGAATCAGTATAAAAGAAGTTTAAGAGGCGAGATAGATACAGCAGTTAGCCTTCAAAGAACTGCGAGTTACGATGAGTTGGTGCATGATAGTTTAGTAGTCGAGGCGGGACTTGCAAAGGCCTCAAAAGAAAGAGCAGCAGCTTATGAGAAGAAGAAAAGCAGGATGTCAGATAAGTATCACGATAAGCTTAAGCCGAAAGGATCTCCTCAGAGAGGAAAACAGACCTACTCTCCACAATATAATCCTTTGAGGACAAATCCTACTTGCAAGACATGCGGTAGAATGCATAAAGGAGAGTGCTTGGTTGGAGCTGGAATTTGTTATGGATGTAAACAGCCAGGGCATTTCATATCAGAGTGTCCAAACAGACGTGGTAAGGGATCAGCTGAAGGAACAACTACTAGTAGGGGCAGAGTGTACTCTCTTGACGGCGCCAAGGCTTCGGCCAATGAAGATTTAATTGCCGGTATGTGTTATTTGGGTACAAATCCAGTAAAAGTTCTATTTGATTGCGGCGCTACATGTTCTTTTATTTCATATAAATGTGTGGAGACGCTGCAATTACCCTTGTCTCCGTTGAACCCTCCAATGTTAGTATCCACCGCTACTGAAGGCGGAATTGAGGCTAAGTATGTTTGTGAAAGCTGTCCTATCACTGTGTCTAGCAAGACTTACTATGTTGATTTAGTTTGTCTCCCGATGGAGCAACTGGATGTAATTTTAGGCATGGATTGGCTCTCTGCTAATCATGTCTATATAGGATGTTCAGAGAAGAGTATTTATATGCCTACCAGTGATACGACAGAAGGTGTGGCTTTATCAGAATTGATTAACCGCACCCATCAGTTAATCCAGTTCATTTGTGCTCAAGATAAGGGATTCTATATCATGCTCACTGTGGCTTCAGAGTCAGAATTAAGTCCCAGTGACATTCCTGTTGTTAATGAGTACCTAGATGTTTTCCCTTCAGAAGTAACTAGTTTACCTCCAGAGCGTGAGGTGGAGTTTTCCATCGATTTGATTCCAGGATCGGAGCCAGTGTCTGTGGCCCCGTACAGAATGTCACCAATAGAGTTGAAGGAGTTGAAATCTCAACTCGAAGATTTAATCCAGAAACATTTCATCAGACCTAGTGTATCACCATGGGGTGCTCCAGTTTTGTTAGTCAAGAAAAAGGATGGAAGCATGAGGCTATGTATTGACTACCGCCAACTAAACAAAGTGACTATCAAGAACAGGTATCCTCTTCCAAGGATAGATGATCTTCTAGACCAGCTCAAGGGAGCAACAGTGTTTTCCAAGATTGATCTTCGATCGGGTTATCATCAGATTCGTATTAAATCTTCAGATGTGTCTAAAACGGCGTTTCGAACGCGTTATGGGCACTATGAATTTCTAGTTATGCCTTTCGGTGTAACTAATGCCCCAGCAGTATTTATGGATTACATGAACAGGATATTCCAGCCCTATCTTGATCAATTTGTGGTGATTTTCATTGATGACATCTTGATCTATTCTAAGGATCCTCAGGAGCATGCTCAGCATTTGAGAATTGTCTTGGATGTCCTTAGAGACAAGCAGCTGTATGCTAAGTTTAGTAAGTGTGAATTCTGGTTATCTGAGATTAAGTTTTTGGGTCATGTTATTTCTCAAGGAGGAGTAGCTGTTGATCCATCTAAAGTAGAGGCTGTTCTCAATTGGGAAAGACCAAAGAATGTAGCTGAAGTCAGGAGCTTTCTAGGCTTGGCAGGTTACTATCGAAGATTCATCATGAAGTTTTCTCAGATTGCTTTACCCCTGTCACGCCTCACCAGAAAAGATGTACCCTTTATTTGGGATGATGAATGTGAAGAAAGTTTCAGAGTTTTAAAGAAGAAATTGACTAAGGCCCCTGTATTGGCAATACCAGATCCTGAAAGGAGATACACCGTTTTCTGCGATGCATCTTCCAAGGGACTGGGAAGTGTCCTCATGCAAGGAGAAAGTGTAATAGCTTATGCCTCTAGACAGCTCAAGACCCATGAGGAGAATTACCCCACTCATGATCTTGAGTTAGCAGCCATAGTATTTGCATTGAAGATATGGAGACATCATTTGTATGGTGCGCAATTTGATTTGTTCAGCGACCATAAGAGTTTAAAGTATTTGTTTGATCAACGAGATCTGAATATGAGGCAAAGGCGATGGATGGAGTATTTGAAGGATTTTGATTTTGATCTGAAATACCATCCAGGAAAGGCAAATGTGGTGGCAGATGCCTTAAGTCGAAAGGCTTTGGTTAAATCTGAGGTGATGATGCACACGTGTGGGTTGTATGAAAAGTTTAGAGACCTTAATCTTCATGTTACCGATTTGGATGGTGGTATCTTGTTAAACAAGTTAGATATTTCGTGCGACCTACGATCTCGGATTGCACAAGCGCAGAGCATAGATATGGATCTTCAAAGAAAAGTTAGCCAACCGGAGTTTTCTTTTGCACCTGATGGAACATTACTGTTTGAGGGAAGAGTTTACGTCCCGAACGATGAGGAATTGAAAAGGTTAATTTTAGAAGAGGCGCATAAGAGCAGTTTCAGTATTCATCCAGGCACCACCAAGATGTACCAAGATTTGAAAAGAGATTATTGGTGGCCGAGCATGAAAAGAGATGTTGCGGAATTTGTAGCGCGTTGTATTGTCTGTCAGCAGGTGAAGATTGAACATCAAAGACCTGCGGGAATGTTAGTACCCTTGGAAATTCCACAGTGGAAATGGGAGGATATAACCATGGATTTTGTGAGTGGATTACCTCGGACGCAGCGAGGACATGACTCCATATGGGTAATAGTGGACCGGTTAACCAAGTCAGCACACTTCTTGCCGGTTAAGACCACTTACCGAGCTTCTCAGTATGCTGAATTGTTTATTGCAGAGATAGTGAAACTCCATGGTGTACCTGCTAGTATAGTGTCTGACAGAGATCCTATCTTCACTTCTCACTTTTGGAAAGCTTTTCAGAAAGCTTTGGGGACAAGATTAAAGATGAGCACGTCCCATCATCCTCAGACAGATGGACAATCAGAAAGAACTATTCAAACATTAGAGGATATGTTACGTGCATGTATCCTAGAAGATGGAGGAAGTTGGAATGATCACCTACCACTGATCGAATTTTCTTACAACAACAGTTACCACTCTAGCATTGGAATGGCACCATATGAAGCTCTATATGGTAGGAAATGTAGAACCCCGCTTTGTTGGGCTGAGGTTGGAGATAAGAGCATTCTGGGTCCAGAGATCATTCAGGAGACGACTCTAAAGATTAAGTCTATTCAAGATAAAATGAGATCAGCACAAAGTCGTCAGAAAAGTTATGCTGATAGGAGGCGAAGACCCTTAGAGTTTGATGAAGGAGATCATGTGTTTCTTAAGGTTACACCCAAGCTGGGATTAAGAGGAGCATTCCGAACCAAGAAACTTTGTCCAAGATATGTAGGACCTTTTCAGATACTTAGACGGGTCGGTCCAGCAGCTTATCAGTTAGCGCTGCCCCCAGCCATGTCAGGATTGCATGATGTATTCCACGTCTCCCAGCTGAGGAAGTTTATCCCTGATCCTTTTCAACCAGTGGAATTGGACAGTATTGATTTGAGGTCAGACTTGACTTTTCAACCTGAGCCAGACCAGATAATTGATCGTGATGTTAAGACTTTGCGAAACAAAGAAATTCCTATTGTTAAAGTGGTATGGAAAGGTTCTCCCGACGGCGAAGCAACGTGGGAGCTAGAATCAGAGATGCAAGAGAACTATCCCCATCTATTTTCAGGTAAATTCTAAATTTCGAGGACGAAATTTCTTTAAGGGGGGTAGATTGTAATATCCCGCTTGTTAATATCAGTTAACAGTGTTAGAGCAATTAATAAGCGTGGCAATTTAGTAATTCAGGCGATGGCAAAATTGTAAATATGTTAAAGGAGAGGATTATAAGAATATGGGAAGGAAGATATTTTTTCATTGTGTTTCTTCTCCTCTACCACTCTCTCTCAAAATCAGTTTCTCTCCCTCCTTTCTCTCATCCACACGCCACTTCCCCTCACCCAAATCCTTCAAGCTTTCATTCCAATCCTTGTGAGAAGCTTATGCAAGCAAACTTGAGTTGGAAGCTAGAGTAATAGGAAGAATAAGGAAGGAACAGCTAGGGTTTGCAAGAAACAAGTTGAACCAGCACCAATTAAGGCATAGGTGAGCTCAGTTCAGATTATAGAACCTATTTAGAGTGTCTTTGACAAGTTTTACAAGTTTTAGAAAGTTTTCTAGTTTACCCTAATTTCCTTGATTGTCTAATCTTTGCTCATGAGTGTTTATGATTGTTAATTTATGAAAGAAAATCATATTTATCATGTTTGAGAAGCATGGGTACTGTTAAATGGGCAAAAATGGTGGAAATCACGTTTTTACACAGGTTTTTACTGATACGGTCGCTGTAGCGACGGATGGTCGCTTGTAGCGACCAAACTGGGATTTTTCCCTGCCTAGCCGCGCTTGTAGCGACCACGCAGGCGCTTGTAGCGACGGTTGTCGCTTGTAGCGAGGAACTGGGCGCTGTAGCGACCAAGTTCTGCCTGCTGTCGCTTGTAGCGACCAGATGGGCGCTGTAGCGACCAGCCTTGAACAGTCCAACCTAGTTGAGCTGTTCTGGGGGTTCTGGTTCGCGCGTGCATGGCTTTTGACAACTGATTTTCTATAATATATTTTAGAAATTTAAACCACCATTTTAGTTCATTTCAAATGCTTCCAAAGATTAAGATATTACTTGAGCAAAGGTTATACAAAGCTTGGAAATTCATAAATTAAAGTTGTAGGCTTAAGAAAGCCCTAGGAATGGCTCATGATAACGATGGGTCAAGCACCTTGATAGGTTAATAAGAATATTACCAAGTTCAAGATTCGAACCTTCTATAGGTTAAGAGTTCAGAATTAGTAAGATTAAGCCGTGGCCTTCGATGTTCACGCCAGTGGGACACGAATGGTTCACGTAGAGAATATACTAAAGTTTATTACATTTAAGTCGTGGCTTTCATCGTTCACGCCAGTGGGACATGAAATGTTCACGTTCCAGTTACAGATTATTTATTCGCGTCTTCCGTCGTTCACGCCAGTGGGACACGGGAGGTATACGCCTCAGTTAAAACTTATATTAAGTCGTGTCTTCTGTTGTTCACGCCAGTGGGACACAGGAGGTTCACGCCAGTGGGACGTGTTATTCCGCAAGGGTAACCGCACGACGACAAGAGGAGTCCGGTGTTAGCCTGATATGATAGGAATTTTCACCGGTTATCAGGGGAATGTGCTTCGGGGTTACTCCACCCGGGGGCATTCCGTAAAATGAACCCAGATAATAATGTTTGTTCAACGCTAACAGCTAACTCAAAGTATCAGTTATTATTCTATTATATTATCAGTCAGACAATAATTATTCAGACAATTATCAGATATCAGTCAGCAGTTATCAGACGGTGATCCTAGGTTTCCCTTGATCACCAATTCAGCAGAATCAGTCAGATGACCCTCTATGGGTAAGTTAAGACTTGGCGATCATAGGTATCCCCAAGATCGCCGAGGTAGGCACGGCGACCCTAGGTTCCCTGAGGTTGCCAAACAGTAGGTAGGGTAGGAGCTCACTGAGACTTTATGTCTCATCCCTTTCCTTCTGGTGCAGGTTCTTCTCAGGTGGCACAACGCAAAGGTAAAGAGAAAGCTACGGATTGATCGTGCCGTATTGTGTTTTATCTTGTGGATGTTGTAAAAGATTAATGTATATGATGTATATTATAAGGAATGTTATGTATTGGATCTTGAGTTGTATCATGAACTTATGTATTGTGGAATTAATAAACATCTTTTCTGTATTGTATTTAATGTATCCAGTACGAAATTTTAATACTCGTAAGAGATCCTAGGCAATCTCTACATGGGTGTTACAGAGAAAGTAAAAACATTTGGTAAATTAAAGGACCATTAAATTTGAGATTTCCAAGTTCAAACTTCAAAAGAAAGAAAAATTGTAAAGAATCAAAAAATTTATTATTGTATGAAAATAGTAAATTTAGTTAGTAATAATTTTAAGTGCTTGTTTTTCCAAACCACAGTCGAAAGATTTGAACATGATATTCTGTTTTTCTTTTGAAGGGATATATCATAAACAAAATCGTACTTGGTGTCATTTGGTTGTAAAGAGATATGAAGAACAAAAAAAATAAACAACAAAACAAACAATAAACAACTAAACAAAATAGAGAAAAGTGTGATAGAAGTTGTGATGTGAAATTGTGTTAACCCGATCACATAATTTATAGACATATTTCAAGGGATAATTTAGTAAAATGAATGGCTTTTTTAGGGACGTGATATGACCGTTTTTAACATTATAAAAAAAAAAATTGGACGCATGAAAATTGGTCAAATTAATAATTCGGATTTTTTTAAAATGAAAGTTTAATGCTTTTTTTAACTTAAATATATATCTTTGAAATGAGAACTTTTTTCCTTAAATATCATATTAAAATCATTGACCAAGTTGAATGTAATTTTAATGCATATTCAATGCTTCTATTATTTTAAATGTCGGTTCAAATAAAAAGTTTCAGATCGATGATTGATTTATTTTCTTTTTTCGCAGCCGAACAATTTGAATCCTGACATTTCAATTTTCTTTTGAAGGGATATACCAGAAACGGAATCGACTTTCGATGTCATTTGGTTGTAAAGAAGTATTAAGAAGATACAATAGAACACCTAACAAAATAGAAAGAAAGACGATTGGAGTTGTGAGGTGAAATTCTACTAACCTATATATCTAATTTATAGTCTATTCAAGGGGTAATTTTGTAAATAGGAATTCATTATTTTTTATTTCGAAAATGTAACGGAAAATAATTAATCAAAATAATTGATGCGATTTAAGGAACTGGATATTTGACGAATTATTCTCATTGAATCTATTTCATTAAAATTTAGCCAATATACTTTTTTTTTAAGAAAATTCTTATTAATGAAGGCCTTAAGGAATATATGGAATTCCGAACATTTCAAATATATATTTGAACAAATGATGGAATAATAAGAATATTATGAACCGAATTCCTTTAATAACTGTTATCGAACTGAATGATCATTTTTTTAAAAAAAAATTGACACATTTCAAATGGTTAAAGGCATTTATTAATTGGTTAATGTATATTTGATCAATTTTTTCAGCAATATTTAAAATATTAAAATATCAATTATATATTGATTTGTATCCATATTTGTTTGCCATTCATATTATTATGAAAATAAAAATAAGCTAATTTCATTAAATGTCAAATGCATGATATTGTTTGGTTTAGTTTACTTTGTCAAGTGGCAAGGGAAGGCATTATAAAGAAACATTTCTCAAAATTGGATTTCTATGAGCCACAATTTCTACTCACTTTGTCTTTCAATTTAAAATAAAAAACAATAAAATATTATGATACGGTTAGTGTCCATGATTCTTTGACATTGTTGATATAAGAAATCATGTTTGCTTTACAATACGTGTTTTACTATTCAATGTTAATTATTGTCAATAAAAAGACACTATTCAATACTAATTAATCATAGATAATTTGACGTGGAAAAAGGATTAGAACAAATATGTACAATACAATTATTATTGAATTTTAGGTAGTACAATATTGAGGTGAAAAAACATGATGTGAAACAAAATAACGTTTTGAGGTAGTACCGTCCTTAATCATTAATCTTCAAATCAATTCGATTCATATTTAAAAGAATAACATTTAATGAATTTTATTCGGAAATTAAATTGTTAAATTTTACATTGTTTGAATTGTAATGTAATTAAGTCATTTATGAGCAAAAACATATGAGAAAAGAGATGTGTTTATCGAATTTTGTGTCAAGAGAGAGCTTTTTAAATCGGTCTCAAATAATAATAATAATAATAATAAAAATAATAATAATAATAATAATAATATTATTATTATTATTATTATTATTATTATTATTATTATTATTATTATTATTATACATTCGAATTTTCCATGTACATGTAATATACAATAAATTAATAATTTCACATCATGAAAAAAAGGTGCATTCACAATCCACAACACGTAGATTTCCAACAGAATAAAACGATATTCTCTCAATTCTTTGTCATACTTGTACATGGAAAAAAATTGACGAAATAGTTTAATTGTTTTTTTTAAAGAAGTTTAATTGTTATTTCTTATACACTTAATCTAATTATGTCTTATTATCTCAGCGTCTTTTGTAATGCTCCATATTATGACTCTTTTTTCTCATAAGCGGCTTTCTATGAGTCACCATTTCTAATCACTTTGTCTCCCCATCTGAAATAAAAAAACAATAAAAGATATAAAAGTAAAAAGCTTTATGTAATCTAATAAAAGAAAATAAAAATGAAAAAAAACAATATATGTTAATGATAGATATTATCAATTTTCAATCATGTACAAACAAAAATCTAACAACATGAACAATGGAAATTGAATCGATTTTTAGAATAGGACTCGTGGAAAATAAGACGAACATAAGAAAACAAAGAAAAATGCAACAAACAAAGAAAATAGGGGATTAGAGAAACTTTAAATATTTTGGATTGTATGTTGAAAGTGATGTGAAAATTGTGAGTATCATAAGCAATATTTATAGGAAAAAAAATCAAGTAAACACAATAATTACTCCGTTTTTTTTTGTTGAGAGAGAACAATAGTTATTCCCTTGATTTATACATCAATTTGAAAAAAAAAAAAAACACTAAACATTTGAAATTAGAAAAAAAAAATCATATTTTTTTCGAATCATCTTGATCTAATTTTTTTTATTCTTCTTAGACCAATAATTTTTTGAACTTATTTTATCACATGCTCACATTTACACTACATCATGTTAAGAACCTGCGTGTCAATTGAAGTTTTTTTTTATAAAAGTAGTTTTAATGCAAATTTAAACTCAAATATATTTTCGGAAAGTTTTTTTACTATCATGGATACATTTTTGATATATATGTATATTGGACTAATGGTAATGCTAGTATTATAAAAAATATATAATTAGTTTTATTTAAGAAAAAAATAAAATTAGTTGTTTCATTGTTTACAAAAAATTATAAAGTTTTTTTTGAGCATTTTTTAGTTAAAAAAACTTATTCAAATCATTGACCAAATTAAGAGAAAGATTTAATGCTTTTAAAAAAATAAATATTGCATTAATTGGTAAGTAAAAATATAAACCGTTACATAATCATTTTAAAATAGCATTAAATGTCAAAAACATGAAAAGACTTGGTTGATTTTAGGATGCCACATGTCATTATAATAGGGTGATGTTTGCATTTTCATATATATATTTGAGAAAAAACCTCAAATGTACACTATATAGATATAGATATAAAGAACTTAATATTGTTGACTCATTTATCGATATTTTATTTCATGTATACTACAAAAAAAAATATCTTAAATAGAGTCATGCTGCTATGAATGTGACGACGTACTTACACTCAATTTACTATAGAAGATAAATAAAAGAAATTATGTCATTACCCATGGTCAAAAATCATATGTAGCTAAAAGAAGTCATGGGTAACACCGAATTGGTAAGGATTATCCGCAACCACAATATGGTGGAAAAAATCCTTGTGCAAACGAAATTTGATTGTTACACTTTCATTGTCCATTTCCTTTGAATTGAAGAGTGTAACACCCATAATGAGATTGTTTAAGATCTCAAGAAGCGTTAAATTTCGTACTGTATACATTAAATTACAATACGGAAATTTAAGACTGAATAACATATATATGCATAACAAAAGTCATTACATCGGATACATAGTATGTAACATGTCTATATAAGTACTAACTGGTGAGTACAAAATATCTAAAATGGTCTGGTACATGATACTACATAACATAAATATCCGAGTATATAACATAATATTATAACATAGGCCAGAGCATAGAACTAGCACGATCAATCGGTAGCCTTCTCCTTACCCATGCTGTGTGAGTTCCACGATCAATCAAAAGGATTGGGATGAGACATAATGTCTCAGTGAGTTCCACCTATCCTAGGCTGTTGACAACCTCGGGGGGACTTACGATTGCCATATTTTTATACTCAACCCATTCTGGGTTTATATGGTTCTTGTCTGCTTCACTGAGTAATTGGGGAAAACTAGATTACTATTTGCACTTTTAATGTTATATCATAATTCTTGTTTCATTACACTTAAAAGAGTTAGAGTGTAACAAACATTAAATATCTGGGTTGATTTTACGGAATGCATTCGAGTGGAGTAACCCCAGAGTACATCCCTCTGATAACCGGTGAAAACTCTTATTTGAGGCTAGTCACCAGACTCCTCTTCTCGTCATGGGGGCCACCCTTGCGGAATGTCCCGTCCCACTGGCGTGAACCTCCCGTATCCCACTGGCGTGAATAACAAAGAGACACGACTTAACTGATATTTTAATTAATTATCTGAACTGCTACGTGTACCCTTAGTGTCCCACTGACGTGAACATCTGAGGCACGTTCTGATATACATGTAATTGTACCTAAATAAGGTTCTAAGCTGTAGTTAAAGATGTAGTGATCTCGTCTTTAATATCTAAGAAATTATACATTCCCGAGTCAGTGGCCTACCCATAACTAATTGTAATCTAGTCTTGTCAAATTCTCACATTTCTGTTAACAAGACGATATCTCATATTAATCCTTGGTTTACACTTGCCTGAGTTTATCTTGAAGGTTTTAAACAGTCCTTGGGCAGTAGGATTCATTTATAAGAGAACAGGGTGCCTTGCTCAGCGAGCATCTTCTCGCTTCAGCTAGCTGGGTTTAGAACAGTTCGCTTCAGCGATCTTGATCTTCGTTGTAGCGACGTTAACCAAAAACGAAACCTGCTAAGCTCGCTGCGGCGAGCATGACAGTTTCTGGAAAATCCAGAAATGAAAACCTGTTAAGCTCGCTGCGGCGAACCCAAGCTCGCTCAGCGAGCATGACAGTTTCTGGAAAATCGATAAACGTGTTTCTATGACCAAGGCTGCCCTTGTACCCAGAATCGTGTAATACTTCTAAAAACTTTTAAAAACATAATATATGCAAGTGTATTCAAGAATTTACATGGGAGGTCATCAATTAACAAACTATGGCACTAATTATTCTATCAATCAAAAAGAGTAAGTTTCACTCATGGATAAAATACCCAAGGTGAGGTTCACTATCTAATGAGAACTCACCTGCTAACAACTTCTGATTCTAGCTCTGCTTCTGCTCCCAACTATAGCTTCAATTCCTTCCTTTAATTCTTGCCTCTAAACGTCAAAATAACCCAAATGAGCTTCAATTGAGAACACGTATGTTGATTTGGCATGAGATTTGGTGAGAAATTTGTGGATCTAAGGTGGAATAGGGGGAAGCTCGAGAGAGAGAGAGAGAGAGAGAGAGAGAGAGAGAGAGAGAGAGAAGGGGTTTGTTTGTTAGTGAGAGAAATTGAAGGAAAAATGAGGAATAGTGAGACTTGGACATATATATATATATATATATAGCTCCTCTATGAAATTTACCTTTTTGCCCTTTGCATTAAAATTTCACTGACACAATATCTTTCACGGATAAAAGACTGAGTTTTAAGCGGGATTCTACAAAGAGGCTCCCCAATACATAAATGGACCATTGGTCATCAACACTTCATTAATTTCATTTTTTTTCCACTAATTCTTCATTATTTACTTAATTTTCTTGATATTACACATGTATTGAAAAATAAACAAAAAGTAGTAAAATACTTCTAAAAACATAATAAAAACAAATACATATTTAAATAAAACAGGGGTATAAATATTTAGATTGAACAAACGTTTCACTTTAAACGATATGTAAAGAACAAACAAAAAAACAATTTTTAATAACATTTGTATAGGTTAAAATAAACGAGACTCAATAAATATCTATCCAAAAGTTTTAAGAAAAACATCAATCTAGTCTAGCATAAACAAGTCTCAAATGAAAAATACAATGGAAATGAGAAGGTGGCAGTGGATGACGTCTGGGGCATAGGTAAAGCAATAGGAGTGAAATTCAATGGCGATAAATCTAATATGTTTAATGAGCTCTTCGGGGTAGGGAGAGGGAAGCGAGCTCAACCCGGGGAGAAGGTAGACGTAGTGGTAGGGCCGGATGATGGTGCGTGTTAGCTAGGTGGGAGGGTCGGTGTAGGGGGTGAACGGTTGGAATGAGGATTCTTTCTTGGAATGTTCGTGGATTGGGAGGGGCGGATAAGAGAAAAGAAGTTCAGAAATTGGTCGGCGAGAAACATCTGGTTATTATGTGTCTTCAAGAAACAAAGTTGTAGACGTGTGATACGTTTTTATGTGATTCTTTGTGGGGCGCAACGCCTTACGATTTCTCCTTTCGCTCCTCTTTGGGTGCTTCAGGGGGCCTATTGACCCTTTGGGATTCGTCGGAAGTGGAGTTGTGGTCGACGGTGAGTTTTGATCATGTGTTAATGATCCATGGTAACTTCATTCGGTCTCATGAGCAGTTTTACTTGTTTAATGTTTATGCGCCTTGCGAGGCTGCCCCGAAACAGTTATTGTGGGAGTCGTTGACAGTGCGGATTCAATTATTGATGGGGGAGAAGGTGTGTGTGTGTGGTGACTTTAATGCAGTTCAGTGCGTGGAAGAGAGAAGGTCAGTTCGGTTGTTAGCACAAACTATAGATCATGTTCCTTTTAATCAGTTCATAGAGGACAATTGTTTGGTTGACCTGCCTCTACGTGGCAGAAGTTACACGTGGTATAAGGGTGATGGCCTGTCTATGAGTCTCTTGGATAGGTTTCTTCTCTCGGACGATTGGTGCTTGGCATGGCCGAATTGTGTGCAAGAGGCCGTGTTGAGGGGTTTATCTGACCATTGTCCCTTTGTCTTGTCGGTTGATGAGGAAAACTGGGGGCCAAGACCGGTGTGTATGTTGAAGTGTTGGCAGGATCTACTGAGATACAGACAGTTTGTTTCTACTAAGTGGAAATCTTTTCAGGTAGAAGGTTGGGGAGGCTATGTGCTGAAAGAGAAATTGAAATTAATGAAACTGGCCTTGAAGGAGTGGCATGCTTCCCATGCTCAGAATTTACCTAGCAAAATCAATGCTCTTAAAATTTGCCGATCAGTCTTGGAGTGTAGATTGAAAGCTGAGATTCTCTCTGATCTGGAACTGGATGAATATCATAGTATCACTTCAGAGATTTTTTCTTTGTCGCGCATTCAAACTAGTATTTGTTGGCAGCAGTCACGGGCTAAGTGGTTATGTGAAGGTGACGCAAACTATAAATATTTTCACTCCGTGGTGGCTGGGAGACGTCGTCGGAACGTGATCTCATCTTTTTTGGTGGATGGAGAGGTTGTGGAGGGCATTCAGGCGGTCCGCCAAGGGGTGTTCTCTCATTTCGAGTCTCACTTCAAGGCTCGCAATTTAGATAGGCATGGGTTGGCGAACCTTCACTTCAGGAGGTTGTTTTTGTCTGAAGGGGTGGTCTGATTAAACCTTTATCGGTGGATGAAGTCAAGAAGGCCGTGTGGGACTGTGATAGTTTCAAGAGTCCTGGCCCAGATAGTATTAACTTCGGGTTTATCAAGGAGTTTTGGGTGGAGTTGAAGGATGATTTACTGCGGTTTGTGACGGAGTTTCATCAAAACGGTCGATTAACGAAAGGTATTAACAACACCTTCATTGCTCTTATCCCAAAACTAGACAGCCCCCAGAGCCTGAATGATTTTTGACCTATTTCTCTAGTGGGGAGTTTGTATAAAGTTTCTGGCAAAGCTGTTATCAAACAGACTGCGAATGGTGATTGGTAGTGTCATTTTGGAGGCACAGTCTATAAGGACTTGATCCCCGAGACTACTAATCAACGATAAATAAACACCTAACATGCAATCGGAACCTTACATTTCTTCATAAAACTCATATTAAACATATAATATGAAAATCTCATCAATAAAAATAAACATATCGCAGCGGAATATCTCAACATACATATAATCATCTCGGGTTATCTCAAAACACCTCAAAATAAATACATAAATATATGGATCATAAAGATCACTCAACATAAATCCAACAGAGTACGAAAAATAAAATCTCGGACGACATCCTAATCAGAGCATCCTAACTCTAGACGTCTCCAAGCAAAGCATAAAACATGAGTTATGCGTCAAGCCACAACCCATCACGACTCACCGGAAGCAAGCACTCAATGCACAATTACCTCATACAAGTCTAACTACACCATCATATCAACTCATCATTCACAGTCATTCAATTCATACCATCATGGATAAACAATTAACAAGTTAGTTATAACAGTTCATCACATCACATCTTCAATGCACAATTACCACTTAGATGCACAAATTCTCATCACACATTAATACATAAGACTCAACTTATGCAATGCTCCTAGACGACTCTATATGATTTACGGTACCGCCACCGATGAATTCCTCGAGATCTATAACCACGCAATGAATTCACCATACAATCTCCGATGAAATCCTCGAGGCTTAAACCCCGCCATGAAATCACCATAGGACTGACTTATGAATGCATGGACCAACATAGAGACTCGACAATGCTCACCAAATATACTCATCATTTGTTATACGATTATCTCCGTCATATAACATGTCATCACCAAAACTCCACTTAACGCATTATCAAATCACTAAGGCCACACATCAAGTCAAGTATTCAAACATCGTCACTTAATACGCAACATGTATCATCATCATTTACTCAAACATCATCAATAGCATCATCAATAGCATCATCAATAACATCATCTATAACATCGTTCACATATTCACTTCACAAATTTTACTCATCGCATTCTCATCATTAATCACCCATAGCACATCATTATTAATAGAAACTTCATCAATACATACTCATTTATTAGGTCTAAAGGCTTCCTTAGGCTCATCATTAATTATAGAGATGTTTCATAGATCATTGGAAAAGTATACAGAAGTTTTCACGAAAAATGTGTCATGACCTATGTGTAGTGAATCACTCATAACTCAAGTTCTAGAAATCTAAATGAAGTCAAACCAATGTCATATGAAAGCTAACATCCATAACTACAACTATCATGTTTACTCCGAAACCCAATTCAACACGGAAAATGGTAAAATAACCAAAAGAAAGCGGAATTTGGATTTCTGTCCTGACCAATTTCGTGGCACGATGGCTTCCCATCGTGGCACGATAATTCTAGTGCCAGAACACCAAATTCTGGACTCAGCATCGTGGCACGATGGTCCCTATCGTGGCACGATAATAGAAACAGTCAGCCACCCGAAATCAGTTTTTAAAGCACATTTTTCACCAAAAATCACTTGTAAATCACTTAATTCAATCCCAACACACCCAAATCATTACCCATGATCAAAACACTTATAATTAACACTTCCACCACTTCATAACACCAACTACACACTCAAAATCATGATTTCTATCCACTTTTCCAAAACTTCAACAACAACACATAATCACAACTTAACCATGAATTTATCACTTCAAATCTTATACAAACAGAACATTCTCATACTCAATATCATAACAAGAATATAGAACACATCTTAACATCATTTCATCAACAACTTAGTCATTACAATAACAACTTAATCATTTTCACTTAATTAAGTTATTTTCACCAAACACAACAACAATCAGCTTATTTCACAACCAAACCACACAATCACATGGATTCTCATACTTATCACATATCATGTTCAATTCAACTTAAATCATCACCAACATCACTCATTAATCATGTTCTTCATCAAATTCAACAAAACTCATCAATTTTCATAGGTTACCCAAAACAACAACAACCATGAAGTTTAACATGAACAACACTCAATTTCAACAACCTTAACATAATCAATTTCATCATCAACAATTAAGCACGAATTTGACATAATTAAAATCAATTAATCATAAGCTAAAATACACCCAAACATACCCCAAGCTTATTAAAACTAATTAATGAAGATAATCTTCCCCCTTACCTTAGTTTCTTCACTTCTCTTGCTAACCCACTTGAAATCAACAATCTCCCCTTTAGTTCTTCTAGATTCCTCTTTTTCCTCTTCTCCAAATTTCTCTCTTGTTTTCTCTCTCTACGTCTCTCTAGTTTTGTGTTAATTGTGAAGGCCTAATGAAAATAACACTACACAATTTTCTTAAATATTAATGGACTAGGTTAACTCACCTTAATGGGCTTAGTCAATTCTCATAACACTAAAATAACACTACACTTTTACTAAGCTCACACCCCCTCTAAATTACTTATACACCACTATTTTCAAATTTTGAATCTCTCACATATTACAATTATGCCACTCGCCCAAATTATTAAAATACCCTTCAACTCCCAAAATTCAATAAATCACCAAAATAAACAATTAAACACACATAAAATAATTAAATAAATAAAATACGAAAAATCGGGTTGTTACACAGTCAGCATTTGTGAAAGATAGGCAGATCCTGAATGGTATTTTAATAGCTAATGAGGTAGTCGATGAAGCGCGCAAGTGTAACAAGGATTTACTTTTGTTTAAAGTTGACTTTGAGAAAGCTTATGATTCAGTTGACTGGAGGTATCTAGATGCGGTTATGGAAAAAATGTTTTTTCCCTCGTTATGGAGGAAATGGATGAGGGCGTGCGTGTGTACGGCTACAGTGTCAGTGTTAGTTAATGGAAGCCCACGGACAATTTGTAATGGAGAGGGGGTTGCGGCAAGGTGATCCATTGTCCCCATTCCTATTTATGTTGGCTGCTGAGGGTTTGAATGTGCTCATGAATGCCATGGTTGCGACAAATCTTTTCACTGGCTATATTGTAGGGGTGCAAAACCACACTACCATTTCACATCTTCAGTTTGCAGATGATACTCTTCTGCTGGGGGTGAAAAGCTGGGCTAATGTTCGAGCCCTTCGGCGGTCCTTGTGCTCTTTGAGATGATGTCGGGCCTGGAGTTGTATTTTCACAAGAGTATGTTGGTTGGGGTTAATGTTCCTGATTCATGGTTACAAGAAGCGGCATCTGTGTTGCACTGTAGTGTAGGTAAAATTCCATTTGTGTATCTAGGTATGTCTATTGGTGGGGATCCGAGGCGTCTGTTGTTCTGAGAGCCTGTTTTGACTCACATTCGTTCTCGTTTGTCTGGTTGGCGGAATAGATTCCTTTCTTTCGGCGGTCGTTTGGTTTTATTTAAGTCGGTCATGTCATTCTTGCCTGTCTATGCTCTTTCCTTCTTCAAAGCTCCATCAAGTATTATCTCTTCTATTGAATCTTTATTTTTAATTTTTTTTGGGGAGGGAGTGAGGATCATAGGAAAATATCTTGGATTTCTTGGCATAATATTTGTAGTAGTAAGAAGGAGGGAGGTTTAGGGTGAGGAGGATGAGGGAGTTTAACATTGCGTTGCTAGGGAAGTGGTGTTGGAGATTGTTGGTAGATAGAGGGGGATTATGGTATAGGGTTTTGGTAGCTCGGTACGGTGAGGTGAATGAGAGGTTGGAGGTAGGGGACCGGAGTGGTTCTTCTTGGTGGCATGAGATAGCGAAGATTAGGGGTAGTGTAGGAGGGGAGGATGGTAGGTGGTTTGAGGAGTGTGTTGGCCGTTCGGTGGGGAGTGGGTCCTTGACGTTCTTCTGGATCGATCCGTGGTTAGGAGGGGTTCCGTTCTCTGTGTGTTTCCGCCGTCTTTTTGACTTATCTGATAACAAGTCGATAACGGTGGTGGATATGTGTGGTTTAGGCTGGGGGGTTGGTGGAGCAGCGTGGCAGTGGCATAGGTGGTTGTGATGAGTGTCAGACTTTACTGCTTGACATTTCTTTGCAGATTCATGTTACAGACCAGTGGCAGTGGAAGTTGGATACCTCTGGAGGTTACTCAGGGCGGGGAGTGTATCAAAAACTCTCTAGTCGTGACTTTTCAATGACTGATGCTAGTTCAGAGTTCATATGGCACAAACAGGACCCGGTGAAGGTGTCCGTCTTGGCGTGGAGGCTACTTCAGAATCGTTTACCTATTAAAGACAATTTGGTGCAGCGAGGTATTATCTCTACCGATGATCAGTCTTGTGTGGCTGGGTGTGGTGGCATTGAGTCGGCTCATCATATGTTCATGTCCTGTCCCGTTTTTGGTTCTTTGTGGAGCCTACTCCGTGGTTGGACGGGTGTCTCCTCCGCAGACTCGGCGCTGGTTCACGATCACTTTCTTCAGTTTATTTCTTCAGCAGGCGGTCAACGGTCGCGTCGTCTCTTTATGCAGCTTGTTTGGTTATGTGGTGTGTGGATTATATGGAATGAAAGAAACAATAGATTATTTAAAAATGAGGAGAGTTCAGTCCATTAATTGCTAGATAAAGTCAAATTAAATACCTTTTGGCGGATGAAAACTTGTAATATTAATGTTCGTTTAAATTCCCATTTGTGGTGGTCGAGTCCCTTTGTTTGCATGGGTTTCGGCTAAGCCGTTTGTGGCTTTGGTTTGTGACTTATACATCTGTAACCGTTAGAGCCCTGGGTTGGTACGCCTTGTGCTACTCTGGTGTCTCTGTTTTATGTATATATAAGTTCCATTTTTACTTGTTCAAAAAAAAATATTAATCTAGTCTAACATAAAATAAGTGTTTGTCTCAAAAAAAAAGTCCAGTTGTCAATGTTAAAGTGATCTTCATAGTTAGAATATAGCATAATCTATTCATCTGTAGTGTCAAATTTCTCCTTGTTCAAGGTTTTTTCTGAATATATTCTTTTGTATATGAAATTGTATTTTTTTTCTTCTGTTATATGGAAACTAACTTATATGAGCAAATTGTCACACTGTATGAACCATTTTCATTTACAATTAAGCAAAGTAGCTATCCAAATAGAATAAGAATTTTCATCGTTATTGAATTTCCACTATCCTTAGAATGGCGGAGCCAGGAATTTTATAGAGCTGGGCAAAATTTTAACCGTAACTTCACATGTGACATAATATATAAATAGTCATAAATTGAAATAAAAAGGCTTGTCATTTTGTCAACAAAAGTACAATTTGAAATAAGAGAGATGAAACATAACCTATCAATAGTGTGCTAAATAAAGTTAGGAGGTAAATGTCCTTCCTGAGACCTCTTTGTGGTGAATGTTAGAATAATATCAACATTATCAAGTGACTTGAATATCTTGTGCACTGAATCATTGTGCAATTGCATGTGGAAGGTTGGATTTATTCTGTCAAATTGGATTTAGTGGTATATGGTATGAGCTTTGCATGCATAATTTTATATTTTTGCACTATTGGCATATTGTCATAGTATTATTAAATATGGAGATTTAAATCCAAAAGGCTCCCTTTTACTCATTCTGCCTCCAACTAATATGATTAAACATTGGAAGTTTGAACATTTGATTTGTAACATCCGGTGGCTCCCAATGGGCTGGCCTCCCTATCTTTCAAGGGCCGAGATGTACTCACGACCTTCTCCACCCCCCATGTGGAGTTTTTGCCTTCTGTGGGAATCGAACTCTGTACCTGGGGCTTAAGTACAAGTTCAATGCATTCTCACTACCAATTGAGCTAGTAGCCCAATAGTAAGAGATCCAATACACTTAAGGATCTGAGTTGAGAAAAAGGCATACGAGTTTCTGCTTCTTCTTCTTTCAAAATCCTTAACCAGCTTTTCCTAAAAGTGATTCTGTCAATGTGTGTGTGTGTGTCTATATATATATATATATACACACACACACACACATTGTTTCACAAAATAGACATAAATTGTTATGTGGTGCAGTGTTTTGCAAGGCTTAAATACTACCTTATGTGTCATAGTTCGAGTCCTGCCAAAATATTTTTTAACATAAGGAGTCGAACTTAAGACCTCTTGATGCAAAAATTCTTTAGTTACCACTGCAACACTTGTGAAACATGATATAGTTTATGCCTAGTATAGTATTAATACTAAATTTGAGTGGAGCCATGGCTACCATGGGCTCCCAAAAAGATTCGTCACTGCTGTCAACAGCGCTTTTCCAAAAAAACAGTTTATTGAATCACACAACAGAACCAGGTTAACTTGTCCAAAACACGACTTTGCAACTCATGAAACGAAATTGCAAAGCCAGCCAAACAAGTCTCATAGAAGCTGAGATGAGAACAAAGTAAAAGAATGCAACTGAACCAAAAACGACTTATCCCAAACGCACATTTTATTTTCTTTCTAAAAACTATTCTGCATATTGATTCTTCAAATGGTTATGCGAGCATGACCACACAAAAAAAAAATGTGTTTGGACCAAAACAACTTTTTTTTTAAACGCGATTTTTGAAAGTGTGCTTGTGCAACGCAATTCTACAACAGAAACATGAATTCAGCTGAAAAATGATTGTTGGTGTCGATTCCATTTCGAATTTGTTGTCAATTGCTTCCGATTCTTGCTCAATTTCAATCGAATTGGAGAAGAAGAATGAATGAAGGAACTGAATCGGAAATATTACAGAACGGGATTCTCGATAAGTGCTTGTAAGTGTTATTCGAACAAAAACTGTGTTTGCTTTATAGGAACTGTGTGTGCCACAGACATTAATCATTGTTCTCCCTCTGTCCCAAGACATCCACCATAAACGATTGTTGCGAAGAAACATGCAAACAGGGAACAATGAAGACGAATGTGTTCTTCCACCGGGATCAAAATTAACAATGGATTCGTCATGTAACTGAAAAATCTGAATCTTGTTGTTGACATCAGAAGCAATCGGTTCAGTCTGTTTTCCGACGAAGAACTAAGAAGCGAAAGGCGTCACGGCGGCGACGCCGTAAAAAGAGCTACACGATCTCACTGGTAATGTATCAATGAGAACTTCCGACACTTCAGAGACAACAAAATCAGTGGAGTTGCGATTCTTCACTGCAGATTCAACCTTCAGTTTCTTCTCCTCTTGCGAAACGACAAACTAAGAATCGTCACCATCGACGATGTTGCTTCAAGATTCAAGGAGAGCGCAAGAAATCTCACCAATCTTGATGGAGATTCCATCGAGTTCTGGTATGATTGAAGGATTTGAAACCGAAATGATTGGAGAATCGAAACTGCCGAAAACAATGCGATCGTTAGAAGATGAAGTTTCCAGAATCGCAGAAGCAGAAGTTGGATCATCAGATTCTTCATCTTCATCGATGTCTGAATCGAAAGTGGAAGCATCATCATCTTCCTCCATAGGGTATTGTTTCGATACCATATTATGAATCATGGAATCATAGGGAGAAAGATCATAGATGTAAGCAAGATAGCAAGCACAAGAATACTCATGTGGGAGATACTCATAGAAACTCATTATAGAAATGAATAGATTGATAAAAGATAATGAATAAGTACAATAGAGTGAGATATCTATAGGAGTAAGTTGGAGTAACTAGCTCCCTAACTACCTAACCAACTTAGTAACTCTAGTTAACCTATCATCTAACTCTGGTTTATTCACTATACTGTAATAGTCCCCCTCAAACTCAAAATGGGAATTTTACCAGTTTGAGTTTGGAATACAATGAAAATTACAATTTATTCACTATACAAAGTAAGTAAAGTGGAGGTAAACTAAGGAAAAACAAAGAATGATAGGAAAACAGGACAGACCCAACTGTATGAGTCCCAAGCCCAATAGTTAGAGATCCAATCCACTTAAGGATCTGAGTTGAGAAACAGGCATACGCGTTTCAGCTTCTTCTTCTTTCAAAATCCTTAACCAGCTTTTCCTAAAAGTGATTATGTCAATATGTATGTGGGTGTGTATACATTGTTTCACAAAATAGACACAAATTGTTATGTGAAGCAGTGTTTTGCAAGGCTTAAATACTACCTTATGTGTCATGGTTCCAGTCCTGCCAAAATATTTTTTAACATAAGGAGTCGAACTTAAGACCTCTTGATGCAAAAAGTCTTCAGTTACCACTACAACACTTGCGAAACATGATATAGTTTATGCCTAGTATAGTATTAATACTAAATCTGAGGAGAGCCATGGCTACCATGGGCTCCCAAGAAGATCCGTCACTGCTGTCAACAGCGCTTTTCCAAAAAAAAAGTTTATTGAATCACACAACTGAACCAGCTTAACTTGTCTAAAACGCGACTTTGCAACTCATGAAACGAAATTGCAAAGCCAACCAAACAAGTCTCATAGAAGTTGAGATGAGAACAAAGTAAAAGAATGCAGCTGAACCAAAACGACTTATCCCAAACGCACATTTTATTTTCTTTCTAAAAACAATTCTGCATATTGATTCTTCAAATGGTTATGCGAGCATGACCACACAAAAAAAATGTGTTTGGACCAAAACAACTTTTTTTTTAAACGCGCTTTTGAAAGTGCGCTTGCAACGCAATTCTACAACAAAAACGTGAATTCACCTGAAAAATGATTGTTGTTGTCGATTCCATTTCGGATTTGTTGTCAATTGCTTCCAATTCTTGCTTAATTTCAATCGAATTGGATAAGAAGAATGAATGAAGGAACTGAATCGGAAACATTACATAACGGGATTATCGATAAGTGCTTGTAAGTGTTATTCGAACAAAATCTGTGTTTGCTTTGTAGGAACTGTGTGTGCCACTGACATTAATCGTTGTTCTCCCTCTGTCCCAAGACATCCACCATAAACGATTGTTGCGAAGAAACATGCAAACAGGGAACAATGAAGACGAATGTGTTCTTCCACCGAGATCAAAATTAACAATGGATTCGTCATGTAACTGAAAATATGAATCTTGTTGTTGACATCAGAAGCAATCGGTTCAGTCTGTTTTCCGACGAAGAACCAAGAAGCGAAAGGCGTCACGGCGGCGACGCCGTAAAAAGAGCTACATGATCTCACTGGTAATGTATCAATGAGAACTTCCGACGCTTCAAAGACAACAAAATCAGTGGAGTTGCGATTCTTCACTGCAGATTCAACCTTCAGTTTCTTCTCCTCTTGCGAAACGGCAAACTAAGAATCGTCACCATCGATGATGTTGCTGCAAGATTCACGGAGAGCGCAAGAAATCTCACCAATCTTGATGGAGATTCCATCGAATTCTGGTATGATTGAAGGATTTGAAACCGGAATGATTGGAGAATCGAAACTGCCGAAAACAATGCGATCGTGAGAAGATGAAGTTTCCAGAATCACAGAAGCAGAAGTTGGATCATCAGATTCTTCATCTTCATCGATGTCTGAATCGAAAGTGGAAGCATCATCATCTTCCTCCATAGGGTATTGCTTCGATACCATATTATGAATCATGGAATCATAGGGAGAAAGATCATAGATATAAGCAAGATAGCAAGCACAAGAATTCTCATGTGGGAGATACTCATAAAAACTCATTATAGAAATGAATAGATTGATAAAAGATAATGAAAATAGAGTGAGATATTTACAGGAGTAAGTTGGAGTAACTAGCTCCCTAACTACCTAACCAACTTAGTAAATCTAGTTAACCTATCATCTAACTCTAGTTTATTCCCTATACTATAATATCCACCATAAAACAAAAAACAGCCTAATTCTTACGGTTAACCCCTGTTCTTTTCCATAATGTTAAAAACACTTGCTCAGTAACTCAGTGCCTTCAAGGCCCATGCATCACTAAAATAACAACGCCGAAAAAACATCACATTGAGGTAACTGTACGTATGAATGAAAATAAATCAACTTCTCAGAAGAACAGTTACAAAATCCTAGCAGTATTAAAAATACCAAGAGACAAGGTTGCAGAAATTTGCAATACATAATTGAAGCACTGTAGAACTCATAAACTGTAGGGAATTTTTTAAGCTTCAAATTTACCTTTCCATCACACAAGCCAGCAAGGAATAGACATAAAGGCATGAATGAATATATTGATATAACACAAAGCTAATAAGGTAATATTTTGTTTGGGACCATTGTCTGAAGTAAGTCACATGTAAATAAAGTTTGATTAATTGATACCAACCAAGCAAGAAAAAAGCACTCTCGACTACAACAGATATCTATCGTGTTGTACTCAAAACTACAACTTATGACAAGCAGCAAAACCAGGTGGCATGAGCCCACCTTGTTATCACTTTTGCAGGAATCCATAACATTCCAAAAATTCAAGTTAAAATGCTCCCAAATTATAAACCCTCCCAACATTGCACCAATCAGTTAACCTTTTGCAGAATAAAGACACAAAAATAAAACACATCCTGTCCAAAGTTAGAGCACAATTTTCAGTGGCACCATACTGCCAAACCATATTCCCGGGCCTTTTTCAGGCAATAAAAGAAAAGAATTCGCATGTATGGTATCACAATGGGTTTGTGCAATGTGACTTTGTAGATGCTCAAAAGTGTAGTTTTTGCATAATTACAATGGTTCACCAAGATTTTATTGCCGTGAGTCCAAACTTACACAACACTATGGAGCAAAATAATAAAAGACTCATTTAATTAACATCATCAACATATACATATTTTGTTCGGTACAAACCAGTGACACTAGTGTAGAGACTAATCTCACAAGCGCTCAAGCAATATCATGATCAGCGTATGGTTAGTGGAATAGAAAGAAACGCCGAAAAATACTTGTTATTAAGAGTAATCTAATGTAATCTAAGAAGCAGTATAGCTGATAACAGTAAAAGAAAAATGCAGGGTGTTTTTATCCAATCCAACCAACCAACCATGAAGAATACATAGCCATGTGTGAATTTTACACAAGAAATGCAGCAATAACAACATGAAACCAAAGAACACCTTATGGAACTTCAATTTTTTGTTTTTTGTTTTCCTTTCAATACAACCTAAGTACACTTCTAGCAATAGAATGCGCCTGATTGGACCTTCCTTTCGAGGCACCATTTCTCCGGCCACTGGGCGTTAAGTAGAGCCTCAAGAGGCCACCATTATCCATGCTGTTGGTAGGAGAGTATCTGGCACTCCTGTTCCTCTCCAACACAAACTCATCCCTTCCTTTTCTGCCAAGATACCCATTACTGCTATTAACATCACTCTTCCTCCCGCCAAAAATTCCTCCTCCTCCGCCGCCTCCACCCATTCCCATGCTCGGCGCGTTCCTCCAACTCACACTACTATTGCTCCTCAACATCTTCCTATCAAAACCATTACCACCGCCACCAATATTACCAATTCCAACACCACCTCTAACATCTCCATTCCTTTCCCCTCTAAACTCCTGCCACGACTCCGAGTAAGAACGCTCCACCCCATTACCGTTACCTCCTCTACTACTATACCTATCATCCTCCTCCTCTTTGTTATTATTCCCTCCACCCCGACGATGTATAAAACCCCAAATACTCCAAGCTGCCTTCCATTTACTCGAACTCTTCTTCGACCCTCCTTTCCGATCACCACCACCATTATTACTCCCGACAACAGAACCATTATCTCTAAAACCCCCTAATTCAAAACTCTCGGAACAATCATCCCTCAACGAATTATTCGAATTAGAATTCGAATTATTTGAATAATCCCTCAAATCCCTATCCACAACTTTCTGACCATGTAACAAATAATCAACACCAACATTAGCATTAACAACAGGATTAACACTAGCATTAGCATGAACACTAGCAGTAGCAGGAGTAACCTTAGCATTAGAAACCGGTTTCAGCTCATCCATCTCAGCAACGACAGCAGCAGCAGTTTTCCGAATAGAACTAGACCTATCAAGACTCTTCCTTCGCCTAGTCGAAGAATCCGAATAATACTCTTTCGTCTGCGTTTGATTCCCCGGAAAATTCACATTAATCTCTTCACCATTCTCATTCAAAACCGGTGGCTCCTCAACAGGTATAAGTGAATCAGTTCTTTGAACATGAACAGGAGCATCTTCAACAACAGAAAGCATAGTAGGCAAAGGCACTCTAGGAAAGGTTTTTCCAATCAAATACCCATCCCAAGAAGCTCGTGGCTCGTCGAACGAATACCTCGGATCATTATCGAACGACATTCGAGCAATATCGAGCGAAAACCTCGGATCAGTATCACAGGACCTCCGGCCAAAGCCATAATCCGCGATCTCCGACTGTGTTTCCCGAAATTGACGGCCAATCGGCTTCTCCACCGGCAAGAGCGCTGAAGAACCCGAAACGCTACCGTTTCGTGGTCCTCTTTTTTTCGCTTTCTGCTTCTGTCGCCATTTCTGAAGCTTCTTGCTGAAAACCGACGCCGCCGACCAGAAACTTCCGGCGATTTCTTTCAAATCTCGACCGGAATTTTTCTTCGGTTGTGAATCTAGATCCATGTGTTCCTTCATCGGCTTCAACGATTCTTCTGTAAAAACTAGCTCTGGTTCTGGTATAATTTCTGGTTCTTCTTCAACGATTTCGTGAAAAGTTTCTTCAATCACATTTGATAATTCTCGCTGTGGTTGTTGTTGTATTTGTGGTTCTATAACCCTAATTTCGTCTGAATCTTCTTCAACAACAATGTTGTTTTCTTCTTCTTCGGTTTCTTCTTCAGACTCAATGAACGGTTTTTGAACAGTGGAAGATGAAGCTTCAAACTCAGGGAGACGTGGAGGTGGTTCCGGTTTAAGGATTTTGCGTTCGTCGGCTTGATTGAAGAGAGTATAGAGAGTGCTACGACCACGAACGTCACAGGATTTTCGCTGTGGTTCGAATGAGCCGGAGAAGCCTTCGTTTTTGGAGGCGGAGAAGGATTTAGTGCGGCGGAGTTCAGGGAAGAAGGAGGAAGAGGTTGTGGTGGAAGTTGGAGGACGGCGTTGAGAGGTGGAGGGACGGAAAATGGCTTTAAGAGCAGCGGCGGCGGTGGAGGAAGTGGGAGGTTTACGGGTGGAGGAGGTGGTGGAGGTGTTGTTTGGATCGAGAACGGCGAGGCGTTCGCAGAGGCATGAAGGGCAAAAGCCGGTGAAGGTTTCTTGTGGGTGAGTTTCGCAGGAGGTGGAGGGACGGTTTGGTTGGAGGATTAGTGGCGGTGGTGGTTGTGGTTGAGTTTGTGGCGGTTGTTGTTGATTGGGGGGATTCATAACAGAAAATGGGGGTGTATGATAGAAAAGAGTGTGGTCATGTTACGGTGAGAGAAGAATGAGTGGAAAATGGGGGTGTAATGTGAATTTCTTTCTCTGAGAGAGAATGAAGAGAGGTGGGAGAGTGAAGAGAATGAAGAAATGAGAGTGTGTGTTTGAGAGAGAAAGAAGAAGTGTTTGGTTCCAACGGACACAGAGAAAAAGTGAAGAGAGAGAATCTGTGTGATTGGGGACTCAACAGGAAGAAAGAAACTGCTGTGTGAAATGAAATCAAAATATAAAATCGTTATGTACCCACCGGCATAAATATTAACAAAAATATTACTATAAGTACATCACTAAAAACAAATATTGTAGTTTTAGAATTTATGACTTTTTAAAGAAATTTGTGTTTTACTACTATGTTCTAAATTATAAATTACTTTAAAAAAATAATTGTCTCACATTTTAATTCGTTTTATAGTACTATCAATAAAACATTAATAATTATTTATCATTGTATCTTTTTTCAATTTTTTTTAATTGTTTTTACAAAATAAATTATATTTTTTAATTTGTGTGAAACTACAAAAATAGTTTACGCATAAGTGAATTGAACAAAAAATTCAAAACTAAAAATCAATTACCGAGGTAAAATTAATTATTCTCAAAAATATTCAAATATATCAAAATTAATTTTATACGACTAGAATTAATTTTTTTTATTTGCTAGAATTAATATTACATCATTCAAAGAAAATAGATATATATTTAATTCTCCTTTAGATTGTCCCTTCATTTTAACTGTTCACCAAAATTGAAGAGTTAATTTTCAACCAAATGACTTCAAGAAAAAACGACTAACTATCTCTAACTTAAGTGTCACGTGTAAAGTATCTACTTACAGGGTATTCCTCAATTTAAGTGTCATGTTTGGCTCGTTGATATATTGTGGTATATATTTGGTTTTATGGTGACACTAATGGTTTTGAATGATTTGATTTTGTAAATTTGATTACGACTAAAAGTAAATTGAAATTGAAGTTAAAGTCATTTGTGTTTGGATACTTCTTGTAAAAGTGAGTTGAACTTTGTATTTGTGCTAAAAATCAATTTTAGAATTAAGTGTCTGTTTGATATGACATTTATAAATTATAATTTATGTCTTAAAAGTTCATTTGACTAAAAAAGTCAGGTTTGGAATCAACCACTTTATCACAAACTTATAACTTATTTTTACTAACTTGTAACTTATCATCATTTATCTCAGTTCTACCCTTGTAATCTTAATTGAAAAAAATTAAATATTCATTATATATATTACTTTTATGTCATTTCATTTCCGCTATCAACCACAAGTTAGCTTATCAACTATTCGTTATAAGTTCATTTGCTATAAGCTAACTTATCAATTATTCACATTTTGTACCAAACAAAGCTTAAAAACTACAAGTCATAACTTAAAGTAGAATCAATTCAACTTAAAAACAATCAAACACATTAGAACCAATTATACACATTCATAATTAATTATATCCCTTCTAAAAATAAACTAAACATATACATCATCTAAAACACACAAACAATGTTAAAGATTAAGAGGTACTCCTTATGTCTCATATCCCAATATAAACAATTTTATATTCAACTCGATTTTAATCAAAATTAATTTTATATAATCATTCATTTCAAAATATCAAACATTTCGTTTCATAGATTGATGCAAGACTTCTTCATAAGCATTTGTATTTAAGCTCAAGTGATTAATGAGTTTCATCAAAGACGAATTAGTCAAAAAAATATGAGTTTGATTCTCGAATGAAACAGTTTTTTTTATCATATTTTACTTATGTCTCAATCGAACTCTAAATTACTAAAACTTTTCTCCTAAGAACCAAATACTAGTTAACAAAAAAATACACTTGTATTATAAGTGCTTTTATTACTACTACTATAGTTTATGCCTACTAAGAAACATCGATATATTAATGACAAAAGTCTTTCTTATGATTTTTGTAACCTTTGTTACTTGAAGTATGTCACGTTAAGTTTATGAGTAATTAGTGTCTTTTATTGTTTGATTAATTGATTGATATTAGTGCTACTAGCATCTACTGATTCATGTACAATATTTTAATAGAATATTAAATGATAATTAAGAGCATTTAAAATTTATAAATAAATAATCAAAGAAAATAAAGTGAGTTTGGAATAACTAAGTTGTTGAGAATGTGCTTGGCATAGCTAATAATAATATCCGGCCTCATTTGAGTAGTATAGTATAGGAATTTGATTTATGACTGAAATAATTATTAATTAGTTTTTTCTTATTTCATGATTATTTCTATTAAATTAGAAGGTCTTTTTATGAATATTAAATTATAAGGTTAAAAAACAGTTTGAAATAAATAAATAAATAAATAATATAATTTAAAAAATTTAAATGTGATTAAATTAACCTCTTTATCATTCTAATTTCTATGTTTTTTTTTTACAAACTCTAATTCCTATGTGTTTCGCCTAAATCACCAAATTAAAGAGTCGCATTGTTTAATTTTGATCAGATCTTTTGGTAGAATTAAAATTAGGTTCTTATTTGTTTTGTTAAATAAAATTGTGTTTTTTGTTTTTGTTTTGATAGTTAGATTTTTGTTTCTACAAATGGAACACTCCCAAGACCGTTAAGCCGGTAAAAATGTTTGTCTTTTTCCAATGCATATTTGTTTGATGAATATATTCAAGAGATTTTAATGATTAAACAAGTGGTAAAACCAAAACTTACAATTCAACATTTGTCAAGACCGACCTGTCAAACCATTCTAATGGAATTACTTGTAACCAAAAAGAAATTCTAACAGAATTACTAACTGTTGGTTTTATGTGTTTGCAGTGGAGGAGGCTGGATGGAAGTAATATATGTTGTGATTACTGTATTATTATGAAATATACAAGTGAATGTTTGATATTACGGTGAATTTCTTAGATCATGGTGAGCGATCGTTATTTTGCAAAATCATAATACTCATCGTAATTCTAACAACCTATTATGATATCAAACATGCATTGGGTCTGTTTAATCCAATGTTGTCAAGCATCGTCTATGACAATGGTGGAATGAACATTTACAACAATGGTGGAATGATATATTTATTTTTTCTTCTCATCAGAGGAACCCAACGTGACAATGTGAGTTTTATATTATTTGATGAGGTATCTTAATTAAGCTGCTATGGTAGTGATAGAATGAAAGATTCATTTTCTTTCATCATGCCACATCAATCAATACATAAAAAACAAGGTACAACATCATTCAATAGAGTTTACTTGCTTGTTAAGTAACGAAGTGCAATGTTTAGAGTGATTAGTTATAGGCAAGTTTATAGTAGCTCTATGTATAGAATCATTTGCCTATAAATACATCATGTAATCACAAATTCAATAATAAAATAACTATTCATTTTTTTTACCATTTGACAATAATGTGTATGAGTTGCATATGATAAGGCGTTGTGAGATCACTTAAAAATAGTGCTTGAAATTAAAAATGAATTTCTAAAAAAATATTACATACGATCTTATATATAAAAAAAAAAAATTAAGTCAACAAAAATTGACGTATTTGATCTAAAAGTTTATCCAAATACATTGACCAAACTTTTTCTTATATATAGGATAGAGGGTAACTATTGAAGATGTTGTTGATCTTTTTTCTTTTTTGGTGACATGTAATTTATCTTATCTTTAAAAAATTGCAAATAACCTTCATGAGAGCTCCACCTATGTAACTTTGCATGAATACACCATCTAGTACTTGTACATGTATCATGAACCTTTAATTCTTTAAGAAATTTTAAGATCCACGGTTAGAAATTATTATCCATATTTGCACCAAAAATAAATCATTTTCCATATCAATACTACTTGCTTTTTTTTTTGTTACATGGGGATGCTTCCAATTTTAAAAGATTCCATGCCAATAGAAAAAGCAAAAGTTAATTAGACCAACACAATTTACATTTGGAGAGAGAGAGAGAGAGAGAAAAAGAAATCATCTGCTATGTACATTTTTTCCTTTCTCACATTTCGCTTTCTTTCTTTGCTTTCTCTCTCACTACCTTCTTTTCCTTTTCTATATTTTTTTCTCTATCTTTCACTTTCTTTTTCTCTTTTTCTTTTTCCTGTTTCAAGTTCCTTTTTGTTTTTCGGCTTTCTTTTTCCTCCATACACCTTCAATTTTCCCACTTGGTTTCTGCTTAGTAAGAAAACACACTTTGTGCTACCATCATCAGTGTCCAAAACACAAGGTACATGATCTAGACCCCACTTCACTTCATAGCCAAAAATAGTTTATAAAGTTAAATTGAAGAATGCGAGCGTATTTGGTTTTGAATAGTAAGATGGGAAAACTATATTTTAAAGAAATAAATTATAACAACTATAATCAAAAGTAAATTGAATATAAAAAAATTTACATAAAAATCAGATGACCATATATTTAAAGTTATATTCAATTAAGGAACCACCAAAAGAAAGTTCAATTAGGAGACAAAAACCTATAAATTTCAGATTTAGGTTAGAATCAATTTTACTTTATAAAATTCAAACATATCAAAATATATACATTCAACACATCAAAATCATTTTATAGTTAATTTTGCTGCTTAAAAAGTAAAACCTTATCTAAGTCTTAAAAGAATGATTTCCTCAACAAAAGAAACAATATGCACGATTTTTTTTCAAACAAGCAAATGAGATGCAGACGTGAAACGCTTTGCAACATCCTAAAAATATTAAAATAAAAGAGAAAACAAAATACTGGGAAACATAGACATAACTCAGTTAAACCACATTAATGGCAAAATGGGTATACATACATTTTAAATACAACAAAAGTGATCTAAAAACACCATAGCAAGGCACACACATCACAAACACTATCCAACAAACCCGCGTATGCATGGCTGCGAAATTCAATATATAGCAAAAAGAAGGTGTTGTGTAAACCTACCTTCACATATCAAAACAATGAAAAAATTAACCGCCAACACAGTCAGATTCACGTTCCAACAACACCTGTGATGAACCACCATAGACACTAAAGGTATTCAAAGAAACAATATGCACGTGATAAAACTCATAGTGGTCAAACATATCTGTGATAAATAAATTAGTTATCTTTGAGCTACGAATGATTTTAGTCCCTCAATTTTCAATTGTTATAATTAACTCTTTCAATCTAATTTTCTATATTTAAAATTCTCGTAACCTATTAAAAAAAATCAAAATTTTAATTGATTAGATTATTTTAAAAATCCTTTTACTTAAAACTTACATATTAAAATATAAAATTTAATTCTAATTATAAAAAAAGCTCAAATTTTCCTCATTAAATCCTATTCCTCCATTCTAAAAATTTATCATTTCATATTTAAAATGATAGAGAAAAAATTAGTTATAAAAAAATATGACCTATTACAACTGTTTCATCAAAAATTTATCATCAAATCTCAAATATTTTAATAAAAAAATAGACTTTAAAGGTTTCAGTGAAAGAAAATTGACTGAAGGAGTATAAATATTTGTTTTTAAATATAGAAATTTTTTGACAAAAAATAAAATAGAGAAACTTGATCAGCTGAAAACGATCCGATATCAAATTCGTACATAGTTCAAACTTAAGAATAAAAAATATAATTAAGTCATTTTGACACAAATGTTTTAGAAATTAAATAAGGCATGATTTTTAAATTCAGCATAGAATCTCAAAATGCATAAAAAAAATTTCCTTACAAACGAAGTATGTTGTGTGTGAATTTCTTTGTTCATAGTCTTGGTCTGATTTCTTGTTTGTGTTTGTCAAAGATGTTTTTGCCTTATGCGGGTTGAAGAATGGGACATAAGGTAGGGAAAATGGCTTTATCTTTGCATGCTTTTATACATTTGGCAAGAAAGAGTACGTAGGTAACTATAAAGACTAGACAATTTAATCAACTAAGTCCCACATCCCCCAAAAGACAAAAATGGTATCCCTCAAAGCATATAAAAGACCATAAGCTCCTCCATCCATCGACTACAAAAGGAAACATGCTTTATTCAGAAAACTATAGTTTCCCAAATGCCAAACTCAACCATGCCAACTTTTGGGATAAGCAAAATTTCTACCTGGTTGATTACACTTAACATTACCTAATACCTAATGTCTTCCATTCAAGTCTACCTACCTAATTGCAATAATTGTGTTTGATTATGAGATAAAAATATATATTTTGAATAAATAGACTTTGACTGAAATTGAACGTAAATTGATTAATGTTATGTAAAAGTTAGTTGAACAATAAATTTAAGTTTAAAAATCAATTCTCACATCAAAACAAATCTCCAAATTTTAGTTTCAAGTCTAAATCTATTATGATCAATTCTACTAAAGAACAACAAAATATGTCAAAATCAATACGCACTTCTAAAATTAACTTTGACTCCTCTAAATATGGAACAAATCATACACTAAGCTAAAAATTAACTATGTACGACACATTTGTTCAAATGAATCTCTCTCTCTCTCTCTCCCTCCATCCCTGTGAGATTAGTTTTACGATAGGAGTCTCTATTTTTTGGACATGTTTACGATATTGGATTAGGAGTCTTGATCTCCATCCAATATTCATTTTATATTATGTTTAAATATAATTGTGGTTTGGTTTCCACTATATTCAAGTGGAAAGCCACTAAAAAACTCTGGTTGATATGATCATACGGAAAATCAAAATCAATTGCCTAGAAACATTCAAGTAGCTTGATAGTTGTTTTTCGTTTTTGGGCATCAACCCTCTTTTATTACCAAAAAAATACAATTGTGGTTCTTTATTTTATTTAAATTTATGATTTTAATTTATTCTACAAATTTGATATCTACATATATTATTTTGAGTAAACTACACTCCCCTCCCCTCAAAGATGCTTGAATTACACTCTTCTCTCCTTTTATGATAAAATATACACTTTCATCCGCTCTTATTCAAAACATATTAGAAAATATTTCACTATCTTCCCTTGAGAGAAGCTTGAATTATATTCCCCTCCCCTCTTAAGTTAAAATCTACGCTTTAGTCCCTCAATAGTTTTTTTTATTTCTAATAATCTAGCAATAAAAATAATCAAACACACTTCAAAGAAAAATAGTATTTCAGGTCCATTTTAATATAATTAAATTTCGAATACATATTTTTTGCTATTTATTATTCACAATTTCATTAACATATAGTTTTAAACCCTATTATAAAATATAAAACAACCCTAAATAAAATTAAAATATGTGAAAAATTACTAAAGTCGATTAAGTATGGTTATTTAAAAGTGAATTCTATACTCTAAATTATAAAATTAATAACAAAATATTTAAAGTTAATTATAATTGACATTTAAATTATAAAGAAACAAATTTATTTATTTTTAAAATGGTGATTCAAAATTATTATATATTATAAAAATATTTATTTATGTTAAAATAGATTAAAGTGTAGTGCATATTTAATTATTAAGGGAGGGGGTTGTAATTCAAGCATCTCATAGGGGAGGAGAGTATAAATTTTACTCTTTAAGGGAGGTGAGTGTATATTTTAACATAAGAGGGGAGGGGAGTGTAATTCAAGCTTCTTTTAAGGGATGTGAGTGTAATTTACTCTATTATTTTATTATGAATTTAGTCCTAACTATTGTTTAATTATACTTATGGTCCTTAATTTTTTTTAATGTTTGATGATAAGTGTCTAATTTACCTCTTAATTTGCTTTGATAAAAAGCACTTGACGTTGCCTCAGTTGTTGTTTTTATTATTATTATTATTATTATTATTATTATTATTATTATTATTATTATTATTATTATTATTATTATGTTTATAGACATGAGAATAGGTATTTTTGCGTCTTTTCTTGTGATTATATGTTAAATGAAAGTATTGCTCAAAGAAAAGATCAAGTAAAACAATTTCAGCCTAGAATTGAAGGAAGTAATTCTCTATGGCAGCTGGAACCTGGCTTAGCGATGCAAGTCAAAGAGTTTTTGGAGTTTTGCAGAGTGAATTCAGCTAAGTGAATTTATCATTTCACTTAGCAAATTATGTGATACTTGTCTATAATCGGAAAATATTTGAAGGTGAAGAAATATCAATTTGCTAAGCAATCAACTTCACTTAGCAACTTCTCATATACCCTATCTTAATATATACAAATGGAAGAAACAGGTTTGCAGGTTTGCCCTAGCCAAAACTCTAATGCAGCCCTACCCAAATTTATAGTTCTGCTCCTTGCTGGGCGCCAATGTGCCTTGACTACTGCCACCAAAATTGGCCAATTAGAGACAAGCAAATGATACACACAAGAAATCTTATGCATCGTATCTGCTTCTGAAATTGGCCAACACGCAAGCAAATGTATTACCTGCTTCTTTTCTTCCTTTCTCTCCCCCTGTCTCTCACATACGGCTGCTTCTTCATCCTCTTCTCTCAATCCATTTTAAATTTTCTCTTCACAAACCCAAACTCTCTCTCCCCCTCTCTCTCCCATACGGTTTCAATTTCCAATTTCAACTCACAAACAAAATCATCACAATTTGTTTTCCATTTTATTATGAATCAATTCTTATGCAGTTTTAGGGTTTCAATCTCTTCTAATTTTAGTTCCGATTCCGAGCAAAATTGGTGAATCCTCTGCTTTTTTTATTGAATCTGATTGTGCAGGTTGTAAGATTCAATGAATGGATTGGCTGGTGGCGAAAGTGAGCGGCTTCGAATATGTAAGTGTTCATAATTTCATTTGTTCACTTTTCAGTATTAATTAATCTATTCTCAGATTTCCTTGAAAAAAATCTTATTTTATGGATAGTAGTTTGGTTGAGTTTGAGTTCATATGTTGAAGATGATGGAGAGTGATACTTTGATGAGAAGGTGATGCTTTGACAGGGTTCTTTCCCTTTCAGGTACTTTAAATTATATTCTTTCCTTTTTGTTGTTCTGATCTCACTTTTTTATAGTGTTTTCTTTCATTTTGTTGTGTCTATTCATGTCTCTATCTTTTTTAACAATTCATGATTGCACAAAAAGATCCTACTTTCAAGATTACTAAGCATAAATATAAACTAAACTTTATGGGAGGAACTATTGTTTTCAAAGTCACCTCTGATCTTCAGACACTGAGGTTCAGAGTCTGGAGGTTCAGAGTCTGAGGTTCAGAGTCTGAAGGTTCAGAGTCTGAGGTTCTGAGTCTGAGGTTCTGAGTCTGAAGGTTCAGAGTGCCATTTTTGTCTCTTAGCTCAAATTATAAGCTTAGTGTTAGAAACTTATTAGTTGCTGGAATTCTCTGTGCCATTTTTGTTAGTAACTCTGTTTGTATTACCTCCTAAGGTTTGAATCTAAAAGCTATGCCAAAATGTCTTTGGATTGTTTTGTTAAAAAAAATAACGTGGTTTGATTGTCTATGGATGCGACACTAGAAGATTTATAGTAAGTCTTAATCTATACATTACTCAATGCAGAATAATTGTTGATAATTATGTGCTAACTTTTTATTTGATTAATTTACACTTTGTAGGGGGAATAAAATTCATTGCACATTATCGAATGACAATGCCGTGAAAATGAAACAGTTTTTGGTTAATCATGATTCATCGCTTCCTTTGATTGTTCTGCAAAACTTCAGGTAAAGTTCCTTAATCTTTAGTCTTTAAACTTTTATGTCAACTATAGTGTTTTTCTATAAAATTCATCATATATTGATTTCAACCTCTGAAGTATCATGAATTCGAGATATGTGACTATTTTCGGTAGCGAAATTGAGATTCACGTTTCTACTACTTTGTCCGTTATTTCTTATATTTCTTTCTTCATTTCCTCTATATTTCATGCTTATGATTATTTATTAAGATATTTTTGTTGAATAATCTATATGGTTGTTTACTCATTATTTGCATTATTTTATGAAGGTAGTGTGGCATCTGAGAACGAACAGAACCTGAAATATACTGACCTTGGATCGTGGCTTCCAGGGACAAGGAAATTTGACGAAGAAAAGGCACTATATGTTGGTCTGCTCTACGTGGATAATGCCTCCCAATTTCATATTATTTCAAGTTACAACATTCTCTCATTACCATAAAAGAAATTGTATAGTTTAAGAAGAAAACTCTTATGTAATTGTAGTTGACATTAGTTATTGGTTGAGAACCATATCAAGACTTGCTTTAATCCAGTTGTATCAATTTTTTATATTTGAATTAATACCATTAGTATATTTGCGACATTATACATCCTTTGTTATTGAGACAGATTTGAGGGAACTATTTTCATGATTTTACTTTATACAGGTACAAATTGGAGTTAATTATTCTCATACTTCTAAATTCCAATATCCAGAAACTTAACAAAAATAAAATAGATTAGTCTACATAAGCGCAGTTATGTTGATTATGAATGGTAAGTTTCTCTAAATCTATTCATTTACTCTCTGTTTGGATTTCAACTCAATTTATTTACTTGCATGATAGCATATGAAAACAACTTATAGCTTATAGGACATCAGTTTGAGTTTATATTAAAATAACTTGTACATAAGCGCTTAATTAAGTTGTTTATCGAAACGAACCACTTAATTTTTTTTTTTGCACCGTACATTGGCAAACCAAGCTTATTTTTTTAAAATTCTTTGTGCAGCAACAATGCAATGAGTTTTTTTTGCTAAGGGCACATCATAATTCCTTAAGTTGTCAACTATATTGGTTTTGCTAAGGGCACATCATAATTCCTCAAGTTGTCAACTATATTGGTCCTACCAATATATGTTATATTTTAGCTTTCAATATGCACTCATTGCAGCTGTCTTGGTTTAGGTTGGTAACTGCACCGTACTTATCAATTAACACGGTGTCAGATGCCTGGCTATTCTCTGATTGGGTTGGAGTTATCAATTCAGCTGTCTTCCTCAGTAGGTGATATCTTTAATTGTCCTATACAAGACATTTTTTCCCTTTTCTATGATGGTCCCTCTTCAGACACTGAGGTTCAGAGTCTGAAGGTTCTGAGTTTGAAGGTTCTGAGTCTGAGGTTCTGAGTTTGAAGGTTCAGAGTGCCATTTTTGTCTCTCAGCTCAAATTATAAGCTTAGTGTTAGAAACTTATTAGTTGCTGGAATTCTCTGTGCCATTTTTGATAGTAACTCTGTTTGTATTACCTCCTAAGGTTTGAATCTAAAAGCTATGCCAAAATGTCTTTGGATTGTTTTGTTAAAAAAAATAACGTGGTTTGATTGTCTATGGATGCGACACTAGAAGATTTATAGTAAGTCTTAATCTATACATTATTCAATGCAGAATAATTGTTGATAATTATGTGCTAACTTTTTATTTGATTAATTTACACTTTGTAGGGGGAATAAAATTGCACATTATCGAATGACAATGCCGTGAAAATGAAACAGTTTTTGGTTAATCATGATTCATCGCTTCCTTTGATTGTTCTGCAAAACTTCAGGTAAAGTTCCTTAATCTTTAGTCTTTAAACTTTTATGTCAACTATAGTGTTTTTCTATAAAATTCATCATATATTGATTTCAACCTCTGAAGTATCATGAATTCGAGATATGTGACTATTTTCGGTAGCGAAATTGAGATTCACGTTTCTACTACTTTGTCCGTTATTTCTTATATTTCTTTCTTTATTTCCTCTATATTTCATGCTTATGATTATTAATCAAGATATTTTTGTTGAATAATCTATATGGTTGTTTACTCATTATTTGCATTATTTTATGAAGGTAGTGTGGCATTTGAGAACGAACAGAACCTGAAATATACTAAGCTTGGATCATGGCTTCCAAGGACAAGGAAATTTGAGGAAGAAAAGGCATTATATGTTGGTCTGCTCTACGTGGATAATGCCTCCCAATTTCATATTATTTCAAGTTACAACATTCTCATATTACCATAAAAGAAATTGTATAGTTTAAGAAGAAAACTCTTATGTAATTGTAGTTGTCATTAGTTATTGGTTGAGAACCATATCAAGACTTGCTTTAATCCAGTTGTATCAATTTTTTATATTTGAATTAATACCATTAGTATATTTGCGACATTATACATCCTTTGTTATTGAGACAGATTTGAGGGAACTAATTTCATGATTTTACTTTATACAGGTACAAATTGGAGTTAATTATTCTCATACTTCTAAATTCCAATATCCAGAAACTTAACAAAAATAAAATAGATTAGTCTACATAAGCGCAGTTATGCTGATTATGAATGGTAAGTTTCTCTAAATCGATTCATTTACTCTCTGTTTGGATTTCAACTCAATTTATTTACTTTCATGAACTTATAGCTTATAGGACATCAATTTGAGTTTATATTAATAACTTATAAATAAGTGCTTAATTAAGTTGTTTATCGAAACAACCACTTAATTTTTTTTTGCACCGTACATTGGCAAACCAAGCTTATTTTTTTAAAATTCTTTGTGCAGCAACAATGCAATGAGTTTTTTTTGCTAAGGGCACATCTTAATTCCTCAAGTTGTCAACTATATTGGTCCTACCAATATATGTCATATTTTAGCTTTCAATGCACTCATTGCAGCTGCCTTGGTTTAGGTTGGTAACTGCACCGTACTTATCAATTAACACGGTGTCAGATGCCTGGCTATTCTTTGATTGGGTTGGAGTTATCAATTCAGCTATCTTCCTCAGTAGGTGATATCTTTAATTGTCCTATACAAGACATTTTTTCCCTTTTCTATGATGGTCCTACCTGTAGCCCCTGCTATATTTATTTAAAATTTATTGAAAGTCTATGTGCTTTTGTTTATTTTTTATTGAGGGAGAAAGAATTGCATGGTTATTGAGTCAGTTTTAGAAGTCTTGAGCAGCCAACAACTTGCTAGGCTAGATGTCTGTCCTCTATATCATTTTTCAGAATTTCAGACTAGGGTATAGATTGCCAGCCTCAATTTGCTCAGGTTCATCCATTCCACCTGTTTGGTCCTTTGAGAAAAGTAGTAATTAGTGCTCCAATACATACTATAATGTGTAATCTTACTCTGAATATATACACACTGTCAGACATCATTTATTTATAGTGGTATCTTATGGCAAATTCATCAACTAATATCTTATGGCAATCTTATCACTTAGCCTGCACTCCACTTGCTAAGCTATATGTCTCCTTACTATATCATTTTTCAGAATTTCAGACTAGGATATAGATGAAATCAAATTGAATGCATGTTGTATCTTTGGGCAGAAGTCTCTGTGTCGTTGGTATGGTCTTTTCGCTTGACTAGCAACCTATAGTGTGCTTTGGTTCTCTTACATTGAGTTGGTATGTGTGTTATGATCTCTTATCTCTTATCCATATCATTCACTTAAGTATTACCTCACCTTTCCCAAATAAATAAATAGTGGACTCTCATTCCATTGACACCAAAGAGATCTAAATTTCATAACTTGATAAATACATTCAGTACATCATGCTTACTAAAAGAGGTAAACAGATGTGTATCCCTTTCCATCTCAATGTTTTCATCTAAATTTTAGATGTTCTGTTCATGGTATAAAGATCAATCGAATAAGCTTTATAATCAAAGAAATATATTAGCATGGTACATATAAGTAATTAGATATTTTTAGTTGATCATCGTCATTTTTAAGCTTAAAATCAGATTGATGAGAGAGAACAAAAAGAGTCTGAGGTTCTGAGTCTAAAGGTTCAGAGTCTGAGGTTCTGAGTCTGAAGGTTCAGAGTCTGAGGTTCTGAGTCTGAAGGTTCAGATTCTAAGGTTCAGAGTCTGAGGTTCTGAGTCTGAAGGTTCAGAGTCTGAGGTTCTGAGTCTAAAGGTTCTGAGTCTGAAGTTCTGAGTCTGAGGGTTCAGAGTCTGAGGTTCAGATTCTGAGGTTCAGAGTCTGAGGTTCTGAGTCTGACGTTCTTAGTCTGAGGTTCAGAGTCCGAGGTTCTGAGTCTGAGGGTTCAGAGTCTGAAGGTTCTGAGTCAGACGTTCTGAGTCTGAGGTTCTGAGTCTGAAGGTTCAGAGTCTAAGGTTCTGAGTCTGAAGGTTCAGAGTCTGAGGTTCTGACTCTGAAGGTTTAGATTTTGAGGTTCAGAGTCTGAGGTTCTGAGTCTGAAGGTTTAGAGTTTGAGGTTCTGAGTCTGAGGTTCTGAGTCTGAGGTTTCAGAGTCTTAGGTTCTGAGTCTGAGGTTCTGAGTCTGAAATGAAAAGAGAAGTACAAAATTGGGAGCGGATTGGAGTGAATTTGTTCAGATTAATGAATTTGTGGAAAACGACACACTTAGGATGAGTTTTATCAACAAGGCAACGTCAAATGTGATCAAGGTTGTCAAATTTTAGGTTCAAATATTGTAATCTAACTACTTTGTCTACATTGTACTCATGTGTTTGAGTATGGCTAGATTGTGTAACTCATGTACAATTTCTAATATCTTTGTCATCATTTCATGGTTTTTTGTATTTCATATCGTTTTTATTTAATGTCTTTCATTTAAGCCTTGCTTCTATATGTATCTCATCATGAACCCGAACGAAGCGTGGGTCGGCCATCTAGTTACTATAAATAGAGCTCAAACATGTTATTTTAGGATAGACACGTTTGGAGAAGACAAAAAGAGAGCAAAAACAAGGTGGAGTTGAAGTCAAGGAAGGAGAAATTCAACTATTTTTGCTAAGTTCATCTAATTTCTTCTCATTTATGTAAACGTATTGTGAGTATGTGTAGATAAATCTTTCTTTTCTTGGAATTAAATATAGTTAGTCATACTCTTGTGTATTTCTGTTGAACATAGTGTTATATATATTCTAGTTGTTCATGAATATGAGTGTTTCTTCTTCTTTGTAATGCTTTTATAACTTGATCGATCATAACATGATTAAAGATTTAGATTGACATTGGAAATTCTTTTTACATCTAGATCTAGGATAATCACATGTTGAACAATCAAATTATTAGAATAGATTTAGGTTTATCAGTCACATACACCGTCAAATCGTTAATGTATTGTATTTTATCACGTGTCCTAGAAATTGGTGTTTAAAAAGCACAATTGATCTCCCAAACTTTATTTAGGAATAAGTAATATATATATATAGAGAAACTACATAAATGGTAACTAGAATATGTGTAACTGATCACGAGAATACATTAGAAACTAGTTAATGAAGTCCAATCCCATCAGATCTTTAAAATTTATCACTTATAACGTTATTGATTGTTGAACGACTTAGATATAATACATGTCTATGTGGATACATTAAAAGAAATATTTTGATATTGTTGTATATTGTAGTCTCATCTCCAAAACTGACATGTGAGAGATAGAGAAATCATACCGACTAACAAGGATTACAACTTAGCCTACGTTCGATCAGGCTAGACTTTCTTTAATATACAAGACTAAGACTTTTTTTAGAAGACTATCTATGTAAAACATTTGGCTAGAGAGCACAATAAAAGAATTTGTGGTCTATCATGTCTTCCTACTTAATTAAATATATATATATATATATATATATATAATATTTTTTTTTGAAAACGCCAGTATGAAATATATAGATCAAACCAAAAAGTCATTCCAGCACAAGTTGTGCCAGAGAAGACTTTAATAGAGTTTACAAAGTCACATTGCAACATACATAAAGAAGAACAAACAAAGAGAAATAGAGAAACAAACTTAAGTAACAACCGAAAAGCAATGTTGAGGATTAATCCTCCAAAAGTGATAATAAAATCAAATGTAAGTATTTCGATTTGAGCCACCAAAAAAGATTGAAGTTTAATTTTCTCACATAAATTTTGCAACTACTCCTCCTTTTGCTAAAAAATTCTCACGTTTCTTTCTTTCCAAATTGTCAAAACTGTCGAAATCCAAATAATACTCAAAGCCAAACAATTATGCTTTGAAAAACATGTTAACCCATTGAAATGCACTAGGTGGTCAGAAAGATAGTCGTGAGACACTATTTCGAAGCCTAACCAATTAGTAACCATTGACCATAATCTTCCAAAAAAATCACATTTGACAAATAAATGGTACTTGCCTTTATTCATATTGCACCCTCTTGAGCATGTCTGGTCATTATAATTAAGAACCCCCCCTCTGATGCAAGTTATATTTATAAGGGATACGATTTAGAAGCATCCGCCAAACAAAAAGAGGAACCACTTTTAGCCATAGAATTTTATTTCCTTCCAAAGGATTGATGATTTCAACCATTGTCAAGTAACTATAAGCACTGCTCACAGAATAACCTTTTGTCGGGTCTACCTACGAAACCCATATATCCTCCACATCTGCAAAACAAAAGACAATAACAACACACTACATTCCCACACCTTCTCTTCCTCCCAAGCATACAACCTCCTTCTCCACTTCCACGCCTCACCACTCACCCCTTACCCTAAGGAACAGATATCCGCCACCATTCCTAGCTTGTTCTCAAATAACTCAGACAAATGGATGAACCTGACCAACCTCTCGCCTAATCTTATCAACCAACCAACTCCCTACTTATACTCCAACACCCTCATGAATCATGTTAAAATTCTGCCACCAAACAGATCATGTACCTCCACCATAACATATAAGCCTCCTTCCTCCCCATAATGAGCAATTAAAACTCTATACCATAAACTATCCATGTCCTCAAACACCATTTACCAAGCAAAACTAGATTAAACTCATGTGGCCATCTAACCCCCAACCCTCCATTATCCTTATTCAAGCGAATAGTATCTCATTTTATCCAAGTAATATTCCTAGAGTCCTCACATCCCCCCCCAAAAAAAAAGCATTAAAAATAAATTCAAGCCAAGTTATCAACACGATTGTAACACCCATACTAAATTATCTAGAATATTTAGCATGTGTATTATTCTGATATCGGATACATTAAAATTTTCAATAATAATAATATTACAAACATTACAACTGAATGAGTACAATTGGCTCGTTTATACAATTATCCAAAAATCATAGAATACACTTCCATATACATATACAATCTGACAACCTCCTGAGCTTAACCATGACGAGCAACTGCACTCCATCCAGCGTCTTCCTGAAGAATATCTTCATGAACATCTTGCTAACCTGTAAACCTGCACCAGAAGGATTGGGATGAGACATAATGTCTCAGTGAGCTCCAGCCCAACCTACTGTTGGCAACCACGGGGGAAACCTAGGGTCGTCGTGCCTACTCTGATGCGATCTTGGGGATACCTACGATCGCCGTCATTCTCTACATATTTCGCGATCAAGGGGAAACCTAGGATCGCTACATGTCTTAATCATATGCTTATCATATTCTAACTTTAATCTTAAACTTATACTGAGTGATCTGGGGACATCCTATGATCACTTTCTTTCTCTGCTGACTACTCATCATATACTCATAATAATTTCATAAGTATTAATATACATCATTCTTAATCATAAAGTTAGTAAGTCAGCGTTGAACAAACAATAATTATCTGAGTTCGTTTTACGGAGTGCATCCGGGTGGAGTAACCCCGAAGTACATCTCCCTTCTTACCGGTGAAATTCCTATCATATCAGGCTAACACCGGACTCCTCTTTCTTTGTGTGGCTACCCTCGCGAGCGGTTACTTCATCGTCCCAGCTGCCATTTAAGGCGGTACTTCACGGGGACCCCTTGTATTCTAACTAGCGAGACTACAGGAGACACATTAACTTTCTTGACTTGGATGTGTAGCTGCCCTCACGAGCGGTAACTTCACCGTTCCGGCTGCCATTTAAGGCGGTACTTCACAGGAACCCCCTGTATACTCACTAATGAGCCTACAGGAGACACATCTAGTCATTTAATTACTTTGTTCTTATTCTTTATATATATATATATACATATAATTTATAACTTTAACTTATGCATATCTGATGCATTCTTTGAGTATTCATTCTTAAAAGCTTAACCTATAAATATGTTCTTAACTTTTATCATTAAATCTTCCCTTGTGCATACGCACACTTAATTGAGTGCATCTTAAGCTTGCTACACTAGGTGCATTATCATTCTCATTATTTCTTATCCTAAGTACTTGAAAGTATGTCTCATAATTTACCATAAGCTTTTGCATATTCAATGCATTTCTTAAGGGAACCAACTTCCCAATACTTAACATATGAATATAGGATCATAGGCTTATCATTATCATAAGCCACTACTTAATTGTTGGAAATGTTCCCATATTCGTCTGAACTTGGCCCTCAATTCTAAGTTATTGTACCATCCTTGTTCCTTATAATTACATCCCTTTAGGAAGCCTCTAGGATGAGTTAAAATGGTGTTTAATCATTCTTAAATGTTTTTGGAGAAAACGGAAGTGAAAAACCTCGCCTACGCGCATCAGAACACCCAAAACAGCAAAGCTGTCAAGTGCTGTCCTGATGTGGTCGCTATAGCCACGGCCTGTCGCTACAGCGACCGTAGGTAAAAGTAAAAAAAACATGCCTGGTCGCTATAGCGACGGCTGGTCGCTTGTAGCGACCGTAGGCAGAACTCAAATGCTGTCTGGTCGCTATAGCGACGGCTGGTCGCTGTAGCGACCATGACAGTTCAGCAAAACTCAGAAAATGCATTTTTTCATCATTTTAAACCATTCCAACTTACCCAAGCTTCCCAAAGGTATTAAAAAGGATTTTCTTTAGCATTTAAACAGTTTAAACATGATTGAACAAGGAATCAACACATAACAAAGAATTAGGGTATATTTCTAAACTTTGCTCAAATTATAATTAACACTTAAACTTACTCAAGTGGGTTCTAAAACCCTAGGGAGCTCACCTAAACCTTGATTGGTGCTTGCTAAGCTCTGAATTCCAAACCCTAGCTTGTTCCTTTGATCCTTCCTTGTTTCTCCTTCTACTTTCCCTTGTTCTAAACTCCCAAAACTAAGCTTGCTAGCAAGAATTCCCACAAGAATTGGATGAAGTTTTGATGGATTGGAGAGAGGTAGAGGAGATCGAATTTCTAGAGAGAGGGAGGAGAGAAATTCAGATTGTTTAGAGAGAGAATGATGAGAGGAACAATGGCAAAAATATCTTGGTTTTCCTTTTTAAAATCTTTCCTTCCCAAACTACCAATTTACAAAATTGCCATTGCTTGCTCAACAATCTTCTAACATTGATAACAGTTACTTATAAGCGGGATATTACAACGATAGATCTTCAAACTAGTCTTAGCAAGTCAAAGTAATAAAGCTCTGATAAGCTTTGCCCTTTAGAAGATCAGGAAGTCAAGACCAAGTCATAAAGCTCTAGTAGATTTATCATTTGATAGCTCAAACTATAAATTTATGAAAAACCTCATCCTCTGAATTAAAATCTTCAAAGCCATGGATAATCAAATATATGAACTTTTGGGAGAAGCCTATTTCCTTGATTTGCAACTTCATTTTCTCCATCCAATGTTCAAGGAATCCAACCCAGACATTTGAAGATAATAGTCAAATAGTGCATAAAGTACTACAATGTTGTATCCTTAACAACTATATTGAATAGTTCAATCATCCAACGACTCATTGTACAATACCTTATCGTTTTCTCTAGTGTCTTTCTTTCAACGGTAATATTCTCTCCAATATAAAAGAAACTATTTAAACCATTATATATGTTTGTTGATACGAAAATCCTTCAGCCCTGATGTCATTGTCTTCGGCCAAGATGTTATCATCCTCCACATTCAAGGAAGAAAGATAAACCAGTCTGAGTGAACAATGCACCACACTTAAAAAGTAAAAGAGAATGAAATGAAAAGGCTAAGTTCTTAAAGAAAGAAAAATAATGAAAAGCCAAGAACATGATTAGGAATGTCAATGCAAAATCCTCTCAGAATGAGAGTAATTAAATTGTGATGTAAGCCAATCTAGTAGTCGTCTATAAGTTCTAACTTAATTGAAAAAAAAATGCCAAAATTATTAGGTCGGACGCTGTAATCAGGATTTAATTCTGACTCCTCCATTTGTGTGTGCATGCGAGCTTCCAATGGCTATTGTTATTTCGTCTATCTACCAAAAAAATTAATCAAGTAGTCATAGTACACTTGAATTAATATATGATTTCATTGCAATATTTCGTCTATCCAACCAATGACTCACTCAGATATAAACTCACCTCTTGATATACAATGTCAAATAGTGACACCAACCTTTATTATAAAGGTTTGTCTGAAGAGGCTTTGAATAATTGATCCTCATGGAAATAAGAAGACAAAGTAGACTTTGTCTAAGTCTGGATCTTGTACAAAATTGATCATGCTTGGCGAAGCAGAGATGATGAGTGGCAACGGACTTGGAATATGTTGATACTTTGTGGCCTTCAAAGTATAGTCAGGGGTGACTATATCGAGGGTGACATGAGTGTGTATTATAATGGAATATGTTGATACTTTGTGGCCTTAAGTGTGTATTATAATGGATTAAGTCCTTTTTGAGGAGAAGTAAAAATTACTCTATCGAGGGTGGACAAAACTAGCTGTCAGGTTGGATAGTGAACCTGTTTTGGAGGTTGAATCCTCATCATTGCTTGATGTCTGTAATTTAGCTTTTGTCTGACACTTTGGTGTCGTTAATATGGTGTTTGACTGATTGTATCTTTTTGTAATCTTTATGACACACCTTGTGCTGGAAAGATTCAGGTTTTATATTTATTCCATTTTGTCTTGTTCAAATAAAAAAGGTGAACCCGTATAAACATACTATGCCCCCCCCCCAACTCACTCTCTCTCTCTCTCTCTCTCTCTCTCTCTCTCTCTTACTTTATAATTATGCATTTTAATTTAGAACAAATTATTTATAGTTTAACTTCACCTTACCTCTCATGTTTTAAATGAAGTTAAATGATTTGATAAAAAAAAACTCATATTTGTTTAGAAATGCCTCTTAAAATATTGAATAAAGTAAAGATTAAATTAATAAAATCCTCAAAATTTAGAGACAAGACCAAAAGTGCAATTAAAAAATATAGGGAAGAAAACTTAAAATATGTTGAAAAAAATGCTAAATTCTTTTTGGTGGGGTATAAAAGAGGGAGGTAAAAATAGTATTTGCTGGATGAGTTGGAAAAATTTCACAATGAGAAAGGAGTGGGAAGGAATGGGTTTTTAACATCCAAGTCTTTAATTTGGCAATGTTGGGAAGCAGGGTTCTAATTTTTTGACTAACCCCTGATGGTCGGATTTAGGCAAGTGTACCAAATCATTTACCAAGTAATAAAGTGTAAGTAGAGTATCGTATCCACATGGATTATTGTTCCAACTAGGCAATTCGCGTTATGTATTTGAGAACAATTAAATAAAAACAATAAAAGATAAAGAGTTAAGGGGTTTTACAATTTGATTTGTTTGCAACCGAGCAAGATTTACCTGTTTTGATTGTAGAATGTTAGCGGTGGTTAGGATTCTTTGAATCCCCTCTATTCATTTGTTGGAATTACTTAACAAGCAAGTCTTATTCAGCTTTTAGCGTTTTCTATCTAAGTGATGAGTTCGTGAGGTTTTACTACCTATCAGCTGTCAAGTTGCACCTGCTGATCTCACGGGTAGGTACGTATGAAGTCTTCCTCTATTAGAAGTATGGGTTCATTGCCCTCCAGCTGTCAGTTGCAACCATTACACCATAGTTTCTACGAGTTACAGTGTTTAGGGTTGTCAGTCATGTAGGGAGATACACTTACGCGCGTAGAGGTACGTGTAGGTTCTTACTTTCTCAGAGGTATTTGAAACAATAATGGAGGGTTCCAAAATTCTCAGTGTCCTAAAGGTACCCTCGTATATTAAATATTAGAAGGACATCAGCACACTCCCCCTCTCGGTAGCTCTACATACGGGCAGCCCTATCTCATCTACCTTACCAAGGATGAAAGAAGAATGAAGTTACTGGGCTGATTTAAGTCATGAGTCACCTGTTTCGCTAATTACCGTATTCGTTATCTTATTTGCTTCCTAATTCAGGCAGGTATTCACCAATATTAGGTATGTCACCTCCCTATGTACCTATATCTCAGGGTTATGCTTCAGAGGAGACAAATCTTACACACGACAGTAAAATTAATTAGGATTCAAAAAATAATTGAATAAAGACTTTAAATTAAATAAAATATACAATAAACAGAACAAAGGTTCATCTTAGAACCCTAGCCTAAAAAGATTTAGTTACTCATGGTAACTAAAAACAAATTACAAAAGAAATAAAACATACCCTAGAGACTCGAAGTGAGGAGATAAACTCCTCCCTGGAAGCTCCTAGTGTCTGCCTTCCTTTTGAACCGCTTCGTTATGAATGAGAAATTATGAATGAGAGAAGTGGTATTTATAGGGAGAGTTTCCACCTGAAGTTGGGCATAAAAATCGGGATTCTCCACTAAAAAGTAGCAAAAAGTAGTTCTGGCCCAATTTTCCCATGCTCGGGGCGCATGCCAAGTGCATGATTGCATTTTTTGTATGCTCGGGGCACCTAGGCCATGCTCGAGGCGCCCAATATATGTTTTCATGTGCATAAACGCTTGTTTCTTCGTCTTTTTGGGCATTTGTTTCCATGTAAGATGTCTTGGGACTTGGGAACATAATTCCTCCCTTTGTAATGTCTTCCGAGACCTCTTGAATCTTCATTCATGATCTTTCCAAAATCGTCACAAGTCTTCAAATATCTTGCTTTGTCAATTTGCATGATTTCTTCGTGAATTACATCAAAACACCTTAGAATTGCTATGTTTCGGGGAAATTAGAATTACATGACTCAAATATGTTGGAACAAAATGTGTTAAACAACTCTCATCTTAATTAAGGGGGAGATTGTTGAAACATTTATGTGTAAACACATCTCTCTTTATGGTTTTGATGATAACAAAGTATTAAAGAGAAAATTGGTTATTTGCTAATACTTTGTTCAAGTGTTTCAGAACCACATGCTTAATAAGTATTGATTGATATTGGTTATGAAGAACAAGCTAAAGAGCAAGAAGGAAAGCCAAGAAGCATGGTTGCAAAGCTAAAAGGAAAACTGGTCCTGAAGAAGTGCTCCTGAAGTAAGAGCTTCTAAAGAGGTCCTGAAGAAGTGCTCCTGAAGTGAAGCCTCTGAAGTACTCCTGAAGTGGTGCTCCTGAAGTGCAGCTTCTGAAGTCTGAGTGCCTCTGATGAAGTCAACGCAACAGTCAACTCCTGAAGCCAACTTCTGATCCGTACAACTGAAGCAGCTTCTGATCACTGTTCACTGAGAAGCTTCTGAAGCTGATGTGGCATGGATTTTGACCAGTACTGTGCGCATTTAATGCCTGGATGTGTCAGAACAACTCAATGGAACAGTTGTCTCCCTGACCCAAACATTCTCTAGTTTTTAAGGTGGGCCAATTCAAAAATGGCACCTGCTCTGTTCTGACTGATAAAGTGCAGCACACATTTGCAGTAACCTAGTCCAATTGCAACGGCTAAATTCCTTAATTCAAGCAAATCTTCAACAACTCTATTTTCATCTATAAAAGGAGGAAGATTTGAAGAAGAAAAACGTCTAAGACTCTTTGAAACGCATTGCTGAACCTGCACTCTGTTTTCTGTGTAAAAACTGTCAAGTTCAAAACTCTTAGAAATTCTTCAGTCTTGTAACTTAGAATTTCTTAAGGTTAACAGTCTTAACCTGTGTTGTATTAAGAGAACACCTCTGATATTTGATCAAGTGTTCATCCCAAACTATTTCATTTTGTAAACCAGTTTGGTCCCTAAAGTCTTAGTCTGTATACTAAGCAATTGTAACCTCATTCCTCTGTGGTCTGAGTCAGAAGTCTCTTGTCTTTGTGACTTGAGCATTGGGAAGTCTCTTGTCTTAGTGACTTGAGCATTGGAAGCCTCTTCCTTGGTGGTTGAGCATAGAAGTCTCTTTCTTTGTGATTGAGCAACTGGAAGTCTCTTCCTGTGTGGTTGAGCATTGTGTAATCTTCAGATTATAGTGAAACTCTCTTGTTGGACACAAGGGGACAGGACTACTTCTCACATTGAGAAGGAACCTGTATAATTTCTGTGTGTCTTTCCTTACCCTTCTCTTTTCAATTTTATAACCGCTGCATAACTCTTGATATTTGTTCAGAACTGATCATATCAGCTTCTGAACTGAACCTTAAGTTTTGAAAAGAAAAGATAACAAGTTTTTGACTCACACAATTCAACCCCCCCTTCTTGTGTGTGTGTTTTTCTCACCTTCAGTTGGTATCAGAGCTCCGGTTCTGATATTAACACTTAACAGTGTGTCAGTAGGATCCTGAGAAAAACATGACCTCAACTAGTAGTTCACCTCCACCCTCTCCCAGAAATCCACGATCTCCCAGAAATCAAAGAAATGTACAATATGACTATAGTACTGAAGAAAAGAAGTCTAGGTCACATAATAAACCTCCTATGTTTATTGGTGACCCAGAAAAATTCTCTTGGTGGAAGAGCAAAATGTATAGTCACATTATTGGGATTGATGATACTCTATGGGATATTATTGAAGATGGAATCACTATCCCAGTAGATGAAGAAGGTGTTGCTGTCAACAGAAGAACTCTAAGTGATGCAGAAAGAAAGATCTATAGAAAGCATCATCATGTGAGAGGAATCATTGTGGACTCATTGCCTCACACTGAGTATCAGAAGCTGAGTGACAAGTCAACAGCCAAAGCAATATTCACATCCCTCTGCTCTAACTATGAAGGCAATCAGAAAGTTAGAGAAGCTAAGGCAAACATTCTTGTTCAACAATATGAACTGTTCAGAATGAAAGAGGATGAAAATATTGAGACTATGTTCTCAAGATTTCAGACTCTGGTTTCTGGACTTCAGATTCTGAAGAAGAGTTATACCACAGCTGACCATGTGAATAAAATCCTTAGAAGTCTGCCATCCAAATGGAAACCAAAAGTGACTGCCATTGAGGAAGCTAAGGATCTGAATACTTTAAGTATTGAGGATCTTATAAGCTCCCTCAAAGTGCATGAACTGGGACTCAATGAGGATGAGTCTGTTAGAGAGCCAAAAACATTAGCTCTGAAGTCTAAAAGAAAACCTGCTAAAGCTTTGAAAGCAATTGAATCTGAAGAAGAGTTTCCTGAGGGAAATTCTGATGAAGATTCAGATGCTGATGAGCTTGCAATGATTTCTAAAAGACTTCAGTATCTAATGAATAGAAAGAAAAAATTCTCTAACAGAAGCAGTAACTTTAGAGGATCTAGTTCTGGTTCAAAGAAGGATATCCAGAAGGAAAGCTGCTACAACTACAAAAAGCCTGGCCATTTCATTGCTGATTGTCCTGATCTTCAGAAGGAAAAATCAAAGGAAAAAGCAAAGAAGTCCAGCTCAAAGTCCAGCAGTTTCAGAAATAAGCTTAAGAAGAGTCTCATGGCTACATGGGATGATCTGGACAATGAGTCAGAATCTGATGAGGAAGAAGCAAACCTGGCCCTGATGGCAATTGCATCTTCTGATGCAGAATCATGTTCAGATTCTGATGAAGAAGATGAGGTATATTCTGAACTCTCTAGATCTGATTTAATTGAAACAGTTAATGATCTTATGAGTCATCTTAAAAGCAAGTTAAAAGAAATTAAGTCTTTGAAAAATCAAACAAACTTGCTGTCTGAGGAAAATCTTAAACTTCAGAATCAAATTTTTGAATATGATGAAGAAGTTGAAGAACTCGGAAAAGAGGCTCATAAGAAATCTGAAGAAGTTCCTAATGATCAGGAAATAGCTCTTCAGGATTTCATGTTAACTGGATTCAATAGAACAAAAATTGCCTCCATGATGTATAATATGATCAGAAACAAAGGTGAAGGCATTGGCTATGATGCATTTAAACCTTCAAATGAATTAAACTCACCTTCATGTTCTGAAGATATTCTAAAAGGCAATGGTATATGCTTTGTGCATGCTTCTGATAATTCTGAGAAGTTGGAAGTGTCAGAATCTGAGACCAAGTCAGAAGTTCTGAACAACTCAGACTCTGAAGCTTTTGAGCCTAAGGGTAAGATGAAGGAAACTGTTAAAACCTTGCCTAAATCTAAGCCAAAAGGTCCTAAGCCTAAGAGTAAGAGGAAATCAGACTCTGAACTTAAACCTGTTCAGAACCTGAAGTGTTCAGAACCTGGAACTAGTAAGTCTCAGAGTCTGAATAAATCTGATTCAAAGTTTTCTAAGACTGGGTTTATTAAAACTTCAAAATCTGTTAAACCAGTCAACACAAAACATTTTCAATCTCAGAATGTTAGGCAAGGCAAGCCAAAGCAAACCAATCAGTTTTCTGCTTGAAACTGTTTTAAGAAAGGCAAAAATGAAGCTTGCCTTGTGCCTGAAGTAAACAAAGTCAGAATTCTGAAGAGATCAGAACCAAAGTACTCAATGGTTCAAACTCTGAACAAATCAGAACCAAAGACCTCCAAGTCTCAGGTTCTGAAGAAGTCTGAGTCCAAACCTTTGAGAACTAAGGTTCTGAAGACCTCAGGTTCTGAAACTCAGACTTATTCAAGATATAAGGATTCATATCCTAAATATCAGAACAAGTCTGAACATCATAACTTCAGACACAAGTTTAAAAAGCCAAAACCTTTCAGGGCTAACCCCAAAGGACCCATGAAAATCTGGGTACCTAAGTCTGAGATAATTTCAATTGCAGATATGCTTAACATCCAAAGAAAAGGAAAGGTCCTGGTGTGCGCACCTCGTTTTTTTCCTGAGAAAAAGACGCGCAAATCCTCCGAGGTCGTTCGTAAACGCTCGGAGGGCCTTTGTGAAGTCGCCACCAAAGTTTTTGTGTAAAGGGAACGTTGATAAACCCTTAAGTTTTTTTTTTTATGTTTAAAGGGAAACGATAATAAAACCCTTTGACGATGAGGAAAGGATGGTCATCGCAACCATTGTCGGGTTCGGGAGTCGATTACGCAAGGGGAAGGTATTAGCACCCCTCACGTCCGTTGTACTCAACGGGAACCTTCTATTTGGCTAAAGCTTGGATTGTTTTTAAATGTTTTGCGCGCATGCTTATCCATGTCAAAAGAAAATATACTAAAAGGGGGAAAAAGAGATAAAAACAAACGAAAGAAAAGAAAAAAAGTTTTTATTATTGCGCTTGACAAGATGTCGATCTTGCTCCTACGTATCTCCCGGTAGTCGGAGAATTCAAAGCGTACGTAGTTCTTTGGTAGAAAAAACGTACATATGTTGGTTAATTTTAAATGGACGATGTTTTAAACGAATTCTTGCGATTAAAACGTAGCTTGTATGCTCGCGCTCGGGAGACTTATTAAGCGTTTGTTCACGAATCGCACTAGAATTGTTAAAAGGTACGTCCGTTAGGGTAAAAGGGTTCGAATTGGTCACTATGGGACCAAGAGAGGTGCAATGGACTCAAACGAGTCAATCATTGACCGAGGGGACTCCAACGAGTCGAGGGATTGTTCGATTGATCCACTGAGATCAAGAACAGGTACAATGGACTCGAACGAGTCGAACATTGACCGAGTGACTCAAACGAGTCGAGGGATCGAATCTAATGGCCACGGGGGACCAAAAGGTTCGGATTGACCACAAGGGGCCAAGATTTGGTTTGGTTATGGTTGGATACATTTGAAAATGGAATGACGATTGTCCGAGCGACGAGACATACGTCACGCATTCGTACAATCGGGGCAATGGAGAGACATACGTCACACCATCCCTTTTTCATTCAAGTTTTTGGGAAGAATTCTTTTAGAAATCCCAAGGTATATCAAAACATTTGGTTTGAAACCCAAAGTGGAAAGATTTAACACTTTTGCTAGAAAACGCACAAGTTCGGCTCGTTTTGCGAATTGTTTTGAAAAGCGAACAAATTTGGCGTATGTTCACGCTTGAGTTTTGAAAATCATGAACAATATTTATTGTTCAAGTTTGGATTAAAATGATGAACATAGCTGGTTTGTTCATATGGTTTTGAAAGTTTGGGAACATAACTTGTTTTACAAGTTATCCACAAAATGTCATACGAACTTGTGAATTTGTCAAAATTGTGCAAAATCCTTGTTATGGTTTGAAAAACATGGGTTTAAAAACTCTTAGGTTCTGAGCTCTTGGACTAGAACCTCAAAAATTGGCCATTTGGACACCAAAACTCAGATTCTGAGTTCTGTCATGGTCGCTCTGCGACCATGACTTCGCACTGCGAAGTATGCAAATTTTTGAGTTCAGAAGCTGTTTCTGAACTTTTGTTCAGAAACAACTTCTGAACACACTCAGGACCTTTTAGGTGGGTGAAAAGCTTTGAGTTTTTGGGATGAAAAAGGCTGGACAAACCAGTTTTGATGTTTTGAAAACCTTGGGATTCCTTTGAAATTCAAAGGGGTTTTTTAGAACCAAAAGGTTTTGAACCAAAATTGCTATGCAAACACAATTGAAAATGCAAAACAAAAGCTTGGAAACTTACAGAGATCCTTAGCAAAGCTCCAGCTGCAATGGATTTGAATTGATTGAAGGTTCTTGCAAAAGTTTTGAATGTTGGTAATGGTTTTGAACTTTGTGAGGCTTTGTGTTTGGATTGTGTTTTTTCTGGTTGTTTGTAAGTGTTTGTAAGCTGGAATGAGTAGTGTGTAATGCTCTTGAATGCTGTTATCAGAAGTGTTTGTAACCTTGGGCATTGCCTTCTATTTATAGGCCAAAAACCAAATCAATTTCATCATTAGAAATCCCCAAAATCCAGCTGATTTGTGGGCTAGGATCAGGCTGAATCCCTTTGCATTAAATGCTAATGGATAGAGGCAACCTTGCCTTGTGCCAAGGGTCAAGACTCAGCCTGATTTCAGCCACAAATTCAAAGATTTTGGATAGCAATGATGATGAAATAGGGCTGAAATGCAATTGGCCAAGCTTGGGGATCAATCCTTGCAATCTCAATGGTTGATCAATAAAAACGTGCACTGTGATGTGCAGAGATTGGGGGATGCAAAAGGCTACAATTGGCTGGTGTGAGAGGGTGAAAAGCTGCTGCAAAACAGGGTAGGCACTCATGGCTTTTTCAAGTGAAAAATCCAGCTGGTTTGACTGGTTTTGGGGGGAGCAAGCAGTAGAAAAGTCATCAAGCAGGTGGCTGGCAACCTTGGGGTGGTTAACAGGTCACTTGGGAGGGACAAGAGCTGCCCAAGGGCAAGCCCACTTGCTTGTCACATGCTAGGTTGGAAGAAAAAGCTTCCAACCTTGGCATTAATGGCAAGTCTCTCATTTCTGGTTTTGCTTGGCCCAAATAGCCATGAATGCTGATTAAAATAAATATGGAAATGATATGCAACAAAATCTGGAATTAAATCAAAAACACCAAAAATCTGCAGAAAAATCGCAGACTTCGCAGTGCGAAGGGAGCTTCGCAGTGCGAAGTCAGCATTTTTGAAATGTTGACTTTTCTGTTGACTTTTGTTGACTTTGACTTTTTCTCCCTCTTTGATTTTTTTGATTTTTTTTGTTTTAAAAGGCTTAGGACAAAATTGGGGTACTACACCTGGTACCTGGACAGTGGATGCTCGCATCATATGACAGGGGACAAGTCTATGTTCCAAACCCTGACTCTGAAAGAGGGAGAAACTGTGGGATTTGGAGGAAGTCAGAAAGGAAAGATCATTGGTACTGGTAAGATAGGTAATTCTTCCCTGTACATTGATAATGTTTGGCTGGTAGATGGACTTAGACATAATTTACTCAGCATAAGTCAATTATGTGATAGTAATTATGAAGTCCTGTTTAATAAGAACACTTGCACTGTAATCAACAATGAAAATAAGTCTGTAGTATTCAGAGGCCGTAGGAAAAACAATGTTTACAAAATAAATTTTTCTGATTTGGTTCAGCAGAAGGTAGTTTGCCTTCTGTCTGTGAGTGATGAGAAGTGGGTATGGCACAAAAGGCTGGGACATGCTAACTGGAGACTCATCTCTAAGCTTAGCAAGTTACAGCTGGTCAGAGGCTTACCCAGTATTGATTATCACTCAGATGCTCTGTGTTCAGCATGCCAAATTGGAAAGTTTTCTAAAACTTCTTTTAAACCAAAGAACATTGTTTCCACCTCTAAACCTCTAGAACTCCTTCACATTGATTTGTTTGGTCCTGTTGGAACAGCTTCAATCAATGGGAAGAAGTATGGACTTGTGATTGTTGATGATTATAGTAGGTGGACTTGGGTTAAATTCCTCAGAACCAAAAATGAAACTTATGATGTGTTTTTCAAATTCTGCAAACAAGTACAAACAGAAACTGATTTGAAAATTTTGAAAATCAGAAGTGATCATGGTGGTGAATTTGAAAATGAACCTTTTGAAAACTTTTGTGAAGACCATGGAATTCTCCATGAGTTCTCATCTCCTAGAACTCCACAACAAAATGGAGTTGTAGAGAGAAAGAACAGGTCTTTACAAGAGATGGCCAGAACCATGATCCATGAATCTAAAATTGCTAAGTACTTTTGGGCAGAAGCTGTAAACACAGCATGTTATATTCAGAACAGGATCTATATCAGACCCATTCTGAATAAAACTTCATATGAATTATTTAAAGGAAGAAAACCAAGTATTTCTTATTTTCATCAGTTTGGTTGTACATGTTACATACTAAACAATAAGGTTTACCTAAAGAAATTTGATGCCAAGGCTCAAAAGGGTACCTTTTTAGGTTACTCAGAGAGATCCAAGGCATACAGAGTGTATAATTCTAAAACACATGTTGTTGAAGAAGCTATACATATTAGATTTGATGATAAGAAGCCTGGTAGTGAAATACCAGAGCTGGTTGAGAGTTTTGCAGATGTCAGAATCTCAGAAGAGCCTTCAGAAGCTGAACCCAGTTCAGGTTCTGATGAAGGTTCAGAAGCTGAAAACAATGAAGACTCTGAGAAACTCTCCAGCAATGACACTACTCCTGATGCTAATCAAGATCAGCATGGTTCTGAACAAATCCCTGGTGCTTCTTCAGAAGCTAATCCTCCCAGAACCTCATTCAAGTACAAGTCTTCACATCCTGAGGAGTTGATCATTGGAAACAAGAACAGTCCAAGAAAGACAAGATCAGCATTCACTCAGAATGAGTCCATGCTTGGCCTGCTATCCATGATTGAGCCTACAACTGCTGATGAAGCACTTGCTGATGATGGTTGGATTGTAGCAATGCAAGAAGAGCTGAACCAATTTCAAAGAAATGATGTATGGGATCTTGTTGCAAAACCTGATCAGAAGAACATCATTGGAACAAAATGGGTGTTCAGGAACAAGCTCAATGAACAAGGAGAAGTGATCAGAAACAAGGCTAGATTAGTAGCTCAAGGGTACAGCCAGCAAGAAGGAATTGACTACACTGAGACATTTGCTCCAGTTGCAAGACTGGAAGCAATCAGGTTACTTCTTTCTTATGCTATTAACCATGATATCATCTTATATCAAATGGATGTTAAGAGTGCTTTCTTAAATGGTGTGATTTCTGAAGAAGTGTATGTCAAACAACCTCCTGGTTTTGAAGATGTTAAATATCCAAATCATGTTTTTAAACTTAAGAAGTCCTTGTATGGTCTGAAACAAGCTCCCAGAGCTTGGTATGAAAGACTAAGCAACTTCTTAATTAAAAATGGTTTTGAAAGAGGTCAAGTTGACAATACACTCTTTAGAAAAACTGTTAAGAAAGAAATCTTAATTGTACAAATCTATGTTGATGATATCATATTTGGTTCTACTAATGCCTCCCTTTGCAAGGAATTTTCTAAGTTAATGCAGGATGAATTTGAAATGAGCATGATGGGTGAGCTGAAATTCTTCTTGGGAATTCAAATCAACCAATGCAAAGAGGGTGTTTATGTTCATCAGTCAAAATACACCAAGGAGCTTCTGAAGAAGTTCCAGCTGGATGATTGCAAGCTGATGACCACACCTATGCATCCCACCTGCACCTTAAGCAAAGAGGACAATGGCACTAAGGTAGATCAAAAGCTGTACAGAGGTATGATAGGTTCTCTCCTATACTTAACTGCTTCTAGGCCAGATATTTTATTTAGTGTATGTCTATATGCTAGATTCCAATCAGATCCTAGAGAATCTCATATGACTGATGTCAAGAGAATCTTCAGGTATCTGAAAGGAACAACTAATTTGGGACTTCTGTATAAGAAATCTCTAAATTATAAGCTAGTTGGATTCTGTGATGCTGTCTATGCTGGGGACAGGATTGAAAGAAAAACCACCAGTGGAAACTGTCAGTTTCTTGGTGAGAATCTGATATCCTGGGCCAGCAAGAGACAAGCAACCATTGCTTTGTCAACAGCAGAAGCAGAATACATCTCAGCTGCAAGTTGTAGCACACAACTGCTCTGGATGAAACATCAATTAGAGGATTATCAGATTCATGCAGACAATATTCCAATTTATTGTGATAATACTGCTGCTATATGTCTGTCTAAAAATCCAATTCTGCATTCTAGAGCCAAGCACATAGAAATAAAACATCATTTTATAAGAGATTATGTTCAGAAGGGTGTTTTAGATATTCAGTTCATTGATACTGATCATCAATGGGCTGACATATTCACAAAACCCCTAACAGAAGAAAGATTCAATTTTATTAAAAAGAATCTGAACATGCATTTTGTCTCTTGAAAAATGTGCTTGAATCTGAATGTATTCCTTGATTCTGAGTTTATCATAAGCTAAGACTTATCAAACACTCATCTTATGAGAGTTTGACTAAAGTTAAGCCTGAAAAACTTCAGAATCTGAAGGATCAGAACCTGGATTTTCTGACTTCTGGACCTGATAAAAATCTAATGTTGGTCAGAATCTGATAAGTATAGTTATGGGCAATGATGATTAAAGCTTTGAAAGTTTATACTCTAATCCTCCCAAAGTCATCAAGTAAAAAATGTGATTTTCTGCTCTGATATTCAATGTTAAAATTGCTTGACAAACAATTTTCAGATTGGTATCAACTAGTTTTCAAAATGTTTAGCACAGACACATTTTAAAAGCCCAAAGTGTATCAGACAATGTTCAGTCTTTAGAAACCTTTTATCTGGTATCAGACTCTGAGATAAACCTTCATTTGGTATCAGGCTCTGATATAAGTTCAGCAGTCTTAAAACTGTATTTTGGTATCAGACTCTGAGATAAAAATCCTCAATTGGTATCAAGCTCTGAGATATATTTTCAGTTGGTCTATACTCTAAACTATTTTGTTTTAACGTGAGTAAGACCTGCTCTGATCTGAATTTTTTTTAAACCAACTCAGATTTGCTTTAATACCTTCTTGCAAGATTTGCTCTGATACCTTCTTGAGATGTTTTGCTCTGATACTGAACCAATTTATACTGAACAAGTCATGTCTGAACACAGAATGACCTGATCAGAAGCTCCAAATTTTTTTTCTGCTTCTGAACAGCATTCTATTTTTTTTTGCAAGTCATATATTCATTGAAAATCAAGTAGGCTCTGATGATTATCCTTGCTGCTTGGTTATCCATATGATTGCACAAATATCTCACAATCTTGGTTGGTTCACCCCCCCAATTCTGAATCCTCTTCAAATATTTTCAAACTTGGTGTCAGAACTACTTTCAAACTCTTTTAAAAAGGGGGAAACTGAACTGCTTTGATACATGCTTTCAAACTCTTTCAAAATTCTTTTCTACTCTAATACAGATATTTTCAAACTCTCTTGAAAAAGGGGGAGAAATTTTCTGTGTTGAGGGGAGAAAGTAAAACTTTTTGTTGATGACAAAAGGGGGAGAAAAGTAAAACAAGTATTAAAGCACCTGAGCTCAAAAATAAGTTAAAATTGTCAGAAGATAAGCTGATTAAGCTCTGATACAATTGTTAGGGTTAAGCTCTGATACAATTGTTAAAGCTAGCTCTGATACTGATCAGATTAAGCTCTGATACAAGTCTGACTAAATTTAACTTATGAGAACAGATTCTAAACTCTTAGCCTCTGAAGTGAATTTCTGGCTCTGATAGATTTCTGTGAGATACATTACTCTTAGTGAGTAAATTGAATTCAAAATAACTTGGATAAGACTCAGGGAGCTTACAAAACTCATCCTGTGGATTATCAGACTTAGGGGGAGAGCTTACAAACCTCAGAACCTGAAGTCAACAAGTCATTTTGAATTCTGAATGTAAATTTCACCATATTGTTTTAAGTTAAGATTAATTAACATGGATAAGAATCAAGGGGAGCTTACAAACCTAACCTTGAGGATTGTCAGACCTAGGGGGAGCTTACAAACCTCTCCTGAAGTCAGATTGTTAATTAAACTTAACAACAATTCTGAAATCTTCACATTTATGTTTTTAACTGAACTTAATTAACTTGGATCAAACTCAGGGGGAGCTTACAAACCTCACACCCTGCAGTTAACTTGTTAATTAAGATAACAACAATTTTCTGTTTTAATGCTTATGTTTGTCATCATCAAAAAGGGGGAGATTGTTGGAACAAAATGTGTTAAACAACTCTCATCTTAATTAAGGGGGAGATTGTTGAAACATTTATGTGTAAACACATCTCTCTTTATGGTTTTGATGATAACAAAGTATTAAAGAGAAAATTGGTTATTTGCTAATACTTTGTTCAAGTGTTTCAGAACCACATGCTTAATAAGTATTGATTGATATTGGTTATGAAGAACAAGCTAAAGAGCAAGAAGGAAAGCCAAGAAGCATGGTTGCAAAGCTAAAAGGAAAACTGGTCCTGAAGAAATGCTTCTGAAGAAGTGCTCCTGAAGTAAGAGCTTCTGAAGAGGTCCTGAAGAAGTGCTCCTGAAGTGAAGCCTCTGAAGTACTCCTGAAGTGGTGCTCCTGAAGTGCAGCTTCTGAAGTCTGAGTGCCTCTGATGAAGTCAACGCAACAGTCAACTCCTGAAGCCAGCTTCTGATCCGTACAACTGAAGCAGCTTCTGATCACTGTTCACTGAGAAGCTTCAGAAGCTGATGTGGCATGGATTTTGACCAGTACTGTGCGCATTTAATGCCTGGATGTGTCAGAACAACTCAATGGAACAGTTGTCTCCCTGACCCAAACATTCTCCAGTTTTTAAGGTGGGCCAATTCAAAAATGGCACCTGCTCTGTTCTGACTGATAAAGTGCAGCACACATTTGCAGTAACCTAGTCCAATTGCAACAGCTAAATTCCTTAATTCAAGCAAATCTTCAACAGCTCTATTTTCATCTATAAAAGGAGGAAGATTTGAAGAAGAAAAACGTCTAAGACTCTTTGAAACGCATTGCTGAACCTGCACTCTGTTTTCTGTGTAAAAACTGTCAAGTTCAAAACTCTTAGAAATTCTTCAGTCTTGTAACTTAGAATTTCTTAAGGTTAAGAGTCTTAACCTGTGTTGTATTAAGAGAACACCTCTGATATTTGATCAAGTGTTCATCCCAAACTATTTCATTTTGTAAACCAGTTTGGTCCCTAAAGTCTTAGTCTGTATACTAAGTAATTGTAACCTCATTCCTCTGTGGTCTGAGTTAGAAGTCTCTTGTCTTTGTGACTTGAGCATTGGGAAGTCTCTTGTCTTAGTGACTTGAGCATTGGAAGCCTCTTCCTTGGTGGTTGAGCATAGAAGTCTCTTTCTTTGTGATTAAGCAACTGGAAGTCTCTTCCTGTGTGGTTGAGCATTGTGTAATCTTCAGATTATAGTGAAACTCTCTTGTTGGACACAAGGGGACAGGACTACTTCTCACATTGAGAAGGAACCTGTATAATTTCTGTGTGTCTTTCCTTACCCTTCTCTTTTCAATTTTATAACCGCTGCATAACTCTTGATATTTGTTCAGAACTGATCATATCAGCTTCTGAACTGAACCTTAAGTTTTGAAAAGAAAAGATAACAAGTTTTTGACTCACACAATTCAACCCCCCCCCCCCCCCCCCCTCTTGTGTGTGTGTTTTTCTCACCTTCAAAATATAGAAAACATTACAAATGTCCCGAAATCATAAACAATTGTTCTAATACTCCTCTATTCTGGATGAAAAACCTACTGAAAATGGCTGAAAAATATGCTAAGAATAACGTAAGATGACCTATCATCAACCCCGATGCTATGGTTTCAAGAATTTTCAAAGCTAAATATGTGTGTAGCATCTGGTCCTCTTGAATGTTATTGAAGGAAAGTTATCATCGGCTTAAGAATGATCATGAACCTATGATGTTCACTGCATGCATCAACTCCTTAGCTAATGCCAAGGTTAGTACAGTCATTGATACAAACTCTAGAAATTGGAATACTAACCTTATTTGAAATATATTTATGAGAGAGATGCAAAAGAAATTATGTGTACCATAATATATAATTTCTTGTATACAAATTATTTTAAGAATGTTGCACGTTAACATTTTTATTAAAAAATAAATTGGAGTAATAGTCACTTTGGTCCCTGAATGTGTAATAATTAGTCACAATGGTCCTTCAATGTATCAAAATTTTAAAATAGTCTTTGACTGTGCACTTTGTTAGTCAAAATAGTCTCTGACGCTAAAATAATCTCTCAATGCTCATGTAACATCTGGGATTTGCCTTTTAACTAGCTTGCCCAGGTTTGCCCCGCAATGTTACTCATGGACTTCTCCCCGCCCCCAGGTGGAGTTTCATGCCTTCCGTGTGAATCGAACCGTGTACCTAGGGCCTAAGTACAAGTTCTAAGCATTCCCACTACCAATTGAGCCTGTTTTGGAGGTTGAATCCTCATCATTGCTTGATGTCTGTAATTTAGCTTTTGTTTGACACTTTGGTGTCGTTAATATGGTGTTTGACTGATTGTATCTTTTTGTAATCTTTATGACACACCTTGTGCTGGAAAGATTCAGGTTTTATTATTCCATTTTGTCTTGTTCAAATAAAAAAGGTGAACCCGTATAAACATACTATGCCCCCCCCCCCCCCAACTCTCTCTCTCTCTCTCTCTCTCTCTCTCTCTCTCTCTCTCTCTCTCTCTCTCTCTCTCTCTCTCTTACTTTATAATTATGCATTTTAATTTAGAACAAATTATTTATAGTTTAACTTCACCTTACCTCTCATGTTTTAAATGAAGTTAAATGATTTGATAAAAAAAACTCATATTTGTTTAGAAATGCCTCTTAAAATATTGAATAAAGTAAATATTAAATTAATAAAATCCTCAAAATTTAGAGACAAGACCAAAAGTGCAATTAAAAAATATAGGGAAGAAAACTTAAAATATGTTGAAAAAAATGCTAAATTCTTTTTGGTGGGGTATAAAAGAGGGAGGTAAAAATAGTATTTGCTGGATGAGTTGGAAAAATTTCACAATGAGAAAGGAGTGGGAAGGAATGGGTTTTTAACATCCAAGTCTTTAATTTGGCAATGTTGGGAAGCAGGGTTCTAATTTTTTAACTAACCCCTGATGGTCGGATTTAGGCTTGATAAGTGCTTAAAAGTAGTTATCTTTTGATATATTTTAAGGCACTTATGTTACTTGTTTTGCAAGTTATCTTAGGATAAACTCATATTTTTGGTTAAAATGACAAATTTGTGATCCTATGTCTTACCCCATCTAATTATGCAGGAATTTCATGCTTGGACCTGAACTGAGCAAAGAAACATGAAGTTTTGATCAAAGCTCATCGCTACAAGCGCAAGCTTCCTCGCTACAAGCAAGCCTAGGCAGGGAAAAATGGAAGTTCATCGCTACAAGCGATGGATCGGTCGCTTCAAGCGACCTTAGGCAGGGAAATTTGAAGGTTCCATCGCTACAAGCGACAGATCTCGTCGCTGTAGCGACCAAGGGCGGTTTAATGTTATATGCTGACGTGGAGCATTCCCACTGGCCAAGACATCTGTCGTCGCTACAAGCGACCAGCTCATCGCTTGTAGCGAGCGTGTTAAAACTCAGTTTTATAAAAGCCTTTTTAGCTCATTTTTTAATATATAACTTTGAGAGTTTTTACTTCCATTTGAGGATTTCTTTTTATTACAGTTTAGTAATATTTAGGATTTAGTTTTTAGGGCTAGAAGCTATGATCTTCAAGGAGCAAAAGTGATTGGATTGTGGAATCAACCAAAGGCTTTGGGAAATCAAGACTTAGGTTATGATCTTCATCTTTTCTCTACTCTTTTGTATAGTTGTCATGAAAATGAACAGCTAACTTCCCTTTGTTGGGATTGGAGGTATTCTTTCTAGCTTAGATGTAATCCATGATTATGTAAATATATGATTTTAGCAATTTATGTGTTTTTGAAGTTATTCTTGATTTTCATTCTCATGCTTGATTCAATTGTTATTGACAAATACTTTTGAATCTATGTTTAGAATAATCTTCTATCAAAATAAGAAAATCTAGAAATGGATTTGGGTTTTGATAATCGCACAAAGTTTCGGATCGTAATGCTTTCGGATCGTTTGATTGATTGGGAAATCGTCGATTAAACGATACGATCGATCTCACGATGTCATTTGGGAAATCAATGACGTTGTCGAGTGATACGTGATATTTTCGCTAAAACGCTAAAATTCATATGCATAATTTTTAGATTATATTCGATGCAAGATTGATGAATTCCTATTCCAACGCTTTTATTCCCTATTATTTGTCGTGTTATTTCTGCTTTTACATTACTTTAGTTTATATGCAACCAAGTAAAGAAACCCTAACTCAAAACGATATCGATTGTTGAATGGTTCGAGATAGCGCACCTAATCCCTGAGGAGACGATAATTGAAAAATACTTACTTTTGTTACTCAACTAACAGGCAAGTGTACCAAATCATTTACCAAGTAATAAAGTGTAAGTAGAGTATCGTATCCACATGGATTATTGTTCCAACTAGGCAATTCGCGTTATGTATTTGAGAACAATTAAATAAAAACAATAAAAGATAAAGAGTTAAGGGGTTTTACAATTTGATTTGTTTGCAACCGAGCAAGATTTACCTGTTTTGATTGTAGAATGTTAGCGGTGGTTAGGATTTTTTGAATCCCCTCTATTCATTTGTTGGAATTACTTAACAAGCAAGTCTTATTCAGCTTTTAGCGTTTTCTATCTAAGTGATGAGTTCGTGAGGTTTTACTACCTATCAGCTGTCAAGTTGCACCTGCTGATCTCACGGGTAGGTACGTGTGGGGTCTTCCTCTATTAGAGGTATGGGTTCATTGCCCTCCAGCTGTCAGTTGCAACCATTACACCATAGTTTCTACGAGTTACAGTGTTTAGGGTTGTCAGTCATGTAGGGAGATACACTTACGCGCGTAGAGGTACGTGTAGGTTCTTACTTTCTCAGAGGTATTTGAAACAATAATGGAGGGTTCCAAAATTCTCAGTGTCCTAAAGGTACCCTCATATATTAAATCTTAGAAGGACATCAGCATACTCCCCCTCTTGGTAGTTCTACATACGGGCAGCCCTATCTCGTCTACCTTACCAAGGATGAAAGAAGAATGAAGTTACTGGGCTGATTTAAGTCATGAGTCACCTGTTTCGCTAATTACCGTATTCGTTATCTTATTTGCTTCCTAATTCAGGCAGGTATTCACCAATATTAGGTATGTCACTTCCCTATGTACCTATATTTCAGGGTTATGCTTCTGAGGAGACAAATCTTACGCACGACAGTAAAATTAATTAGGATTCAAAAAATAATTGAATAAAGACTTTAAATTAAATAAAATATACAATAAACAGAACAAAGGTTCATCTTAGAACCCTAGCCTAAAAAGATTTAGTTACTCATGGTAACTAAAAACAAATTACAAAAGAAATAAAACATACCCTAGAGACTCGAAGTGAGGAGATAAACTCCTCCCTGGAAGCTCCTAGTGTCTGCCTTCCTTTTGAACCGCTTCGTTATGAATGAGAGAAGTGGTATTTATAGGAAGAGTTTCCACCTGAAGTTGGGCTTAAAAATCGGGATTCTCCACTAAAAAGTAGCAAAAAGTAGTTCTGGCCCAATTTTCCCATGCTCGGGGCGCATGCCAGGTGCATGAGTGCATTTTCTGTATGCTCGGGGCACCTAGGCCATGCTCGAGGCACCCAATATATGTTTTCATGTGCATAAACGCTTGATTCTTCGTCTTTTTGGGCATTTGTTTCCATGTAAGATGTCTTGGGACTTGGGAACATAATTCCTCCCTTTGTAATGTCTTCCGAGACGTCTTGAATCTTCATTCATGATCTTTCCAAAATCGTCACAAGTCTTCAAATATCTTGCTTTGTCAATTTGCATGATTTCTTCGTGAATTACATCAAAACACCTTAGAATTGCTATGTTTTGGGAAAATTAGAATTACACTCAAATATAGAAAACATTACAAATGTCCCGAAATCATAAACAATTGTTCTAATACTCCTCTATTCTGGATGAAAAACCTACTGAAAATGGCTGAAAAATATGCTAAGAATAACGTAAGATGACCTATCATCAACCCCGATGCTATGGTTTCAAGAATTTTCAAAGCTAAATATGTGTGTAGCATCTGGTCCTCTTGAATGTTATTGAAGGAAAGTTATCATCGGCTTAAGAATGATCATGAACCTATGATGTTCACTGCATGCATCAACTCCTTAGCTAATGCCAAGGTTAGTACAATCATTGATACAAACTCTAGAAATTGGAATACTAACCTTATTTGAAATATATTTATGAGAGATGCAAAAGAAATTATGTGTACCATAATATATAATTTCTTGTATACAAATTATTTTAAGAATGTTGCACGTTAACATTTTTATTAAAAAATAAATTGGAGTAATAGTCACTTTGGTCCCTGAATGTGTAATAATTAGTCACAATGGTCCTTCAATGTATCAAAATTTTAAAATAGTCTCTGACTGTGCACTTTGTTAGTCAAAATAGTCTCTGACGCTAAAATAATCTCTCAATGCTCATGTAACATCTGGGATTCGCCTTTTAACTGGCTTGCCCAGGTTTGCCCCGCAATGTTACTCATGGACTTCTCCCCGCCCCCAGGTGGAGTTTCATGCCTTCTGTGGGAATCGAAATGTGTACCTGGGGCCTAAGTACAAGTTCTATGCATTCCCACTACCAATTGAGGCTCAATTGGTTATGCATAGAACTTGTACTTAGGCCCCAGGTACACGGTTCGATTCTCACGGAAGGCATGAAACTCCACCTGGGGGCGGGAGAAGTCGTAACATTGCGGGGCAAACCTGGGCAAGCCAGTTAAAAGGCAAATCCCGGATGTTACAGCTCACAATAACTCTTTTCATATAAGAACTGAAATGACAATAAGTAAGTATATTGAAGGAATAATATAACAATATTAATGAAACATTTTAACATCAGGGACTATTTTGCCCAACGAAGTACACAATTAATGACTATTTTAAAATTTTGATACATTAAATGACTATTCTGACAACTCATTACAAATTCAGGGACCAAAGTGACTATTACTCAAAATAAATTGGTCAAATTGATACAATAACGGTCTCCTTTAATTGAGAGATTCTCCAACAAGAGTGGTAAAGTATATTAATTATACAATCAATACTAATAATAAAAAATATCAATTGAGATTTTTGTTCCATTTTAAAGAAAAGAAAATATTTGAAAAAATTATTGTGAATGATCGTACATAAATACAAATCAATTCATTTATATCTTTCAACTCTTATTAACTATATAATGACCATGAACCTTTTCAATATCCGTAACAAAAAAAAAGAACCTTTTCAATATCCATATCATATCATATTACTCAATCGAAAGATAATATAGTATTAAGATAAAAAAAAAACCTAGCAAAATGGCTAAGCTCATCTCTTCTTCTTTATTCGTTGGAATTGTATGCATTATGTTGGTCCTTGCCGCAGGTAAGAAATATACATGCCCTTGTTCTTTCTGGTATATCATTCATTATTTGCCATTAAAAAAATTACTTTATTATTTTCTTTGAATATTCACATATGTGATACAGTGATATTTTATGAAAACAAAACAAGGGTTTTGAATTTATGATTTTTGTTATTATGGCAGGACCAGCAATGTGTTCAACCGATCCACAAATTGACTGTAATGGCCATGGACAATGCGTACAATGCAAAGAAACATGTATTCGTCAGGGCTTTAAGAAAGGTGGTGCATGTTTGGGATATGAAGTTTGTTGTTGTTTGAAAGGTTGAAAAGAAAATTGTACTGTTTTCTTTTGAAGAGTAAAAATATAATAAAAAAAATATTCCTCAATATTAATGTTTTATTTTTCGTTACAGTTTTTTTTAAGACTTCCGTTACAGTTATTAAGGGTTATCAACTTCTCATGGCTGAATATGCACGAAAAAAATAGCCATATGCCAATGCATTTTCTTTTATTTTAAATAAAATAATCTAGGGTTAATTAAGTCTTGGTCCCTATAAGTATAGTCAATTTCGTTTTTAGTCCTTATAAAAAAAATTTACATGTTTTGGTCCCTATAAAAATTTTGAGCATGTGATTTTAGTCTTTGTTAAATTTAAATTTATTTAATTATGCTTAAACTTTTAAAATTTTGAATGAATTTTTATAGACTTGTTTATAAAATTATAAATGCTACTACACAAAAAATAAGCTCAAAATTTGATTTTTAAACCAAAATTTTTGTTACTTATATTTTAAAATTTTGACATTTAAAAAACATTCATATTTAATTTATTACATGTTAAAAATTATATTTTTTTATAAAATTTCTTATAAAGTTCTTAACATGTTTGTAAAAAATTATTAAAAAAATTTAAAAGTTTAAGCATCATTAAACGAATTTTAATTCAACAAATATTAAAAATACATGCTTGAAATTTTTATTGAGACCAAAATATGTCACTTTTTTATGAGGACTAAAAACAAAATTCGTTATATTTATTTTGTCAAGAAAAAAAATTCGTTATATTTATAGAGATTAAAAACTTATTTAACCCAATATTCTCTATCTACAATGTAACGGTTGGCTGAGCGGTTGAGTTTCACTGCCTTTGGTTGAATTATAAAAAACCAAAAATAAATGCTAACTATTGTTTTTTGTTTCACACTTGTTAAGCAATGGCGGAGCCACCTTATGCACAGGGGTTCATGTGTACCTCCTCAATTTTTGTTTTCACACCAATTTTTTATCTTTTATCTATCATGAACCCCCTAAAAAACAAACCATGCACCTCATTTGCACCAACTCTCTTCCTTTTACAGCAACATAGGCCTTTCTTTTTGTACCAACACAGACATTTTCTTCTTTTTGTACGCTGACATCGAGTCATGCAAATGTTTAATCACTTAATTTTATATAATAAATTTGTGTGGTTTAAAACTCAAAATGTTATTTACTTAAATTGGCTATGTGTGGATAGAACTTGGTCCCAAAGGGACACAAAATAATGACTTTATCACTAAAGCAAAGGCACAAACAAAATTGATTATTCAACGTGTATATATTTATGTTTATAATTACAAAATGTATATGATTTTATTATAGTGTTTGCAAAATACAATTGATTAAAGATTTTGTAGTAGATTTATTTTTAGGTATGCAACTTTTCATTAAAAATGTATTAAAATTTATAATTCTACTACCATCATCCATAAACATACAAGACTCTCTTTATAAGGAGTTAAATCTAACAAAAGACACTAGACTCTTACAATATACTTAAAATAATTTGCACTACAAACGAGAGCCGGCTTTAGCAAAATGATTAAACTCCCACAATGTGGGGAATCAATGTTCAAATTCCGGAAAGAAGAGATATTCACATTTGGTGTACAACACGTCTCAATATTTACATTTAGTCGAAACAATTTATGAGACACCAAAAACAAATGCATCCCCTAAACCAGGGTCCTGACAACGCCACTGTTGTTAAGAATCTGTTGCTTTTTCCAACAAAAATCAATATTTACATACTACTACTATATAATTTTGACCAAGTTGTCCCTTCAAATACAAGCTCACAAGAACTCACATCTCTAAAACATGTTTCCAAAAAATGCAAATTATCAAGCAATGTTTGGAATGTAAAATGACTCTAGTGTCACTTTAATTAATAAAAAAAGTTTTGAATGTCTCTCACGCCTATTATGTCAATAAATTAATTGAAATTAATGGTTTTTGTTTAAAAAATATATTCAATGTATTTAAAAAATATACTATTGACTTAATCGTAGCTATTTTTACCTTTTACAAAATTAAGACCATTGACGAAGAATCTTGATGAAATATATAAATTTTCTTAATAATAGTTTTTGGTCCCCTATAGAAACACCATCTCTCTTCATTTAATAAATCTTAATGAAATACTCTCTCCGTCCCTTTTTATAAGAATAGTCTACAAAAATCACGGATATTAAGAAAAATGTTTGAAGTAATAAATTTGTCATAAATATATGTTACTATTACCAAATTACCCTTTGTCTATAGAGATATTTAATGTTACTTTTCATATTTTAAGGTATATTGATAATATTAATGAGGGGTGAATTTGAAAAAAAAGTAATAAATGCATCTAGAAATATGTAGATAGTCTTATATTTAGGGACAAAACTTTTTTGTAAAATAGTCTTATAAAAAGGGACCGAGGGAGTATATAAATTTTCTTGAAGGTAACCATGGTTACCTTGAATTGGCATTATGAAAATCGGAAGGGTAGCCAAAAAGGTCTTTAGCTTTTGAAAAATTGTCTCGCATTCTGGGGTCAATTTGATTTACCTCTCTTTTCTCAGGGTAGTGCAAAAATGCAAGGATTTGTTTCCAACACAAGATAAGAATCATGACAAATATGTAATTTTTCCCATCATTTATTGGACTTTTTTGACGCTGGTTGGGCTTCGCATCTTGATTAGCGCATGTCATTTATTAGGGGTTGATTATATTCCTTTATATGTGAGCATGAAGCCTATGAACTTTTCCGCTTGGACTCCAAAGGAGAATTTGGAGGGATTCAAATCCAAGTTATACTTTTTGACCAAGTCCAAGGTTTCTTCTAGGAATTGGTTGTGACTTCTTTCTTCCTCCTTCCTTCTTCCCCACTATATCATCTATGTAGACTTTGAGGTTTTTCTGTATCTGCTCCAAGAAGATTCGGCCTATCAACTAGTGGTATGTTGCACCGGCATTTTCTAGGCCAAATGGAATGACTTTGTAGTGATGGTTTTAGGTGTTCATCATGAATGCATGCTTTAGTGCAATAAGGGAATCCATCTTAATTTGGTAATACCTAAAATAAGCGTCCATAAAACATAACATCTTGTATTTAGATGTGCCATCTATTATTCGATCAATGCTCGACAAAGAGTATGGATCTTTTGGGTAGGCTTCAAATATGTAGGGCCCGTTTGGTGAGCATGATAGGATATGATAATGAGTTGGATAAGAATACGATATGATAATGATAGGATATAAATTGATCATATCATACGTTTGGTGCATATATTGAAGGTGAGAAAAACACAAGAAGGGGGGTTGAATTGTGTTGGCTTTTTCTTTCTCAAAAACTTAGGTTAGTTCAGAATCAGATATTGATCAGATTCTGAAACTATTTTTAGAGTTGTTTTGCAACGGATATAAAGTAAATGAGAGAGAGAGAGAGAGAGAGAGACACAAGCAATTTATCCTGGTTCCTTCCACAACCCGGAAGTAGTCCAGTCCCCTTGTCACTTTCAAGAGATTTTCACTATAATCACAAAGATTACAATTGCTCAAGCACAAAGCAAGAGACTTCCTATGCTCAAACACAAAGTAAGAGACTTCCTTGCTCAAACACTAAGTAAGAGACTTCCTTGCTCAAACACTAAGTAAGAGGCTTCCTTGCTCAAACACAAAGTAAGAGACTTTCTATGCTCAAACACAAAGTAAGAGACTTCTGGTTGCTCAAGCACACAGGCGACAGACTTTGAATCAAACAGATTTACAAAGGAATATGTTTGAGTTGAAAACTTGATATACTATCAGTGGTGTTCACAAAATATAACACAGATTCAGACTCTATACTTAAGAAATTCTAAGATAAAAAGGTTTGTAAGAATTTCTAAGTTATTGATGACTTTCGAAAAACAGAGTATTAGTGTTTTTCAGAATTGCAGGTCTGTAGAGTCTTATTTTCTTCTTCAATTCTTCAATCCTTTATAGAGGAACAAAGAGCCGTTTGAGAAGAGCCAGATTCATCAAAAGAGTCGTTGTAATAAAAGCTACATCCAGCATTAATTTGTTCCTGACATTGTGTGCGAAACAGAGGAACAGAGGAATGCGATTTTGAATTGTTTCCTTAAAACAGGGTGAGTGTTTCGTCCAAGGAGACAAAGGTTGCAAAGAGCGGTTCTGACCGTACAGTATTTTACTATTAATAGTGACAGTTGTTGACTTCTACGTTTCCTTAAAACTCAGACGCAGTTCTTCAGAAGCTGGTCTTCAGACACTGCTCATCAGACGCACTTCTTCAAAAGCTGGTCTTCAGACGCACTGTTCATCAGACTCACTTCTTCAGAATCTGGTCTTCAGACGCATTGTTCATAAGACGCAATTCTTCAGAAGCTGGTCTTCAGACGCACTGTTCATCAGACACACTTCTTCAGAAGATGGTCTTCAGACGTATTGTTCATCAGACGCACTTCTTCAGAAGCTGGTCTTCAGACGCACTGTTCTTCAGACGCTGTCTTCAGAAGCTCTTCTTCAGACGCTGTCTTCAGAAGCTCTTCTTCAGATGCTGATTGTCTTCAAACTTGCAACACAAGCTTCAATATTTTCCTTCTGCTCTTAACTTGATCTTTCAGAACCACCATTAGATACAACAATTAAATATGTGGTCCTGCACACTTAGAACAAGTATTAGCATATCCAATTTTCTTTTTAACACTTTGTTATCATCAAAACTCTAAAGAGACTTGTTCATACATTTTGTTCCAACAATCTCCCCCTTTTTGATGATGACAAACATAAGTATTAATAGAAAATTGTTGTAAATTTAATTAACAAGTTGACTTCAAGGTCTGAGGTTTGTAAGCTCCCCCTGAGTCAATCCACAAGGTGAGGTTTGTAAGCTCCCCCTGAGTCTTATCCAGGTTAATTAAATTCAATTTCAATCAAACAGGTGAAAAATCAAACTGTTTCTGAGTTATTTTTCACAGAATTATCCACAAAGGATTAATCAGAGGCTAAGAGATGAGAAGTTGTTCTCCTAAGTTAATTAATTATCAGAAATTAACTTATATTTTGTAAGCTCATAGCCTGAGATACTTGTTACTTTTACTCCCCCTTTTGTCATCAACAAAAAGAAAATTCAAGAATTTAAGACACAAGAGAGTTAAAACGTGAGATAAAAATGTTCAGAGCATTTTGTTCAGTACCACTGAACTGTTTCAGACACAATTGTTTAGAACATATGGTTCAGTACTGCTGAACTCTTTCAGACACAATTGTTCAGAACATATGTGTCATACCCCATTTTTTGACCCATTTTCGTCTCATTTTATTTATTGTCTCGTTTTACGCTTTTTTTAAAAGGGCCGAGAATTTTCGTCGTTTCAGACGAAATTTCGGCAGGGAGGTATTTTAAAATACCTCATGTCAATTTTTGTTCGTTTATTAATTTTATTTTTTATCACCTTTTATTTTTTACTTTTAATTTCAGTTTTTTTTATTATCATTAATTTTCATTTTTTTATTATTATCATTATTATTGTTTTATTATTATTATTATTATTATTATTATTATTTTTATTTTTTGTCCAAAAGGTCCAAAGTCAGCAGTCAATGGTCCAGCCTAGCAGCACTGTTCACGCGCCCCAATCCAAGTTTTTTTCATCATCATTTTTCATCATTTCCTTTTCATCCAAATCTTCCAAATCCAATCCAAGATCTGCATACAGATTTCAACTTAATCTTCAAGGTCAGCAAGCAGCTTAAGCAGCTCAAAATCTCTCTATAAAACAGGGACAAAATTAACAAAAAAAAGAGGGGGAAGAAATTTGGAACAAAACAGATTTTTATCAACAGAAAACAAACACAACACAACATAACTAAGCTTCTAACTCTTCCCCCCCCTCAAGAAATTTTCGGCCAGCTAACAAACACAAAAATAAAACATCAAAAAAACAAACAGCACAAAACACACTAACCCTTCACAAACCCCAAACACGTCCCAGTAAAAACCACCCAGCAAGCCATACAAAAGCAACACGACCCTAACCCACAACCCAGCAAAAAACGCAAGGCAAACCGCAAACTAACCCACAAACTCACACACCACGTCCCCCCTCACACAGTACCACACCATACCAGCCAAAACTCACGCAAGCATAAACGCAAACCACACGCACACACAGTACCGAAGCCAAAACAAAGAGAAGAAATTTTTTTTTGTGGTTTTAAAAGTTTAGATCTAGAGAATTTGGGGGAGATTTTGAGAAATCCAAGGCCGGATTTGTGTTTAGGATGAAAAAGGATATAGGAAAAGAGGAATTTTTTTGAAAAAAAGAGAGTTTTAACTCTCCGGCGCGGTGGCGCCGCCGCGTTGGCCGGCGGCCACCACGCCGGAACACCCCCCCATGGCCGAACAAACTAGAGAGAAGGGAGAGCTAGAGAGAGGGCGGCTGAAAAGAATGAGAGAAGAGAGAGAAGTGAATGAGGGAAATGAAGGAAATGTGAAGGGAGGGGGTTTAAATACCCCTCCCTGATTCAGTGTGAAAGGGTGTACGCGTTAGCGTACACCCATGCCCTCCTGGCCCTTTGATTTTTAATCATACGGCCTGGCTTTCTTTCCCCTGTGATCAGATCAGGGTCGTCTGATTAATCAGACGGCCCAGATTAATTTACGCAGGCCCAATGCATTTTGGGCCTTTTCTTTCAATCTGATCAGTTTTTCACTACCAGCACCCCCCAGGTTTATTTTTACACCTCCTTATTTTATTTCTTTTATTTATTTTCTTTGCAATTTATTTTCCTTTTTATTATTATTTCCTTTTATTTGTTCCTTTATTTTTAACATCTCATTTATTTACCTATCATATTACACATGCATTTTATTTTTTTGTTTTTATTTATCATATTACACATGCATTTTAATTTTTATTTATCATATTACACATGCATTTACCTATCATATTACCTATCATATTACACATTCATTTTATTTTGCATTTTTTATGGCATTAGCATATACATTAGGAACAAAATGTTTAAATATGCATTGCATTATTTTTTTCATTTTTCTTAGTTTAATCCATAATCCAAAAACAAAAATCTTTTTATTTTGATCCAACAATTGTTTATTTATTTATTCTCTCGCGTTTAGTTCTTTTATCGCGCTTATTTTTCTTTTAACTCCGAGTAAAAAATCAAAAAAAACCAAAAACATTTCAAATATTCAAAAACTTCATCAAAAATATTCTTCATTAACAAAGCCTTGGATTTCAAACCAAGCAACTTTCTTTTAATCAAACTTCAATCGATCTTAATCATATCAGACTTTATTTTTGCATTTTAAATCAATCAAGCTTCATTCACTCGCCACTTTGGCTCTTTTTATCTTTCACAAACATTTTCAAGCTTTAAAATCAACATAACAAATCACTCGTTTTTTAGGCCCGAACTACATCGGTTTTGATCCCATTTGGGTATGTAGGCAAAGGACTTTGTCCTTCCAAACCAACCAAACAAAAATCAACGAAAACAGCAAAAACATTTTCTTTCTTGTTTCAATAAACAACAAGCTTGTTCATTTTGGTTGCAACAACTAATTTGAACAATTTCTTCTCTTTTCATTTGAGTTCTAAAAAACGAGCGTTTTGACAGTTTATACTTTTTCCTTAAAATTCAAGCGAAACTTGAATGAAAAAGGGTGGTTTGACGTATGTCTCTCCTTTCCCCGATTGGATAAACACTTGACGTATGTCTCGTTGCTTAGACGATCGTCATTCTTTTCTAGCTCCCCCAAAATTACGTTTTCTCAATTTCAAATAAAACTTGAATGAAAAAGGGTGGTTTGACGTATGTCTCTCCTTTCCCCGGTTGTACGAATGCTTGACGTATGTCTCGTTGCTCGGACAATCGTCATTCTATTTTCAACGCGTCCAACGCACTTTAACCTTTCTTGGTCCCTCGCGGCCAATTTTAACATTTCTTGGTCCCTCGCGACCAATTTGAACCTTTCTTGGTCCCTCGCGACCAAATTGAACCTTTCTCGGTCCCTCGCGACCAATTTTAACATTTCTTGGTCCCTCGCGACCAATTTTAACATTTCTTGGTCCCTCGCGACCAATTTTAACATTTCTTGGTCCCTCGCGACCAATTTTAACATTTCTTGGTCCCTCGCGACCAATTTGAACCTTTCTTGGTCCCTCGCGACCAAATTGAACCTTTCTCGGTCCCTCGCGACCAATTTTAACATTTCTTGGTCCCTCGCGACCAATTTGAACCTTTCTTGGTCCCTCGCGACCAAATTGAACCTTTCTTGGTCCCTCGCGACCAAATTGAACCTTTCTTGGTCCCTCGCGACCAAATTGAACCTTTCTTGGTCCCTCGCGACCAATTTGAACCTTTCTTGGTCCCTCGTGACCAATCCAACTTTTCTTGGTCCCCCGTGACCATTTTAAACTTTTCTTGGCCCCCGTGGTCAATTCAAACATTTTACGCCTTTGTGTGTTTTCCAACGGATACCATCGCCTTATTGCGAGTCCGTCCTTTTATCATTTAAATGTTTCGCGCCTTTGCACGTTTATTTTCAACCATTTACGCCTTGCGCGAGTTTTATCGCCTCCGTGCGTTTGTCTTTATTTTCAAACTTTTGTACGCCCCTGTGCGTTTGTCTTTTATTTTATTCAAAGCATTTACGCCTTGTGCGAGTTTATCGCCTTAACGTGCGTTCGTCTTTTTACGCCTTGTGCGAGTTTATCGCCTTAATGTGCGTTCGTCTTTTTACGCCTTGTGCGAGTTTATCGCCTTAATGTGCGTTCGTCTTTTTACGCCTTGTGCGAGTTTATCGCCTTAATGTGCGTTCGTCTTTTTACGCCTTGTGCGAGTTTATCGCCTTAATGTGCGTTTGTCTCCTTCATCATTTAAAGCTTTTACGCCTTTGTGCGTTTTCAAACTTTTTTTCAAGAACTACGTAAGCTTTGAATTCTCCGACTACCGGGAGATACGTAGGAGCAGGATTGTCATCTTGTCAAGCCCATTATTAAAAAATCTTTCTTTTTTCTTTTATCTTTCGTTTGTTTTTATCTCTTTCTTCACCTCGCATTATATTTTCTTTTTCCTTTATATATATATGATTAAGCGTGCAAGCAAAACGTCAAAAGACATTTTAAGCCTAAGCCAACTAAGAGGTTCCCGTTGAGTACAACGGATGTGAGGGGTGCTAATACCTTCCCCTCGCATAATCGACTTTCGAACCTAAAATCTCTTTTCAAGGTAATTTAGAACTTTTTTCCTTTTTCCCCGAAAAATTAAAAGTTCAGTCGTGATTTAAATTTAGTGATTCAATGCTAGTCAATAGCTTGACATCCGAAATTCGACGCGACAGAAATGGCGACTTCACTGGGGACATGGTGCATAAAACACTTTGTTTGTGCATAAACAAGTCAAGCCTATCTTAGTCGGCTTTTAGGCTAAAATGCTTTTATTTTGTTTGCGCGCTTATGCCTTATTATCATTATTTGTTTATTTTTTCTCGCTTTATATGTATTTGTTTCATATTTGCTTTATATCCATGTTATATATATTGTGGGGTTACTTGAGCGATGTTACTCCACATTGTTCGGGTTAATGCCGGACGTGTGAGGCTCTATTCCCGAGCTTGAGAGAAAATTAAGATAGGATGGGGTTGCGTAGCGGAGGCCCACTTGACGTATGTCTTGAAGGGAAGATGCGAAAACCCCGCCTAGAGTAGATTTCACTTTGAATATATTGAGGTCTTGCGAGCATTTGCAATTGACGACAATAGTTCCATGTGAAGTCCGTGATCTCTAGGGACCTTTTAGAAAATCTCACCTTTAGAGCCTACACGTGAGGATGGGGGAAATTTTGAGCATACATATGCATACCATACATTTACATGCATGAAAATAACTTTCGCATATCACTTTGCTTTATAAGAAATTAATTGCACTTTTTAATTTCCTTGTAAAGCAAAACAAAATTTTTTCATGCATTTTACATACATCATTCATTATCATGCATACGTCCATCTTCGAGTCCAAAACTCATTTCCTTTCTTATCATAAGGATTTCTTACAATCCGAAGTGAGTCGTCGGTGTTCGCGTTTCATTCGCAGCACTACGTGTCATCCCATTAAGGAAAGTGGCTCGACGTCCCAAAGCAAACCGCACATATAACAAGGGGCAATTATCCCCCCGTTTGAACATGGGGCATGTCATTTGACTTTGGTGAGGAATTCATCCCCATTCCCACTACTCTTCAAGAGATTTCGGTACCTCAACCCGAGGTTACCTTCCCCCAGGCTATTGCGGCCTTTTCCCCAATTCACAAAAAACCCAGTCGTCATTGGCATTCCTCAATCTCCTACAAGAGTCCAATTTTCAATGGCGACTTCACAAATACAATTTCCGACAAAAGTCCAATCATCATTGGCACAATCCACAATCAAAGCCCGACCTTGATCGGCAACCAACCACATCATATGGATTGATCCAATGATTCAACCACAAATGCATGGTAGTGATAAAATTTGATTAATTTGCGCAAAGCAAAATACATGTTTCCTGCTTTTCTGTGATTAAACTCGAAATGAGAATACGTACTTAGTACAAAAGTTATATCATGCAACTTGCGTTTTTAATATGTTTATTCGGCGAACCATTTAGAACCAGCCAAAATGTGAGGAATCCTCAAAATCATTATATATGCAGGAGACCGGCATTTTTTGTTTAAACTCGATTTTGTTATGTTAAATCTGAGCGTTGTTTTAGATTGTACGAAAGCATTGATAGGATCAAGGCATTTTTTGAAAATGAGTGAAAACACTTGACCACAAATAGCCCACCCTGTGAGGAGTGAGTATTTGTTAACCCCTTTGAGCCTAATGAATCAGAATCATTAACTATGGACTGCCAATTTTCATAAGCTCAATTGCTTAATGAAATTGCCGGAGTTTGTAAAAAAATTCAGTTCATAGTTAAATCATTATTGAATTCTGATATTTTCTTTCATTTTTGAACCCTTAACCATCACGATTATTGTCCTTTGCCAAAAGAAAAAAGGAACATTCAATTAGGGTATCATCTTTGATTAAGTTGAAAAAAAGAGGTTGTGAATATCAAGAAATGGTGAATTTTTAAATTGATCTTGACAACAAGAACAAAAAAAAAGAAAGAAAAGAAAAAGAAAAAAGAGAAAAAGAGAAAATCTCTAAATCAAAAAGTTGTCAAGGATCAAAGAAAAACATTTGTAAATCACCAAGAGTTGTGATTGAATAAAGGAGGAAGGGTGTAATTTAGAAAGAATGTTCCTCTTGCTTGGCCATTTGAATTCAATTTCCCCACATATGACATTTCTTTTGTGACCAAGCCAAATTACAACCCTCAAAGACCTTGTGATCAATGTTTTCATGCTTTTAGAAACAATGATTAGATGGACACATAACTCGATCGGAATGTTAGCAAACTTGCCGAATGAGTGTTCAATACCCCCACAATTAATATTCAATTTGTTCATTTACTTAAATGAGTTTTAGGTTGGTTCATTGATAAACATTTTTTTTAACTTGAGCTGTACGATATAAATTTTGTGTTTGGTATTTGTTTCAAATTTTTGGTGCAATCTCGGATTAATGGGAACATCAAAATTGCATGTGCAAATCTCATAGGAATCATGCGTTCGGGAATTTCCGACCAATCCTCATTGCCAACAAAAGCCCAATTCTCATTGGCACCCACAATATCAAACCAAAGCCCAACCATGTTTGGCACCTAATCACAAGCAAAGCCCAATTGTCATTGGCGATCACAACTACAATTTCACATTAAGCCCAATCGTCATTGGCATTCCTCACAATCTCCCACAAAAAGCCCAACCGTGCTTGGCGCCCAACCATTCACAAATTCCGACCATGCTCGGTACACAATCATAGCCAAAGCCCAACCATGCTTGGCAATCCCTCACAACTCACAAGAGGCCCAGTCGTCATTGACATTCCTCAATCTCCTACAAAAAGCCCAATTTCCATTGGCCCTTACAAACACAATAACAAGTGGAGCCCAATTTTCATTGGCATTCCCACTCACAAAACATAATCAAAGCCCGACTTCGCTCGGCAACCAATCATCAAAGCCCGACCTTGCTCGGCATCCAACATGAAAGCCCGACCTTGCTCGGCATCCATCACAAAAAAGCCCGACCTCGCTCGGCATCCACATATTAAAGCCCGACCTCGCTCGGCACCACATTACAAAAAGCCCGACCTCGCTCGGCACCACATTACAAAAAGCCCGACCTCGCTCGGCACCACATTACAGAAAGCCCGACCTCGCTCGGCACCCACATTACAAAAAGCCCGACCTTGCTCGGCACCCACATCAAAGCCCGACCTCGCTCGGCATCAAGTAATCCAAAGTCCGACCTCGCTCGGCAACCAATTACAATCAAAAGCCCGACCTTGCTCGGCATCCAATCATTATTCCCAGTGTTAAACATGACATATGTTTATCCCACATTGGACTTCTTTCAAGGGATTCCCCAACGAAATCCTCAGTAAATCAAAAGGGAATATCCCCAGTGAATCGAAAGCCCGAAAGGACGATTCAGAAAAAAAAACAACGAAAAAGGTAGCATTCCCGGCGGAATCATCAATCATAATCCCCAGCGGATTAGCACAATCCCTGTTGGATTAACAAACTCCCCAGGAAGTCAACCTTTGTCCAAACAATCAAAAGCCCAATTGTCATTGGCACCAACAATCAAAAGCCCAATTGTCATTGGCACCAACAATCAAAAGCTCAATTGTCATTGGCACCTACTCACAAAAGCCCAACCACCATTAGGCATCTAAGGCTGGATATCGATCATGCTTCCAAAATGATCCTTATATCCCCAGCGAAGTCACAACCAAGCCCAATTTTATTGGCATCCCCAGTGGAGTCTCAACCCCTAAAGCCCAACCATCATTGGCACAAACATAACAAAGCCCGACCTCGCTCGGCATCTAACATCAAAGCCCGACCTCGCTCGGCATCTAACATCAAAGCCCGACCTCGCTCGGCATCCAACAATAAAGCCCGACCTCGCTCGGCACCCACATTACAATCAAAGCCCGACCTCGCTCGGCACCCCAATCAAAGCCCGACCTCGCTCGGCATCCAAGTACATAAAAGCCCGACCTCGCTCGGCATCCAAATACAAGCAAAGCCCGACCTCGCTCGGCATCCAAATACATAAAAGCCCGACCTCGCTCGGCATCCAAACAAAACATAAGCATTCCCGGCGGAATCCCCAGTTCTTTCCCCAAACGGATTAACACGATTCCCCCAGTGAAATAACAATTTCCCCATGAGGTATATGTTCCTCGTCAACGGTTACGGCTTCACCCCGTCAACATTTTGGAGGTGTTCCCTGCGACATCATCCCCGACAAAGATCACCGAGTGTTTGCAATGCGACGTCGGTCCACTTCTCATTTTACCGGTCTAAATCTTGTTTCACCAAGTTGTCGGTCATGCAATGAATCAAAACATTTAGGGTATCCCCCAGTGCAAACCAATCTTTCACACAACATCCCCAGTGGGAGTCCTGCATTAGTACATTCATACATTCATGCATTTGTACGTTTGTACAAACATGCAAATCATGTAATCACGCATTCATGCATATGCGCATTCATACATGCAACATACTGCAATATCATCTGTACGTGGTTGCTTTAACCACCACGTTTCTTACCAATTTATCATAAATAATCTGCATTTTTCTCCAATGTCATCCTCCAGTGATGTTACAAAATAAAGCCCAATTTTATTGGCATTCCCCAGTGAGTCATCATTCACACTCACAAATACCAAATCATAACCAAAGCCTGACTTTGCTCGGCATCCCATCATAGTCACCAGTAAATGTTCCCCAAGTGTCATCCCCAATCCGTTTGGTTAAGCGGTGTCACCCTTTCATGCCAAGTGGCAGTTCAAACGAACAGCTTGTGCATATTCCCCAGTGTTGTGCCAAGTGACAAGTTCTTTAACGAACAGCTTGTGCATCCCTTTTCCCCAATTGAAGGGGCAATTCTGTAAGGAACGGCTTGTCAGCCGCATCCTCACTGTCGTCAATGTACAGTTTGGTAAACAACCCGGACAGTTGACATTTCTTTTTCTCTGTCAATGAACGGTTCGGTAACCAATCCGGACAGTTGACATGTCTTTTATTTTCTGTCGTCAATGTACAGTTCGGTAACCAACCCGGACAGTTGACATTTCTTTTATTTCCTGTCGTCAATGTACGGTTCGGTAACCAATCCGAACAGTTGACATTTCTTTTATTCCTGTCGTCAATGTACGGTTCGGTAACCAATCCGAACAGTTGACATTTCTTTTATTCCTGTCGTCAATGTACGGTTCGGTAACCAATCCGAACAGTTGACATTTCTATTATTCCTGTCGTCAATGTACGGTTCGGTAACCAATCCGAACAGTTGACATTTCTTTCTGTCGTCAATGAACAGTTCGGTAAACAACCCGGACAGTTGACATTTCTTTTTATCTGTCAATGAACAGTTCGGTAACCAACCCGGACAGTTGACATGTCTTTTTATTCACTTCTGTCAATGAACAGTTCGGTAACCAACCCGAACAGTTGACATGTCTTTTTCTTTTTGTTGTCAATGAACGGTCCGGTAACCAATCCGGACAGTTGACATTTCTTTTATTTCCTGTCGTCAATGTACGGTTCGGTAACCAATCCGGACAGTTGACATGTCTTTTATTTCCTGTCGTCAATGTACGGTTCGGTAACCAATCCGGACAGTTGACATGTCTTTTATTTCCTGTCGTCAATGAACGGTTCGGTAAACAACCCGGACAGTTGACATGTCTTTCTTTTTGTTGTCAATGTACAGTTCGGTAACCAACCCGAACAGTTGACTTTTCTTTTGTTGTCAATGAACAGTTCGGTAACCAACCCGAACAGTTGACTTTTCTTTTTATCGTCAATGAACAGTTCGGTAACCAATCCGAACAGTTGACATTTCTTTTTGTCGTCAATGAACGGTTCGGTAACCAACCCGGACAGTTGACATGACATTTTATATTTTCTTGTCGTCAATGGCAGGTCGGAACAACCGACAGTTGACATTTTATATTTCCTTGTCGTCAATGGCAGGTCGGAACAAACCGACAGTTGACATCTTTCATTTTCTTGTCGTCAATGGCAGGTCGGAACAACCGACAGTTGACATTTTATACTTTCTTGTCGTCAATGGCAGGTCGGAACAACCGACAGTTGACATTTTATACTTCCTTGTCGTCAATGGCAGGTCGGAACAAACCGACAGTTGACATTTTATATTTTCTTGTCGTCAATGGCAGGTTGGAACAAACCGACAGTTGACATCTTATTTCTTGACGTCAATGGCAGTTCGGAATTCAACCCGAACAGTTGACATTTTATTTCTTGTCGTCAGTGGCAGTTCGGCAACAACCCGAACAGCTGACCTTTACATTCAATCCTTGTCGTCAGTGGCAGTTCGGCAACAACCCGAACAGCTGACCTTTACATTCAATCCTTGTCGTCAGTGGCAGTTCGGCAACAACCCGAACAGCTGACATTTTACCTTTTTGGTTCCCGTGGTTAATTGCCCACTCTCCCCAGTGAACAGTTCGGCAATAACCCAAACGGCTAACCTTTTTCCCCAGTGGAACACTATAGAGTTGGATCCCGTTTCTTTAACGAACTCGGGTATCCCTTTGTCTCTGTTTGTCCCCCAATCAGGTCATCTTTGCCATCTTGCATTCATACGTGCATCGCATGCATTCATAACATTTGCATACATGGCATCGCATCCATAACATTTTACTGTCCAAAATTGGTCAAAAAATGGTGTACTCTGTATTTAAGTTTCTTCGACCCGTCGAATCAAAATTTCGCTTTTTTATCTCCGTAGCGAAGAAACTTAAATAGGGGCATCGGTGTCTCATTTTTTGTCCCATTTTTCAGACACAATTTTTTGACCCATTTTCGTCTCATTTTATTTATTGTCTCGTTTTACGCTTTTTTTAAAAGGGCCGAGAATTTTCGTCGTTTCAGACGAAATTTCGGCAGGGAGGTATTTTAAAATACCTCATGTCAATTTTTGTTCGTTTATTAATTTTATTTTTTATCACCTTTTATTTTTTACTTTTAATTTCAGTTTTTTTTATTATCATTAATTTTCATTTTTTTATTATTATCATTATTATTGTTTTATTATTATTATTATTATTATTATTATTATTATTATTATTATTTGTCCAAAAGGTCCAAAGTCAGCAGTCAATGGTCCAGCCTAGCAGCACTGTTCACGCGCCCCAATCCAAGTTTTTTTCATCATCATTTTTCATCATTTCCTTTTCATCCAAATCTTCCAAATCCTATCCAAGATCTGCATACAGATTTCAACTTAATCTTCAAGGTCAGCAAGCAGCTTAAGCAGCTCAAAATCTCTCTATAAAACAGGGACAAAATTAACAAAAAAAAGAGGGGGAAGAAATTTGGAACAAAACAGATTTTTATCAACAGAAAACAAACACAACACAACATAACTAAGCTTCTAACTCTTCCCCCCCCCTCAAGAAATTTTCGGCCAGCTAACAAACACAAAAACAAAACATCAAAAAAACAAACAGCACAAAACACACTAACCCTTCACAAACCCCAAACACGTCCCAGTAAAAACCACCCAGCAAGCCATACAAAAGCAACACGACCCTAACCCACAACCCAGCAAAAAACGCAAGGCAAACCGCAAACTCACACACCACGTCCCCCCTCACACAGTACCACACCATACCAGCCAAAACTCACGCAAGCATAAACGCAAACCACACGCACACACAGTACCGAAGCCAAAACAAAGAGAAGAAAATTTTTTTTGTGGTTTTAAAAGTTTAGATCTAGAGAATTTGGGGGAGATTTTGAGAAATCCAAGGCCGGATTTGTGTTTAGGATGAAAAAGGATATAGGAAAAGAGGAATTTTTTTGAAAAAAAGAGAGTTTTAACTCTCCGGCGCGGTGGCGCCGCCGCGTTGGCCGGCGGCCACCACGCCGGAACACCCCCCCATGGCCGAACAAACTAGAGAGAAGGGAGAGCTAGAGAGAGGGCGGCTGAAAAGAATGAGAGAAGAGAGAGAAGTGAATGAGGGAAATGAAGGAAATGTGAAGGGAGGGGGTTTAAATACCCCTCCCTGATTCAGTGTGAAAGGGTGTACGCGTTAGCGTACACCCATGCCCTCCTGGCCCTTTGATTTTTAATCATACGGCCTGGCTTTCTTTCCCCTGTGATCAGATCAGGGTCGTCTGATTAATCAGACGGCCCAGATTAATTTACGCAGGCCCAATGCATTTTGGGCCTTTTCTTTCAATCTGATCAGTTTTTCACTACCAGCACCCCCCAGGTTTATTTTTACACCTCCTTATTTTATTTCTTTTATTTATTTTCTTTGCAATTTATTTTCCTTTTTATTATTATTTCCTTTTTATTTGTTCCTTTATTTTTAACATCTCATTTATTTACCTATCATATTACACATGCATTTTATTTTTTTGTTTTTATTTATCATATTACACATGCATTTTAATTTTTATTTATCATATTACACATGCATTTACCTATCATATTACCTATCATATTACACATTCATTTTATTTTGCATTTTTTATGGCATTAGCATATACATTAGGAACAAAATGTTTAAATATGCATTGCATTATTTTTTTCATTTTTCTTAGTTTAATCCATAATCCAAAAACAAAAATCTTTTTATTTTGATCCAACAATTGTTTATTTATTTATTCTCTCGCGTTTAGTTCTTTTATCGCGCTTATTTTTCTTTTAACTCCGAGTAAAAAATCAAAAAAAACCAAAAACATTTCAAATATTCAAAAACTTCATCAAAAATATTCTTCATTAACAAAGCCTTGGATTTCAAACCAAGCAACTTTCTTTTAATCAAACTTCAATCGATCTTAATCATATCAGACTTTATTTTTGCATTTTAAATCAATCAAGCTTCATTCACTCGCCACTTTGGCTCTTTTTATCTTTCACAAACATTTTCAAGCTTTAAAATCAACATAACAAATCACTCGTTTTTTAGGCCCGAACTACATCGGTTTTGATCCCATTTGGGTATGTAGGCAAAGGACTTTGTCCTTCCAAACCAACCAAACAAAAATCAACGAAAACAGCAAAAACATTTTCTTTCTTGTTTCAATAAACAACAAGCTTGTTCATTTTGGTTGCAACAACTAATTTGAACAATTTCTTCTCTTTTCATTTGAGTTCTAAAAAACGAGCGTTTTGACAGTTTATACTTTTTCCTTAAAATTCAAGCGAAACTTGAATGAAAAAGGGTGGTTTGACGTATGTCTCTCCTTTCCCCGATTGGATAAACACTTGACGTATGTCTCGTTGCTTAGACGATCGTCATTCTTTTCTAGCTCCCCCAAAATTACGTTTTCTCAATTTCAAATAAAACTTGAATGAAAAAGGGTGGTTTGACGTATGTCTCTCCTTTCCCCGGTTGTACGAATGCTTGACGTATGTCTCGTTGCTCGGACAATCGTCATTCTATTTTCAACGCGTCCAACGCACTTTAACCTTTCTTGGTCCCTCGCGGCCAATTTTAACATTTCTTGGTCCCTCGCGACCAATTTGAACCTTTCTTGGTCCCTCGCGACCAAATTGAACCTTTCTCGGTCCCTCGCGACCAATTTTAACATTTCTTGGTCCCTCGCGACCAATTTTAACATTTCTTGGTCCCTCGCGACCAATTTGAACCTTTCTTGGTCCCTCGCGACCAAATTGAACCTTTCTCGGTCCCTCGTGACCAATTTTAACATTTCTTGGTCCCTCGCGACCAATTTGAACCTTTCTTGGTCCCTCGCGACCAAATTGAACCTTTCTTGGTCCCTCGCGACCAAATTGAACCTTTCTTGGTCCCTCGCGACCAAATTGAACCTTTCTTGGTCCCTCGTGACCAATCCAACTTTTCTTGGTCCCCCGTGACCATTTTAAATTTTTCTTGGCCCCCGTGGTCAATTCAAACATTTTACGCCTTTGTGCGTTTTCCAACGGATACCATCGCCTTATTGCGAGTCCGTCCTTTTATCATTTAAATGTTTCGCGCCTTTGCACGTTTATTTTCAACCATTTACGCCTTGCGCGAGTTTTATCGCCTCCGTGCGTTTGTCTTTATTTTCAAACTTTTGTACGCCCCTGTGCGTTTGTCTTTTATTTTATTCAAAGCATTTACGCCTTGTGCGAGTTTATCGCCTTAACGTGCGTTCGTCTTTTTACGCCTTGTGCGAGTTTATCGCCTTAATGTGCGTTCGTCTTTTTACGCCTTGTGCGAGTTTATCGCCTTAATGTGCGTTCGTCTTTTTACGCCTTGTGCGAGTTTATCGCCTTAATGTGCGTTTGTCTCCTTCATCATTTAAAGCTTTTACGCCTTTGTGCGTTTTCAAACTTTTTTTCAAGAACTACGTAAGCTTTGAATTCTCCGACTACCGGGAGATACGTAGGAGCAGGATTGTCATCTTGTCAAGCCCATTATTAAAAAATCTTTCTTTTTTCTTTTATCTTTCGTTTGTTTTTATCTCTTTCTTCACCTCGCATTATATTTTCTTTTTCCTTTATATATATATGATTAAGCGTGCAAGCAAAACGTCAAAAGACATTTTAAGCCTAAGCCAACTAAGAGGTTCCCGTTGAGTACAACGGATGTGAGGGGTGCTAATACCTTCCCCTCGCATAATCGACTTTCGAACCTAAAATCTCTTTTCAAGGTAATTTAGAACTTTTTTCCTTTTTCCCCGAAAAATTAAAAGTTCAGTCGTGATTTAAATTTAGTGATTCAATGCTAGTCAATAGCTTGACATCCGAAATTCGACGCGACAAAAAAGCGAAATTTTATTTATTTAATTCAGACACAATTGTTCAGAACATATGGTTCAGTACTACTGAACTTTTTCAGACAGAATTGAGAGTTTTTAAAAGGGTCTGAAAACTGAACGTGTAAGATGAGAAAGTGAAAGTGTGACTGTGTTTTGAGTGTTTTTGTTAAAACCTTTCAGAAACTGAAAACAGAAAAACATTAAAACACAACTGCACATTAATGACTTTAGGAGGGGCAAAGTACAACTTTCAAATGCTAACTCATCACTGCCCAGCAGTTATAACTTATCAGATTCTGACCATGTGTTAGACAACTGTTCAGATTCACTCTCATTAGTGGGCCACGTGTAAAGTGTCCACTTAAAATGAGTTTTATCAAAAGTCAAAAATTCAGATTCTGAAACTCAGACTCTGATGTTCTCAAAGGCTGAACTTTCTTCAGACTCTCAAAGTGAGTGTCTGTTAAGTCTTAGCTTCTGATGAACTTCAGATTCTCAGTTTCTATTCAGAGTCAAGCAATTTTTTCAGAGATAAAATGCATGTTCAGATTCTTTTTAATAAAATTAAATCTATCTTCTATGAGGGGTTTTGTAAATATATCAGCCCATTGATGATCAGTATCAATGAATTGAATATCCAAAACACCCTTCTAAACATAATCTCTAATAAAATGATGTTTAATTTCAATATGCTTGGCTCTTGAATGTAGAATTGGATTTTTAGATACATATAACAACAGTATTATCACAAAGATGGGTATGTTGTTTTCATGAATCTGATAGTCTTTCACATTGGTGTAGAAGCTGTTAAGTATAACAGAGAACCAATCATACCTCTGCTGAGCTTCTGATCTACCTTTGAGCTTCTGACTACTTCTCCTTGTTCATTCAGTTTGTTTCTGAACACCCATTTTGTTCCAATAATGTTCTTGTGCTTTGGTCTTGCAAATAAATCCCAAACACCATTTCTTTGGAACTGATTGAGTTCTTCTTGCATAGCCATAATCATTAAGACTTTGTTCAGAAACATCTTGCTCTTGATTGGTTTCAGGAGGAGTGTCAGCTACTGAGAGGTTTTCAGCATTTGGAGGATTTTCAGCTTCTGGACTTTCTTCAGACTCAGAAATCTGTTCAGGTTCTGAAGTGTCCTCTGAGAGCTGAAGATCTGCAAAGCTCTCAACAGCTCAGTACCAATGATCTAGTCTTTTTGGTTTCCTCCAGATCCCACAGTTCCTCCCTCTTTCATGGTCAGGTTTTGGAACATAGAGTTTCCTTCTATCATGTAATGCCAGCAGCCACTGTCCAGGTACCAAGACTTCTCCTTTTCTTTGGCTGTTCAGTATATCTGCAATAGAAATGATTTCTGACATAGGTACCCATATCTTTATGGGTCCTCCTTGGTTAGTCTTGAAAGGATATGGCTTCTTTTGTATCTTTTGTCTAACATTCTGATTTTTCAAAGGATTTGTATAAACTGGATTAGTATTCCTTGAAGGTTTTACAAACACAGTCTTTTGAAAATGTGAGTCTGAATTTTTCAGAGTCTGAGACTTGCTTGTCTTAGGTTCTGAACTCTTCAGACTTTGAACCTTTTCAGATTTAAAGTCTGCTTTCCTCATAGTCTTAGACTTAGAACCTTTTGGTTTAGACTTTGGCAAAGTTTTAGATTTTGCCTTCATCTTTCCCTTAGGTTCAGAAGTTTTGGATTCTGAGTTGTTCAGAACCTCAGATTTAGCAGTCTCATTTTCTGATGAATTTAGTTTCTCAGAAATGTCAGATGCAGATACAAAGCACACCTCAGTGCCTTTCATAATATCTCAAGAACAGGATGGTAGGTTTGTTTCTTTTGAATGACTGAAAGGATCATTTTTGAAACCAATACCTTCTCCCCTGTTTCTCTTAATATTATAAATCATAGAAGCAACTTTACTTCTGTTGATTCCAGTTAGGATAAAATCCTGAAGAGCAATTTCATGTTCATTTGGAACTTCATCAGGTTTCTTATGAACCATTTCTGAGTTCTTTAACTTCTTCCTCAATCTCATTGATATGATTCTGAAGTTGAAGATTCTCATCAGCCAGCAAGTTACATTTCTTTTTCAAAGATTTTATTTGAATTAACTTGCTTCTGAGATGCTTAATAGGATCCTTAACTGTATCAATAAGTTCAGAACGAGAAATTTCAGAATATACCTCATCTTCATCTTCAGAGTCTGAACCTGACTCTGTATCAGAAGATACTGTTTCCACTAGAGCTAGGTTTGCTTCTTCTCCATCTTCCTTCTCAGACTCAGATTCATTGTCAAGCTCATCCCATGTAGCCATAAGACTTTTCTTGAATCTGTCTTTGAGGTTGCCTGACTTTGAGTTGGTCTTTCTGGATTTCTCTTTTGATTTGTCCTTTTGAAGCTCAGGACATTCAACTATGAAATGACAAGTTTTCTTGCAGTTGTAGTGTACTGGCAGTGAGTACAATGCTTCTAGAAACTAGGGTTTCTGTGCTGTGTTTTTGTCATGCCTCGGGAATGGTCCCGAGGTTACTATTTGTAGCCTTTTTTGGGCCTAACCGGTCATGGTTTTGGGCCTAAATCATAAAAGGGCCAAAACCATGACTTGGGCGCCCTCGTAAGCTGCTGAGGGCGCCCCCAAAGGATTATGTGCGATTGTCAAGTGGGCCTTATGCCCTCTTGGAGGACGTCCAGCCCTATTTTAAGGGTTCACACCCTTGGCTTTGGGGTCTTAATTCCTTGATAGTGAGATCTACGGTCCACAGCCCAACAAGCACGAGTCTTGGTACAAGGCGAAGTGATTAAACTATTTACAGGGGGTTTGTCTATGATCTTTTGCCCAGCAAGTGGGACTTAGTAGCTACGAAGCCATGAAAAAATTTTATGATTACCAGCCCAACATGGGTGTTTAAACCCTGCGTGGGTACTAGCCCAACATGGATACTAGCCCAACGTGGGTATTAGCTCCATGTTTCTAATTGAGTACCTTAGTGGGCGGCACTAGCCCTACGAGAGTGTTGGGCGCCAGCCCAACAGGAATATTTATGCTAGCCCAACAAGCACAAGTCTTGGTACAAGGCGAAGTGATTAAACTGTGTGTAGCTCGCCGCGCCCTTTGGACCGCGTGTTGAGGACGCTTCTTATCGGGATCCAACGGTTGGCGTGAGGCGACCGTTCGCTCCCGTTGACGTGTCGTAATCTTAGCGGTTCTCGGAAATCGTGCCAACTTAAGTGACGTCATCTGCGCGTTTTCCCAGGCTTTTTCGCTTTTAACTGAAACGGATTTACTTTACTTTGTACTTTCAGATTCTCCTTATCTCTTTTTCTTCCTTTGTCTCCGTCCTTTCCTTCCTATTCGTTCTCTTTTTCTCGTTCGAGCTGTTGCGGTGTTCGTGGAGAAAATTGCAGCTTACTGTTTTACAGATCGTCCGGAGTACTCGTTCGCTTCTCAAGCCCTCCATTTGTCTAGATCCAGGTACCCTACTTGATCTCGTTCTTTTTGCTTTATCATTCGTAGTATGGTGAGAATTAGAGAGTGCGATGCGGCGGGTAGGGAGTTATCCCCAGCTAATTCGGAGGAAAGGTGTAGGTTGTGGGGGGAGAGCGTTAGGCATGCGAGACGCTCTGACGGAACCATGGATTGGGTGGTGTTCGATAAGGCCTACTATGGCCACTCCCTTGAGATGGAGTCTTCGATTGGTTTGGACAGGGGTGAAGCGGGAAGTATTAGTGGAGATTCATCTGACGTTATTGTTCGTTCTGTTCGCCCAGGTCCGTTCTGTAGGAAGGGAATTTGTTACATGGCGTCTTCTAGTGATTCAGAACAAGAGAGTTTTGCCGACGAGGTGCTTCGTTCTGAGTCTGTATACTTGGACTCGCAACGGGTGGCGTTTTTCCGGAGTAAGCTGCACGTGTCTTCTACGGGATTTGAGGAGGACGTGGTTTTGGAACCTTGCCGTCCGGGCGAGAGAGTATGCGCACAGAGGCCGAAAAGTTTGAAGAGTGAGATGTTTCATATGTACACCGCTGTTTTTGAGGATCTGGGCGTGAAGTATCCCTTCACGCCCTTTGAAGTTGACATGCTCAACTGTCTCAACGTCGCGCCTTCTCAGCTGCAGCCGAATAGCTGGGCTTTTATCCGCGCCTTTGAGATACTTTGCGAGGGATTGGGCTTCCAGCCCTCGGTTGGGTCCTTTTTTACTTTCTATGGCACAAAGGGGGTGGATAAACAGTCTTGGGTGTCTGTCAGTGCGCACCCTGGTAAGAGGCTATTTCCGCCCTACGCCTCTCATTACAAAAATTGGAGACAAACATTCCTTCGGGTTAAGGGGCGAAAAGGTTGTGAGGCGGCCGCAGTATGGGTGAACGGTAAACTGAAGTTTCCCACATGTTGGACGAGTGCTCCGGCGTCCATCATGGGTTTTGACTATGAGAAGTTGGACGCGTACGACCAGGGCGTCGTCTGTTTTCTGGACAAGATGTTGCCTATGAACATCCGGGAATTATTGAACAGGGAAGGTGACGTAGATGGCCTAGACGAATATTTACGTGAGTCACATTTATTTGCTCAAGACTATGTTTTGTATTTACATTGTCTTGTTCTTGATCTTTCGCTTTATTTTTCTTGTAGAGGACATGGCGCCCATGACTGCGGCAGAGAGGAAAAGATATCTTGAAGAGATGAAAGCAAAGAAGGCGGCTGAGGGGACGGCGACTACTGATCCCGCGGGGCTTATTACTCGCAAACCAAAAAGGAAGGCTGATCATCCGATCGAAGTCCCAGTTGAGAGCATTCCGGCGGCTCCGCGCGATAGGAGGTCGCCCGGAAAAGATAATAAAGGTAAGGCGGTAGCAGAGAAGAAAGGGAAGAAGACGCCCTCTCCTTCCCTGATTGGCGCCGTCAAAACCAGTAGCTCGGTGCCGTCTTTCTGGGACAAAGGTTTTGACTATGGGACTTACGTGAGGGAGAGGCTGGTATTCAATCCTGAGGATGCAGAGGCGGGAAGTCAGGGTGCTGTGCCCTTTATGATGAAGGATATGGGGGTCCATTGTCTGCGGACCATGCTGCTTATAGACTCGGTTGATCGCAAGTATGAGGAGGTGGTGCAGAATGAGGAGGCCCTTCAAGCTACGGTGAGGGCGTTGGAGAAAGAGTTGGAGGAGGCCGGGAATGCTAAGGAGAAAGAAGTGCGGGAGGCTAGGGAGGCGGTGACGCTTGAGTTTGAGAAACGCATCTCCGATCTGAAGATTGGTTATGCGGCAGATCTCGCCGGAAAGGACGGTGTCATTGCCAAGCTACAAAACGACGTTGCGGCTGGAGCGGAAAAGGAGGCTCAACTCAAGGCCGAAGTTTCTGAAGCAAAGGGCGAGCTGGCTCTGAACTTTGACGCTGGCTTTGAAAGAGCCAAGGCACAATTTGCCCTCCTCCATCCTGGCGTCGACACTTCCGCTTTTGATCCTTTTAAAATCATTGTAGATGGCGTCCTGGTGGATGAACCATGATCTTATGTAATTTTTTTTGAATTTGGCACAATTTGGTTTGTAATGACTTGATATTATGCTATTTAATTTCCTTTCCTTAATTTGCTTTATTTTGCGCTTCTTCGTACTATGGTAATGTTTAGTTATGCAACTGCTACGAATTTTCTGAGTCATGCTTTAGTTGAGGTGTTTATGTGATTCATATATGTTTCCTCGTGCTTAAGAGTATTAATCGGGCGGGTACTTAGTTTGACGATTCATAGCCATCTATGGGCGGTACTTTTAGCTCACGACGTCTTAGAGCCCTCTTGGGGGTTAAGGAGTTAGGCGGCGATCTTATTTTCGTCTCGCGACGTCTTAGAGCCCACTTGGGGGTTAAGGAATTAGGCGGCGATCTTATTTTCGGCTCGCGACGTCTTAGAGCCCACTTGGGGGTTAAGGAATTAGGCGGCGATCTTATTTTCGGCTCGCGACGTCTTAGAGCCCACTTGGGGGTTAAGGAATTAGGCGGCGATCTTATTTTCGGCTCGCGACGTCTTAGAGCCCACTTGGGGGTTAAGGAATTAGGCGGCGATCTTATTTTCGGCTCGCGACGTCTTAGAGCCCACTTGGGGGTTAAGGAATTAGGCGGCGATCTTATTTTCGGCTCGCGACGTCTTAGAGCCCACTTGGGGGTTAAGGAATTAGGCGGCGATCTTATTTTCGGCTCGCGACGTCTTAGAGCCCACTTGGGGGTTAAGGAATTAGGCGGCGATTTCATTTTAAGCTCGCGACGTCTTAGAGCCCACTTGGGGGTTAAGGAATTAGGCGGCTCTTTCTTTGTGGTTAGCATATCATACGGCGAGCTCATTTGAGATTCGGCAATGGCGATCTGCTAAATGCAATGAGAGTAAGACGGACAAGCAATATATATATATGACATTAATAAAAAACCGGGGTCTCATTAAAAACCCCCATTACTGCGGGGGGAAAAGAGTGCCCCTTACTGTCTTACTAACTACTTAGCTGTACAAAAAGAAAGCGAATTCATAAGATAAAAACGGTAAGAAATAAAGAGGCTTTGTCTTCCCTCCAGCTCGCCCTTGAGTTGTCATGGCGAGTTCCGTCCTGCGCTGCCCTCAATCTTTTTCATCACCCTGCGGTTAGCTGGTTCTGTCCATAATGTCAGTTCCTTCTTGATTTCGTCACACTCTACTTCTTCCTTCCTTGTCCTGAAAATAGGGTTGGCCTGCTTTGGGCGAAGCGTCAGGAAAGGAGTACTAGTTTCCTCAACCTTCCTGACCTCTCCGTGTTCTGCATTTTCTTCATCTGCATTGGCTTTCGAATTGACTGGCTTCAAGTGGGGTATCGAAAAGGGAGTACTTTCTTCCTCGACCCTCTCGATCTCCTCGGGCGCCATGTCCTCTTTTTCAACATTACTATTTTCTTCCCCGACTTTCTTGATTTCCTGGACTTGAATTTCTTCTTCTAGGCTGGATACGATGAGGTTCACTCGGTGCACTTTTAGGTTACTGCTTCCTTTCTTCTCCTTCTGAATCTTCAAGCTATTGTGGTAACACTCTCGGGCTGTTCGCTGGTCTGCTCTAATGGTACCAACCCGCCCATCATCCAGCGGGTATTTCATGACGAGGAATTTGGTGGAAAGGTAGGCGTCGAGGGCGTTAAAGGCTGGGCGGCCTACGATGACATTGTAGGAACAGGGCGAGTCGACTACCAAGTATCTGATCCTGATGGTCTTAGCATTACTACCTGTACCGAATGTTGTTTTCAGCGTGACGTATCCCCGTACGTGCACCTGTTCCCCCGTAAAGCCGGCTAGTATTCCTTTAAAAGGCTGCAACTGTTCCTCGTCTAGACCCATCTTCTCGAAAGCGGAATAATAGAGGATGTCCGCAGAACTGCCTGGATCAATCAACACCCTCTTGACGTCCCAGTTGAAGATTTGGACCGTGACGACCATGGGGTCGTCATCGTGAGGAATTACCCCCCTACGGTCTTCACTTGAAAAGGTGATATCCACTTGGCGCTCTGATTCCTTCCTGGTGTGGTCATCAAGCAGCATTATTTGTCTGACGTACTTCTTCCGGGAGGTGCTGGACTCCCCGCCTCCTGCAAAACCGCCAGATATGGTGTTCAAAGTGTGGCGCTCTCCTTCTTTCGCCACTTCTTTTTCTCTCTGGGGGTCTTCGTGGGGGCGCCTGTCCTCTCCTCTACCTTCCTTCACGTAACCCCTCAATCTGCCGTTCTGAATCAGCTTCTCTATTTCCCTTTTCAGATGTATACAATCGTCTGTAGCGTGTCCCTTGATGCGGTGATATTTGCACCAGGCATCCTTATCGTTCCCCATGATTGTTCCTCTCGGTGGTTGAGGCTCAGGGATGATTCTGGAGTGGCAAACTTCCCTCCAGATTTGTTCACGGCGGGTGTTGAGGGCCGTGAAGGATTCTGGAGGGGGAGGGCGCCTATCATGACCCTGGCGTTTGTATGGCGCTCGGTCTCTGCTACTGGACGAGTAATAATTGCGTCGATGATCATATCCGTAGGGAGCACGCTCCCTGGAATCTCTTGCCTTCTTCTCGGCGTTACTTTCTTCTCCTTTTATATAACACTCTGCTCTAGACATGATTTCTTCCATGGAGTCTGCTGGTTTTTGTGCCAACGACTCATTGAATTGGCCAGCGCGGAGACCGTTCTGGAAGGCTCCCACAAACAACTCTTGGTTAGGGTTAATGACCTTGATGGTGGCGTCATTGTAGCGTGCAAGATACTCGCGGAGAGTCTCGTTGGGTCCTTGACGGACATTGAAAAGGCTGGTAGACGAGACTTTGCGGTGGCGGCTCGCTGAGAACTGGTGCGTTAACTTGCGCGTCATATCCTGGTAGCTGACTACGGAAAATCGAGGCAGGTTCATATACCACCTCAGGGCGGCGTCTTTCAGGGTCCCTGCTAACAACTTGCACTTGAGAGAATCGGCAGCACCGATGACGGCCATCTGAGTGTTGAAGGCGGTCACATGCTCCACTGGGTCGCTTTTTCCATCGAAGGAGGAAAGAGACGGCGGCTTGAAATTCTCTGGCACTGGCGCGTTCCAAACTTCGGCGGAAAGTGGTTGAGGGTCGGGGTCGGTCGATTCATCTTGCTGAGACCCATTTCCTTCGGCGTGTTGCTGCTGTTGGATGGTTTCCATGGTTGCTTGTAAGGCTTCATTATGGTCGCGAAGCTGCTGGATCTGTTGTTGTAGAGCCTCTAAGGCCGCAGGGTCTGCCATCGCGCCGGCGACGACGGTAGTTTGGGTTTGTATGTTGAGTTTATGACTGGTGGTCAGAGATTCGCACTCTAAACCTCGAATCCTAGGTTTAGATCAGGGTTTTCCGAACAGATATGGGTCAGTCGTTTGATGGAGTTAGGGGTAGGTCTAGGGTTGAATCACGGCGGATTGAGGGTTTTGAGGTTGCTTCGGGTGATATGGTGGTTAAACGGCGCTCTGATGACTCTCAGGAGGCCGTGTATCGATCGTTTTTCTCTGGGAGACGGTGGCTAGGTCAGTTTTACCGTAGCCCCACGGTGGGCGCCAACTGTACTGGCAGTGAGTACAATGCTTCTAGAAACTAGGGTTTCTGTGCTGTGTTTTTGTCATGCCTCGGGAATGGTCCCGAGGTTACTATTTGTAGCCTTTTTTGGGCCTAACCGGTCATGGTTTTGGGCCTAAATCATAAAAGGGCCAAAACCATGACTTGGGCGCCCTCGTAAGCTGCTGAGGGCGCCCCCAAAGGATTATGTGCGATTGTCAAGTGGGCCTTATGCCCTCTTGGAGGACGTCCAGCCCTATTTTAAGGGTTCACACCCTTGGCTTTGGGGTCTTAATTCCTTGATAGTGAGATCTACGGTCCATGTAGCAACCCTTCTGAACTTCCTTCTTGGAACCAGATCCTTTGAAGTTACTGCTCCTGTTAGAGAACTTCTTTTGTCTTTTCATTAAGTACTGAAGTCTTTTGGAAAGCATTTCTAGCTCCTCAGCTTCTGAATATTCTTTAGAACTTCCCTCAGGAGATTCTTCATTAGATTCTGAAGCTTTTAGGGCTTTTGAAGACTTTCTTTTAGATTTAAGTGCTATAGGCTTAGGTTTTCTAACAGATTCATCTTCATTGAGTCCTAATTCATGCACTTTAAGAGAGCTTATAAGATCTTCAATACTTAGAGTATTTAAATCTTTAGCTTCCTCAATAGCAGTCACTTTAGGTCTCCATTTAGATGGCAGACTTCTGAGAATCTTGTTCACATGATCAGCAGTTGAGTAACTCTTTTTCAAGATTTGAAGATCAGAAACCAGAGTCTAAAATCTTGAGAACATAGTCTCAATGTTTTCATCCTCCTTCATTCTGAACAGCTCATACTGCTGAACCAGAATATTTGCTTTTGCTTCTCTAACCTTCTTGTTTCCTTCATAGTTAGAGCAGAGAGAGGTGAAGATGGCTTTTGCTGTTGATTTATCACTCAGCTTCAAGTACTCAATGTGAGGTAGAGAATCCACAATGATACCTCTTACATTGTGATGTTTTCTGTATATCTTTCTTTCTGCATCAATAAGGCTTCTTCTATTAACAGCTACTCCTTCTTCATCAACTGGTATAGTTATACCATCTTCAATGATGTCCCATAGACTATCATCTATTCCAATGATATGACTATACATCTTGCTTTTCCACCATGAAAATTTCTCAGGATCACCAGTAAACATATGAGGTTTATGGTGTGAACGAGATTGCCTTTTGCCTGTACCATAGTCATATGATACAGAAGTGTGATTTCCAGGAGGATGTGGAGGGGAACCACTAGAAGACATGTTTTTCTCAGGATCTTTACTGACTCACTGTTAGGTGATTGAATATCAGAACCGGAGCTCTGATACCAACTAAAGGTGAGAAAAACACAAGAAGGGGGGGTTGAATTGTGTTGGCTTTTACTTTCTCAAAAACTTAGGTTAGTTCAGAATCAGATATAGATCAGATTCTGAAACTATTTTCAGAATTGTTTTGCAGCGGATATAAAGTAAATGAGAGAGAAAGAAAGAGACACAAGCAATTTATCATGGTTCCTTCCACAACCCGGAAGTAGTCCAGTCCCCTTGTCACTTACAAGAGATTTTCACTATAATCACAAAGATTACAATTGCTCAAGCACAAAGCAAGAGCCTTCCTATGCTCAAACACAAAGTAAGAGACTTCCTTGCTCAAACACTAAGTAAGAGACTTCCTTGGTCAAACACTAAGTAAGAGACTTCCTTGCTCAAACACAAAGTAAGAGACTTTCTATGCTCAAACACAAAGTAAGAGACTTCTGGTTGCTCAAGCACACAGGCGAGAGACTTTGAATCAAACAGATTTACAAAGGAATATGTTTGAGTTGAACACTTGATATACTGTCAGTGGTGTTCACAAAATACAACACAGATTCAGACTCTATACTTAAGAAATTCTAAGATAAAAAGGTTTGTAAGAATTTCTAAGTTATTGATGACTTTCGAAAAACAGAGTATTAGCGTTTTTCAGAATTGCAGGTCTGTAGAGTCTTATTTTCTTCTTCAATTCTTCAATCCTTTATAGAGGAACAAAGAGCCGTTTGAGAAGAGCCAGATTCATCAAAAGAGTCGTTGTAATAGAAGCTACATCCAGCATTAATTTGTTCCTGACATTGTGTGCGAAACAGAGGAACAGAGGAATGCGATTTTGAATTGTTTCCTTAAAACAGGGTGAGTGTTTCGTCCAAGGAGACAAAGGTTGCAAAGAGCGGTTCTGACCGTACAGTATTTTACTGTTGACAGTGACAGTTGTTGACTTCTGCGTTTCCTTAAAACTCAGACGCAGTTCTTCATAAGCTGGTCTTCAGACACTGTTCATCAGACGCACTTCTTCAGAAGCTAGTCTTCAGACGCACTGTTCATCAGACGCACTTCATCAGAAGCTGGTCTTCAGACGCACTGTTCATCAGACGCACTTCTTCAAAAGCTGGTCTTCAGATGCACTGTTCATCAGACGCACTTCTTCAGAAGCTGTTCTTCAGACACACTGTTCTTCAGACGCTGTCTTCAGAAGCTCTTCTTCAGACGCTGTCTTCAGAAGCTCTTCTTCAGACGCTGATTGTCTTCAGACTTGCAACACAAGCTTCAATATTTTCCTTCTGCTCTTAACTTGATCTTTCAGAACCACCATTAGATACAACAATTAAATATGTGGTCCTGCACACTTAGAACAAGTATTAGCATATCCAATTTTCTTTTTAACACTTTGTTATCATCAAAACTCTAAAGGGACTTGTTCATACATTTTGTTCCAACATATATGATAAGAAATTTGTCCTATCATAAGACAACAAATTTGAGTTTGTCGTTAAGGTTGTTGATTTTTTTTTACGCTCAGGTTTTTGGCTCTGATTTTGTTCTTTTTTGGGTATGAGTGGTAGTTTCAGTTTTGATATGCTGGTTCGAGATCTAGAGCTTTCTTCATCACTGATTTGGGTACACCGTTGTTGCTATGGCATTCTTTAAACTATTCGTTGAGATTTGCATAACATAATTTTGCTCGAAAGAGCTTTGGCTTTGCAATCACAATACTTTTTTTTTTGTGTTTCAAGTCGATTCATGGCCAAAGTTGTCTGTTATTGTCAAGGTTTTGTTGTGGTGAGTTTTTGGTTCGTTGATATGCTTCTGTGTTGTAGTAGGGTTCATTCATTGATTTTCAAGATCTGTGTTTGGGTTTGATTGTGATCGTCTCTAGTTTAGTGCTCATGAACGCTCACACACCACATTTTTTTTACAATTAGGTTTCGCTCCCATACATGAGTTTGCCGGGTCGTGCACATGGTTGATAAAGAAGATTTTTCAGTATCCTCACACGACAGTAAGTATGCTGATTTTTATAAAAAATAAAATATCAAACCACATCAACCACATATTCGTTCATACCATTCAAGTTATACAATATTCTAAATCAAAGTTTTAGAAAAGGTTTGTTTGATAAACAATTTATAAAAGACATTGCAAGTATGAGTAAAAGTTGTGTTGAGATTAGATGTCGCTAGCTATTCGTTCAATGGTTCATACATATCAATTGTATACTTTCTAAGATTTGAATATAAACCATTAAGTACATAATTAAATCAAAGGTCATATTGATCAATAGTAATACATTGACATCCTAGCTATCTAAATCTAATCCCAAACACAAGGAGAGGCAAGTTATCCATAGAGGAACTATTAACCAAAGAGATAAAGATTGAAGAACATGCAAAAGCTGCTTTCAATGACTTCCAATGATCTTAAGATATATCTCATAATTCTGATTACTAAGCCTATTTATATTAGTTAGAAAAGTGCAAGTTCACTATGCGAAATCATGCTCGCCTAGCGACTTGAGGTTTCTTCAGATGAAGGGAAAAGGCATCTGATCTTTGAAAATTTACTAAACCGTCTTACTTCGGTTGGCGAAGTGTTTGCTCGCCTAACAAATCTGCTCTTTTCTTTCTCACTGGAACTCCTCATTTCATCTCTCTTTCAGCTCGCCCAAGGAAACTTTTAGTCCAAAAACCTATGAAATTCTGTGACTTTGCTCGCTTTGGCTTGCCTAGTAAATGTCCTTGTACTTAGATTCCTTGCTTCCTTGTTAACTGAGTCCCAAACCTACAAAAAGGGTTGGAAAATAGATAATAGAAGCTTACTGACGTAAAACTATAATAATTTGTGTATTTACAATACCTTGGGGATTTTTATATGGATTACCAGTAAAACAAGTTAATAAGTGCTAATTAAAATAATTTGGATTCTATTTTTTTTTAACAAGCCAAAATCAAATTCAGTTTATTATCCGTCATGATTGATTCAACTTTTGTGCAATTGGCACCGTTTATTACCCTTCAGAGTTAGTTCACTTTTGTGTAATTTGACAATGTTAAAAATACCCGTTAGAGCTAGGTTACTTTTTTTATTTGGATATACTTTGTCAGATTTTTGTTCACATTCTTTCTATTTCTTTTTTATTGAATCTACTTTTTCTTTCGCTTATAGAAAAAGCTAGCCACTTTACCAAACCATAAGAATTTCTCAAATACTCTTAAAGAAAGACAAAAGATCTGATTTACGAGAAGCATCGATCTTCAAGACAACTCGTCTCACCACTACGTCCTGAGAAAAATCCAACTACACAACAGAAGCAGGGTGTATTAAGTTATGATTGCGATCTTGATTATAAGTTTTTTTTAAGGATCCATTATTAGTTAAAAAACTTAATTTTGTATTTATTAAAAATCTTAATTAATATCAAATATTTTTTTATTTAACCATTAAAGAAATTGTATATTCAAACTTCTCTTCATGAAATTGTCTTATGGAAATAAAAGAATCGTCAACCATTAAAAAATATTAAAAAATGTAATCTAGAAGAAAAAGAATTGTCGCTGTTTCTGGTAAAAGGAGAAGTTCATCGTTCATTTGCTTGAAAAAATAAAATTGTTATCTTTCTAGTGGTTGAAAGCAAAAAAAACTCATTTTTAAATTTTGATTTTAACCACCGGTGGGTTAATTACTCGATATATTTAGGGTTAACCTCCTATTGAGATTTTTTCAAGTTAACGTTGTTTGTTGCGTACTGTATGTAACGTTTTATTTCTTTAATTCTATATGTGCATTTCTTGTGTTGAAGTAAACCTTTGAGAAGATTAATATATATTCTATTTTGACTTGTTAAAAAAAATATTTAAAAATAGTATAACTAAATAGAATAAAAATAGTTATATTTAATCATATTTAGAATCACTAAATAAACATATTTTGTTACTTATATCCAAGAGACAGAGTGAGTATTCAGTGTATATATAAGTCTTGAAAAAAAAACTGATGCATCAAGGCAGAGGCAGCTCCTGCACCATACTGTCATCTCTGATCCTTGCCATTCATATTCATATTTTTGTTACAAACACCAAACCATTAACTTACCCAACCCTGCCATTCTCTGATCCTTGCCATTCATATTTTTGTTGGGGTCCACCAACACAAACTGCTCAATTTTGTTTCTTCAATATTGTTAAATTCAGGTTGGGTTCAACACAGAATCCATGCACAATATTACAACCTCTTTAATTTTATTTCAGTTAAATTATATTTCACGTGTTCTCATTAATATTATTCACCTCTTCTTCTATACTACTAGCATGCGTGGTGGACAGTTATTTTATGTAACCAATGAAAGTTGTACACGAATGTGACCAGAGAGAAAGGACCCTTCAGGACAGGTTTTGACGTCACAAAAATTAGTTTACTCATGCGTGCATGATACCTAGTACTATGTAGTACAAATTATGCATGCTATAAAGTCATATTCATCAAAAAACGAATAATATATATATATCAAGGTTGTTGAATCTAGTGGTACTTACAAGACACTCACTTAGTGATAATTGATTTTAGTTAAAGATGAGTTTGAGTACAATGATTTATGTATACATTTATGTAAAAATTTATATAAGACCAAAGTTAGAAATCCTAGTTTTAGAGACTAAATCGTTATTTGAAATTACATTAAGAGATATGACAATATTTTTACTTTAATATTAGCAATATGGTTATCATAAGAATATATATTCACAATCGACCTATCCGCATTGGATATTTATGTGAGTCTTACTTTACATGTCTATCGTTTATAATTTTCAACATGCAAAATGATAATTTACTCAATTGATAAATAACTCTACATCATTACACACAATTTTTTATTTATTTTTGTGGAAAAGAAAATGAGTCCCACATAAAAATTAAAAAATGCTTATTTTAATATTAAAAGTGATAGATCCCGTGAAGATAGTATGCTCGGTAAAATATCTCTTCTCAATAATCACCATCTTAATTATCTTCCTTCTTAATATATACCTAAATTATATATAGGGATGTTCACGTGTCGGTTGAGTCCATTTTGATCAAATCTGTTATCTGATCAATTAAATTTTATTAGTTTGAATTTGGTAAAAAAAAGCCGTATTTTTTTATACCAAATCCAAACCAATCCGGTGATAAGAAATTTGGTTTTGATCGAGTTATAGGGTTCGTATAAAATATTTAAAAAAATCCAAAAAAAATAAGATATTTATGACATTAATTTTTATGAAAATTTCAATTCTTACACAAAATTATACAATTCAAGATTTTAACACTTGAATTAAATTGAAATATGTTTAAATCAACATATAAAAGTCTTAAACTATATTGACAAAATTTAAAAATAAAAAATTACATTTTTTTTGAATGGTTTAGATTCACATGTTTACATATTTGGAATCATAAATCTGCTATCCATTCAAACCACTTCATATTTAAATGAAGTAGTTCGGATTAGACATAAACTTTAACAATTAACAATTTAAAAAAAAATATTGATTTAAATCATTGAATTAAACGAATCATCTAAATCCATGAACACTCTAGTCTATTTATAGGTGAGAAACCCCATTTGGATGGTCTTATTATGTTAATATTTTACAATAAGGAATCATATATATAGATTGGATAAAAATACATGATAAAATATTAATTATATATTTTTGAAAAATTGTGAGTGGGAGACATTATTTGCTAACGTATGCAACTTGTATAGTGATTTTGATTTAGATTAGATTAGACAGTATATATTGATGGGTACGTGTGGAATGAGGCGTAAAGTGATCACCAGTCCCTCTCTCGTATATACCTTTTTCCACATAGAAAAACAATATTCACCAAACAAAATGGATTATTTGTTATATGTTTTTGTCTTTCCTTAGACCATGTCACACCCAAGGCTTGTGTTTTGGTTTGTCTTTCTATACTTAATAAGTTGATTTTGGTTGGTGGATCTGAATCAGATAACTCCTCTATGTAAAGTGCATAGAGCATGCATATATTTTGTAGTATTTGGTGGGACACATAATTTAAGTATATATTTTGGGACAAAAATTCTCCCCTTTAGGCTATGGTCCTACTTTGCTTTGATATTTTTTATTTGTCACTTCTCTATCTCCACTAAGAAAAACATAGAGCCATTGTTTTCAACATGTAATTGAACTGTTTTCAAATGGGGTGCTTCTTTGTGTTTTGTTGCCTCCTCAGATTTGAACTCCATTCAAACTTTAAAGTCTACCAAACCCAATTGACATCTAAGATTTTATGTTGACGTGTGTATTATTATTATTATGCATATGTATATATTTTATTTTGTGTATAGTTTATAAATATTTTATTCACCATCATTCATTTATGAGCAGGGGCGGACCTGGACTGGGCCTGCTGTGGCAGGTGCCACACCAGTCCAGGCCCATTTTTTTCAGAGACCAGTGAAAGAGCTAGCATTCCCTGGATCTGCTCAAGAGGTTGAGAGGCTTCTAAAGAATCAGAGAGAATCTTACTTTGCAAATGCTCAGCCTCAACAAAGGGAAGAAGGAAGCCAAAGAAAAAGGGGTCCTATATCTTCAATTTTGGGAGCTTTTTAATGAGTGATCAAATATTATGCATGTATGCTAGGAACTATAGCTCATAGTGAGCAAAGAATAAAACGGCATTATCTTGTATCTAGAGTTCCACCTTTCTAATATGAATAAATTAATCAAGAATAAGTTTTGTACCACCTCTCTTACTAGTGTTTTTTTTCTCATAATACTCATCTATGTTACTATATGAACAGCTTTTCTTTTCTATTGGAAAAAAAAAGAGTAGGAGAAACTTGATCAAGCATATAATGGTGCTAGCATGACCCTCCCCAGGGGCGGACCTGGACTGGGCCTGCTGTGGCAGGTTCCAAAAAAAATTGCCCCACTAATAGTGGAAGTCCAGGTCCGCCCCTGTTTATGAGTATATGCATAAATTAATAATCCCTCAAATCACCAGAACACTCAGACAACAATAGCTGTTGCTGAATATGATAGTATCCGTGCTCTCTTAGTTTTTAAGAACATGAAAACATTTTATCATGGGAGAGAAAAATTATTTACCTTATACTAGTATATTGAAAGATTCTTTAGCAACACCACAATAACGATAGATCCTTCCCTATCAAATTTTTGAATTTATGTTATAATATAATTTTCTTACTTTTAAAAATAATTATTATTTATCTAAATTCTTAAAAAAAAGTGCTTGATATATAATAGATGTTTTAAAATATTTATTCAATTTTAATATCATTAATAGAATTACCTCATATTTTGTTCATTTATCAATGATAACTCAGAAAATTATATGTGTATTTAACTAATATAATAATTAATCTAGAAAAAAAACTTATATAATAATTAATTTGTTTTTTACTATTTGATTTTTAGAGATAATTGACTCTAGTAATTTAAAGTCCAATCAAAAGATAAATAATGTGTGATCTGAGGTTGTTAAAGTCACAAATTGAATTAAATAATGTAGTAATATGAAGTTCGATCGAGAGATGAGTAAAATTTAACAAATTATTGTTTCAATAGAGATTGAACTTAGGTACTTCTAATCGATTAATTCAACCTTAATTGAAGTTTATTAATCATTTGATGGAGCCCAGCTATCTCGTTAATAATTATTGTCTCTTTAACTAATTACGATTGACACAAATGTTGGATTTTTCAGTAATAAATGTTAGTATGTTAATCGTTATTCTTGTTAGGATTTGAATTCTGGAACTTTATCTCTTCAACCTTTTTAATCTCTTAGCTCAAACGAGTTGAACCATTCAACCCATCAAATTCAAAAATTGAGTTTGTAAATTATGTGTGGTATACAAGAGAATTTAAATTACTAATGCAAAATTGATCAATTAAACAATATGATATACTGACATAATGCAGCAGCATCTTACACCAAAGTAGTATGACAATTTTATCTACATTTGTGCACCATTGAAGTGTAGCTTAGAAGAAGGTTTGTACCCTATAGAGACATATTGTGCGCATACTTAATTTTTTATTATATGACATAAAGTGTCTGATTAGTACTATTCAAGCATGCAAACAAAGATTACAGTAAGATAACACTTCGTGATTTGGTGAGGCAATTTTTTTTTAATCTTGTTTTGTGTTCTCTAGTGATAAACTGAAGATTCTGTAGCAGAGAGTAATATTGGTTGTGTCCCCTACAAAAAAAGCTTTCATACAGTGAGAATGAGCTTTCTCGTGCTTCTTTAAGATTTTGTCATTTTCTAATTGAAAACAACAACTGAAATTCTCAATGTCTCAATATTTTCAGTTTTATTGTTTCTGATTGAAAACTGGAATATGAACAGAATGTCAGAACCTTAATAATTCCAAAACAATGATAAATTTACCGCGGTGACTTGTTACATAATCATAAATAATAATGATGTTATAAACCTAGGTTGCATTCATGTAATGTATGCGCGATTGAATGTCAAAGTATATGTTTGGTTCTACTTGTAAAAGAAATAAAAATGATTCTAAAAATATGTTTAAGAATTTAATTTGACATATTTAAATGTTTTCGAGTAGAATTAATTCTAATTTAAAATTAACATCTAGAGATTTTGTCTACAAATTTAGAGTAGTAGTGAAAAATTCCACAAATGACACCAATAATACGAAGCAAGGCGACAATGACAACTGAAGTAGTTAAATTCCACAAATGTTTAGAGTAATGTGTGAAAGGATTATCACATTGTTTTAAGAGCAACCATACAATTGAATTGGATATCATATTTTGACCCAAAATCTTAATTATAACTATTAGGTATATGCATCATCGTACTTATATGTCGCTTAACATGCATTATTTCATTCAATGTGGAACTCTTATTCACACTTGATATACCAACATGTTGACATTTTATAATTGATGTGTAAGGAAATTGAGGTTTTGAGAAAGTTACGTGGTAGCTTGGATCCCAGTGTAATTTGTGGATCATTATCTGAATATCATTAGACGAAGGTGATATGACAACACAGATTTATTCAGTGTGTCACGAGAACATGGTGATATTTGTTTAGTAGGGTCATGGATCTTGGCGGATTGGAAGTTTCTACCCAATATGAGAACATGATTTGATAAAGTTGATGTTGCTCATTCGTAAATGAGAATGTGAAAAAGCAGAACATGAGGGTTTTTGGGTCGAGAATGACTTTGGGAGTGATTTGGATTGAGAAACACATCGTAAATATCTTAGATAATAAGGATTCATAGGGTAAGAGTTCAATCTTTCTCCCTTGATAGGGTAGAGTTCAATCTTTCTCCCTTGACTTATAAATAGAAAATCATTGACGGTTAGGAGGAAATGGAAGAAACAAGGGATTGTTCATCTTTAACAATTGGGCTAATATCTTGTAATATTTATGTATGTTTTGTAAAGACTCGTCGACAGTGAATCAAAGAGCTGGTCTTTTTCCCGCATATGTAGATCACTACCTTTTCGGACAGAGCTGCATCGACAAACAATTGTGTTATATCTATACCCTCTATCTTTATTCTTTTTTTTTAATGACGAATGTTAAAAGTTAATTGTTATGTTAGTATTATTCTTATTCGTCCGGACTTAAACCCAGGACCACTCTATCTTTATTCTTTAATGAAAATGTTTGAAATTTCATTTGCACTTAGGTTTTAGATTTCTTCTTGGATGAATCTTTATTTCTTCCACTTTTCTTCTCAACAAAAACTACCTATAACAAAGGTTTATGTTAGGCACTCTTATTTATTAATTTGACTGGAGTTAGACACTCTTGTTAGGATTTGGGTTTTATAACAAGTTGAATGTGATTCTTTAGTCATGCTTAAATCACGGTGGCAATGAGTTTTTTTTTTTTGAGGGGGACAATGAGCATTTTATAATGCAGGTCTAGGTATATGGAGTTATATTAATACAAATAAATAGTATCTCTCTTGTAATTGTACTTCTAATACTTTTTTAAGAGAGAATTCAAAACTTTCACATGGAATAAGTAGAACTTATAGAACCAAGCGTTGATTACTTGGACAAGTAAAATGATTTTGGCCTAACAGTAATTGACTTTTTTCACTGAAAATAATTGACTTCTACAGTTGAATTATGTGTGTACCTAGTATCGGAGTGATAACTCTGCAAGTTGCTCTTATTTAGTGCATTTTAGGCAAAACTATACCACGACCATGATTCATTAAACTTTAGTCAAAAACTTGAACTTATTTTAAAGTGTGAAACAAGTTCTTTTTTTAAGTGTTACATTAGTCATTTATATCTTTAAAATGTTTATAAATTTATGTAAATGATCATTAAATGATACTCCCTCTGGTCCTATTTATAAAAGATATTTTGATCACCAAAAATTGATGCATTTCGTTCAAAGTTTAGATCAAATATATTAACTTTTGCCGACCAAAATGTTATTAAGATAGGAGGGGTATACTATAAAAAATATTTCACCACTCAGCACCACAATTTTATATAATTGTTGACAATGACTAGATCACTATCTTAAATAAAAAATCTGGTATATAAGAAAACTACATGATTTATACCTAAGAAGGGTAACTTATATTGATTAAATCATATTTTATTTTATGTGTAGAAACTAGAAAGAGTTTGGCCGTTCGTGTTGTAGTAAAAGGATAAGGGAGTGATAATGTAAGGATTCAGCGAATAGTTGTGATTGAGTTGAGATTCTTTATTGTTTATAGGAATTGGGTCAATTATGGGATTATCTTGGTCGAAGAAAGTTTCACACTCATAAAACTAATAAAGGTGTATGTGTGTGTGTTTATATATATATATATATATTATCCATCAATAAGGTTTTCACATCGAGAACAAAATTAATCCTTGTAAAATTTGAATTGATTCTTTATAGAAACGAAACCAACCTACATTGTCAATTAGCTACTCCCTATGCTCCACAATATTTGTTAGATTTGACCATTTCACATAGATTATGAAAAAAATTGATAAATGGAAGAGAATAATAATTTTACCTAAAAAAATGAGGACTTGCTTCAAGGGTACATGTTAGCATCTTCCTTTTTTCAATGGTATCATCTAATTAATGTTATAATTTATTAATGGCGCACATAACATTAATTAGATGATACAATTGTAAAAAAGGTGATGCTAACATTAAGGCAAATTTTCTAAAAATAGTATGGATTTATTAAAAAAAATTATCAAAAGTTTGAGAAATAAATTTGTACAATTTCTAATACATAATTTCTATATTTGATATCTTAACCTATGTCCTAAGAGCAGATGTTAGGATTTCCCTTAAAAAATATATGTAATGAAAACTAAAAGTTGCAATATTTTTATAACTTTTTTTTTATATTTTTAAATCTGACTAATATTGTGGGAGGGGACAAGTAGCTTTTTCTTTGCCAAACATCTCAGTGACGAAATTCAGCTCTTAATATGAATAAACGGGGAATACAAAGTTAGAATCTCGATTCATGCATATATATATAATGCATATTCATATCAACCGAGTTAAACACAAAAATATAGTTCTTTCTAACAAAATTATAGGTTGTTTTGAAACTTGATGATATGCTATATATCTTGCCAATCAATAGAATGGTGTAGATGTGCGCATCCAATCTATAATCCACTAATATTTGCCTAGGTCATTACTCATAATTATATTTAATGATGTTGTCTAAGTATACGTTTGGGTAATTATTGTCCATAATAACACCCCATTTGCGCACAATCACTAAAAGTTAATTTTCTTGATACATTTTTAAAAGTCACTCTTCATTGGCTACACATGTATATATTGAAATATCCTCTAATAAAAATTGTATACATTGAAATATACATTGTCTCATTATTTTGTGGTTATTACTTTTCTTGACAACGAAACAAAATATTGAGTTGAATCACTGTACAAATCCATGCCTAACTAATGTGTGAAATGAAAAGAAAAAGAGAGGGAAAAGGAAGGAACTCATCATTACAAAGGAAAATTTGATGCAAAAGGACAATTTAATCGAGGGTCCTTCACCCCACAAACATATACATCACATATAAATAAGAGGCTTTTTGTTTTTGCTAATAAAAAACAAACGTAGAGAATGATAAACTACTTTAAACAAAGCCTCCATATTGGACCCAATATGTTTGTGCAAAACTTTTTTGCATTTCCCCCTTATGACGGGATGCATTATTTTCACACCATTTACTTGATACTTTTTTCTTACATGAATTTATTTATATGAAAAATATTAAAACCACAACGATTCTTTTTGTGAATCATATGTGCCTAAAATGTTCCTAATGCATGTGTGTAACATAATAATAGAAAATAAACCCTCTTTTCTTGCCGCTAATTACTCCACATGGCATCCATCTAACTCAAGTAGCATCAAAACTAATTGTTCTTATACCGTTTGATTAAAGTTGGAGATTAAATATAATAATTATAATTAAACGATTTCATTAGCACCTACTAATATGGCCCTTGTGGCAGTGCCTCAAATGGCCATGATTGCGCATTTCTTGGGCAAGTAGCTAGGTTGCACTTAATTAGATAGGTTGATTTATTTTTATCATGGTGATTAAAGTTTAATTAGTTCTTGAATTTACAAAAATAGCCTTGAAATTTGATAGATGAAATATATAGTATATTTGTAGAGTGAAGGAATCCCAATGGAGAATGTAGAGTTTGGCATGTTACTAAAGCAAGACAAAGGGAGAAGTATAGCCTAGAGAGAAATATATCTAGGGATACCCTCCTAGGGATTTATAAAATATTTCAATAACGATTGGTTTGATTATTATTTTATGTCTAAAAGAGCAACATTAACCCATTGCATACCTTGAAAATGAGAAAAAGAAAGGAAAAAAGATAAGATAAGATAAACAAATTAGGAGGAGGGTATAGTATATGTATTTGTACTTTAAGATTTGTATTAATATAAATTGCATGAAAATAATCGATGAAATTGGTTTCGAAAGTTGAAAGGATGGGAAAAAAGAAAAGATTATATTTGCTTTTGTTACTGCCTCTTTTCCTTTTTAGTGATAAAGTGGAGGGAAGTTGATGAAGATGTACTTGAAAAGATTTACAATAAAGAGTTTTTCCACATGGAGGAATATATATAGTTGTAATATTCTTCGGCAAAGATTAAGCTTGATTCTGTTGGTAATCTTTGAGACTTGTGAATTTTGTATCATGCATATTTCATTGCATAATATAAATTAAATATCAATTTTGCTTTCAATATAGAGACTAAATGATCATTTTGCTTCTCAAAATTTATAGGAACATGCTCTAATTAAGCATGTCCTAAATGTTTTAACTCAAAGCTTTTTGCCCTATTAGATATAATGAAGGAACAAAATTGGTTTCTTAAATTTTGAGGACCGAATTGTTTGATCACTGCAATTTTAAAGATCAAAATGATGATGACTTGCATGTCTAACAATTGCATAAAATTATACAGTAATATGATTTTTTTGTGTCAAAAAATCTTAACATGATTATTATAGTGATTTTGTGACAACAAATATAATAAAATGTCAAATGAAAAATTATGATTGGACGACCAAAACACAATACTTACTCAATGACAATATCTTATTTTTTGGGCTTTCTTCCTAACTATATAATACTGTCTAATAAATCCAATTATAGACTTCAGAGATTGCTATTTGCATCCCCTGTTTTCTAATACATCCTTTTCCAATAAATTCACTATTTTGTGAAATATATTTTTTTTGAAGTATACTTTGAAACGTATCGATATTTCTAACTATTCAGTAACTAACTTCAAGAACAAGTAAATCTTTGTTTTGTAAATCAACTTATAGATGATTTTGATTTATATATTCTAAAACTATATATCTCCAGCTGCATAAATATCACAATGGAATTGATCATCCAGATTAATCGGTCTTTGGACCAAATGTTTGAAAGAAGCAAAAAAAAAATAATATTCATGCAGTTACACAATTTTAAGTTGGAATCTCAAATTCTCGTTCTCAGAATTGTGAGCTTCCAACATGTTCCTCCTCCATAGCAAGCTAGAACTCAACCCAAAAAAACTAACAAAATAGTTATGCAGAGAGGTTGTTTTACAAAAAAATAGGGTGCAAATAGAAGTCGAACAAGTTTTCTTTTCATCATGTATAGTTTGTCATACTTTATTGTTCGTGTGGCTCATTTGTTTTGTTTGATGCATGTCATGTCATATCATATACTATATAGGCTTATAGTATGGACTGTGCAATATGTAACTAATTATGTCCAACACGCAAAGTAGCTACCTTGATGTGAAATTCTTGGAAATAAGCCATTTCATGTATATGTTTTCCAAATTCCCAAAGCATTGAGAAATCAATTCAAGTCCTGAATTTGCTCATAATCTATTCTAGCCTAGTAAAGTATTAATATATGAAGGGAAAAAGAAGCTTGGTTGGTTGAGTAAAGGAATGTTGATAGATGCATCATGCAGTCAACTTGTTAAGATTAACAACTTTGGATCAACGATGGATCTTAATTAACGAGTCTTGCTAACTAGTGTTCATGAGTACTAGTTAAAGAAGAAAATAAAAGGAAAATTTTGTATTGAAAAGAATATTATTGACACTTTTAAAAGTTTGACTATACAAGTTTTACGATATTTTGATTATATTTGTTTTTTTGACTAGTGTCCAAAAAATATTTGAACGCATTTTTCTTAATTAATTTATAAGATTTTCTTTCCCAAAAGCAACTTGAAATTTGTCTAGGCAAAGAAGTGGGAATGACCATCTTGCTGCTGGTGTCTTCTAACGTACCTTTTGAAATCATAAGCAAAAGCAACATCAACATTCGAAGTTATTTTTTAGGACAGAATAAATCCTCAAAGTTAGCATTTGAGCATAAGGAAAGAAGAGGAAAATTAATTTTAATACTTCATTTGGTCACTGATATAAGCAAAAAAAAATATATATTTAGTTTATACTATAAAATAAATACATCAATTATTCAATGAATCTAAAATGTGGCTTTTTACTTATAATAATGATCGGACGAAGCATTTCTGAACTATACTATGTTTGTATATCTCTTGTTGGTAATGCAATTGCACACTTGTAAAACGCATGATGAGGTAAGGTAAGGCCATTGTTGTAGTACACTAGTACTCATGAATCATGATAATCTTATGATTGAGTCTATACAAGTCTTGTGAATATTCCATGAAATTCTTTTTCCAATAACCAAAACACTTATTAGGATCTCTCCATTTGTTATACCCTATTGCTCCATTGCTATAGTTTTGAAAATATATTTACAAAAGTGTGACATTAAACGAGTTCAAATCGTTTTGATTTACTTTAAAACTATAGTAATTGACATCACAATTTCTTTTTAGAAATGGAGAGGATCTCAACCCCTGAAACACAGACTAATATTTTCTCCACAACACGCTGGTATTAAAAAAAATGAGTGTTGCTTTATATTTTCAACATAACATTTTTTTTTCTGTAAGCAGAAAAAATTTTATTAAAAAGAAAACAAAAACAAAGTTGGGGACCAAACCAAAATCCAACTAAAAGATAAATGAGTGTTAATTAGAAGACCAAAACTATCTCTAAATACCAACCTAGTAAATTTAGGATTAATGATCCACCAAATAAAACCACCTATGAACCTCAAAGAGGCTTTAAATGTCAAAGCCAGCATCTAGTAGACACTACAGATATTTGGCTAGAATTGCACTCCCTGGCTTGAAATATGATCAATGTTTTAGTCTCTTAAATGAATATGATCCTTTCTCTGAACATGCATCACCTCAGATTCTTACCAAAGTCTCAGCAACAAAAAGACCCTTCATTTTGGGTGACTATGATAGGCACCCCTAAATCGTGTTTGGTACTTAGCATTATAAGTCTCAGCTCACATGTTTCCTCAGCCTGATTCTTATTATATTTTCTGCTAACCACAAGAGTTAATTTCTCTTCTTTAGTTAAATTAGAAGATAACACACTGCTTTAGATAAGGTCGGCTTCGTGGTATAACCCATATGAGTGGCTATAAGTTTTAGCTCCTCTTGTATTTTAGGAGGAAGGTCTTTGTTATTGGTGTCAACATAAAAATTAAATTGAAATCAGGGACTCTAACATTCACATTGGGTGAAACTATGAAACACAGACTCAGACATGGACACCGGCACAACACGTGGACACCGATAATAATTTGTAAAAATGACATAATTTAATGTAATCATATGTGCCGTGTCGTTGTCGGACACAATATGACACACTTAATCCGATGAGTATCTGTGCTTCATAGGTAGAGAATCTATTTTAGACAAAGGAATACAATCCTGAGTATAAGAGATATCAGAAATATTAGCAGACAAGTTAGGAATTCGCTCTTCTTCCTGCACATTAACCTGTTGCTTGCTATGCAAGCTTTTGTGTCTTTGGCCTCAAAATCCTTCATAAAAACTCCAATAGCCTTAAGATAATGCTGGACAATAGAACTAAGAACCTTATTATTAACATCAACTGTTAAGTTTAAAGGCTGATTGTCAGGAACAATTTCCTCAGCCTGTTGAGGAGATGAATGAGCCACTTGGTGACCAGACTCAACAGCAGAATGTTGAGATTTTGAAGTTTTAAGAATTTCCTCGAACTGTCGCTTAGTTGTATCAGAAGTAAAAAATTTAGACTTGGATGTAAAACTGCATCAACCTTATCATCAAGAACTTTTTGCTGCAAGGCCTCCCATGAAGAAACTAACCCAGAATCTTTCATACTAGAGCATAACATTAATTGTTTTAATTAAATTTTACCTCTAACTGTTATATACATCATTCCAAAATATACAATATTCCTCTATGAATTTATGGTAATGATAAACGCTCAATGGTTAATTATGACTTCTTTTATAGACAAATGTTAAAGTATTAGTTGTTATATTTCTATTTTCTCCTTCACTAGGTTTGGATTTTGATCATTTAACTTCTTTTTTGAGAGGATGAATTTTGTTGCAACTCGCTTTTTAAGAACGCAATAGATGTGGTGACAAGATTGTTATTCATACTCATGTTTTTGTTTGATGAAATCATTCCTTCCTGTATTGGGGGTTTGTTTTGTTCGCAATAAACTAGGTTTTCCTGAGTGTCGTTTTTGTTAATGTTTTTGTTTATTATTGTCGTTTGTTTGTTGTTGCACTCTTTTTTTCTTCACCTAGTTTAACTCATTGGATTTTCTAGGTAAGATTCTTCTTGTAATGGGAACTTTTTTTGTTCGTAACAGACGAGGTTTCCCAAAGTATCGCTTTTGTTAATGTTTTTGTTCATTGTTATTTGTTTTTATTCTGCACTCTTTATCTCACTGTTATCCTTTTGAGTATTGGTCTAGTCCCCGTAAGTTGTACTCACTTTTTTCATATTTATTTTTAATAATATTATTGGAGTGTTGCAGAGGATAAATGGTGAAATTAGAGTGTCAACATTGTTGGGATACCTTTTTTACCATATCATGCTTTTGCATTCTAATCATGTAAAAAAAAAATTATGAACAGAGTATATAATTAGACTTAATTTATATGCTTTGCCAAAAATTTAGTGTAAGCACCATATCATAATTTAGAAACTCTTTACAATTTAGTTATGTATATGCAATAACAAATCCATGATTTTTCAATCATCCACCAGTGTGTAGGTAAACCATCTAGTACGCTAATATATAACATTTTTATTTTTTATTATATTTCTGAAAAATAACTTGACCAAATGTAATGCATAAAGAGTTAACGATGATATTCAAAAAGTCATAACTCAACCGGAAAAAATGCCGAAATTGTTAACGAAGACCAGAAACTGTTTTAAGAGGTTTTTTAACGTCTTCATTGCTTTAGACACGTCTATGTTTAAGTCAAAGTAAAGGATCGTTATATTCTGCATGAGACTATGAATAATATTTCAATGAACCTCTGTAACTTCTTTTGGTATTTCCTAAACTTGTCCTTATAGCCTTTGACAAATCTATCAACAATTAACTTGATTCTGGAACGCCTAATCCACTTCCACTCTTATTGTTCTTCCTACATTGAACCAATCTAGCAACAGTATTTACTTTCTCAACAATTAGTGGAAGAAGCTCGGCAGCATCATTTAAAAATTGAACGCCATCACTTGAAACCTCTTCTCCGTAACTTTTTTCTAATTTTGAAAATAATTGCACAGCACTCTCAGCTGCTGTATCCAAGCTACCAAATGCTTTCTTGCATGCAGCTATGGTTTCTTGCAGTTCACTCCCTTCACGGCCACCTTCCTTTTGATCTCGGTCTAGCCCCAGCTGATCGACAGTTGAACTATCTTTGGCAGGGTCCTACAATAGACATTGAGAAGCATATATTGAGCAAAGTGATTCATGGTGCTACTTTTGATAAACTACATGCTTTTTTTTCTTTCTATTGTGGAGTATTAAAATGGAAAGGACCACTTAGTAAGGACTAAATGAACACTGTTATCATGTGAACTCGTGCTTTGATGAAACATAACTCATAATTCTAAGTTAAAACTACTAATCTTAATATTCTTTAAACCAAATTGATTGCAAAAGGTAGGACATAGGTTTCTAAATTGGTATATCACACATACCTGTTCACAAGAATTTCCCACTTCTTCAATTTCCATGAACTGCGAGGATCTGCTTTCTGGTATAATATCAGATGCAGCTTCTTCCTTGGACCTCTTGCTATCAGCCATATTTCGGACAGGACTACTAAATAATTTCTTGTAGTCCCCTGCATAATCCCATTGTACAGTATATCTTGCAGAAAACCTTCTAACTGATGAATTCCTTGACTCCATCTGTGCACATAATACGTCAGGTTAAAAAAAGCATTTATAAGCTCAAGAAAACCTTATAAGATATCTTACTCCCGGAAACTGAGTAGGATACCAATTTCTTTCATTTTCCAAGCTCAATGTGATTTTCAAAAACATTATTATTTAGAAAAGAGAAAAATCTTGGTTTGCAAAAAATTTTGGAAGAAAAAAAATCATAACTCATAAATATCATCTCAGTTAGGAAATACCATTTTCAGAAAAACTGTGGTAGTGGTACATTTTCAAAGCTAAAGATAACTTTTAAATAAAACTAAAATAATAAACCAGTTGTATTACCAAAACTATATTCTAAATTCAATAGAACAAATAAAATTAAAAAAATAATGCAATGTTGTACGAACACAACTCTTCTTACCCATGTTAAAATTTCTTCTTTACTCTTCAAAATAATAGCCTAAAATTAAATATAGTCATTGCATGCAACACTAACCTTATGTGTATTTGATAGGCTTCCAAAATGTCGCTTAAAGATACCACTCTCTTCTTCACAGTGCAGACTATCCAAGTTATCATCAAGAGTTGTTTTTGACATGCTTCCAGATTCTTCTAAATGTGACTGCTCTGCTTTTCTATCGGAAACTTCTTCATTATTTTTACCGACACGCTGGTCCAAAACAACACCCATTTCCTCATTAAGGCTACTAAGCTCAAAGGAGATCTGGTTCTCACTGTTCATAGCCCTGTCTTGTCCTGGAATAAGCCATCATTTATAGCATTGGAGTATATTTTTACAAGCTCATCAAAATCACAAGATAATGAATTTAATAGACTATAGTGAATGATTAACCAATCACATGCATCTAATAATACCAAGTAGAATTTGTATCAGCAGCAGCCGCATTGGACATTGCGGTCATTTCCAGCTATAGTTATTTGTTTAAACCAGAGTATTAAGTTAAATCAAACGATACTCTCTCTCTCTCTCTGAGTAGAATTTAATAGTAGAAGGTGTATTTAAAAGAGTCAATGTAAGTTGTTTTCTAAAACTACCCACAGTACTCATTAAATGCCTCCACTCACATGAAAAATAAGTGATTTTTAGGCAACGTAAGTAATGGTATAAAGGGAATTCTAATAATTAATACTCTTGAAAAAAGGTATTTGTTTCTTATAATTAGGACCTAAAAATAATCTCTATTTGAATTTTATAAAAGGACCAGAGGGAGTAATAAATGTTGATTCACTCATATTGGTCAATGGCGGCCATATATTCACAATCTACAAAAGTGGGCAGAAGAACTCATCTCCAGACATATACACTCGTGTAAGTATTTAGAAAAGAACTTAAGAAAAATCACTTATGACATAGGCTCCCATCCATAAATGCTTAATGAAATTTTTACCAAAAACTATTCCAGTAAAAACTGTTTCCCAGACACCCCTAAGTAAATATGTCAATTAGAGGTTCGAGAAGGAGGAAAGAAAGCAAATGCCAATTTCTAAAAAGTAAACTATTCCTGTATTCTTGTGTTTCTTTAAGTTCTTTTATACTCTACTCTTGTAATCTTCTATTTTTTGTGTAGTATATTTTACATTTACGAAAAAATAGAGTTCATGAGCATTTGCGTAGGACACACAAATACAATGTCAATATATTGTTAAAGTACAAGCTTTTACAAATCAAATCTATACAATTTGACCACCTAACGTTTTAAAAACTGAGCTGGATTTCAATTATCAAAACAACTACACCTCCTCCAAGATGTGGTTTAATTGGTTTGGTTCCATCAATTATACTGAGGTTTGACAATGATTAAACCGTGGTTGAATCAGATACTGATCTAATTGGAAATATAGCCAGCACGGTCCAACATGGTTCTACTCGGCAATACAGTTCAGTTTTTAAGACTATACCAGACACTTTGCATGCAATACCAAATGTCCATAATCTATAGGTGCATTCAAAACTATACACAAGAAAAATAGTGTAACCACTAACCAGAACATTTTTGTTAGTACACTAGCTTTTGTCATCAAAATCATATTCTTCACACTACAGCTAAATCAAGCTTTGTTGACATTTTGGTTTCTTCACTATCATATATAAAACTGAGATTGAGAGAAATATGATGTGAGTAAAAGGGTCCAACTTACTTAAACTCGAGGAAATCTTTGGAAACCTTGTCTCAAGTACATTCTGCATCTCGGGGGACGAAAGTGCATCCATACAAACAGTGTAAACAGAGCGCCAATGGTTGTCCAAATCAGTGTTGCTGAAATTATAGTGTTTTCGTGAGCAAAGATGTGATATGCCACAAAAAATTCATGATTTAAGATTAAGACTCAGTGCTTACTTGAAAGTACCTCTAGGCCTTGAAGAACATTGAGTGCTCACAGTCTCCGGCGATAAAGAAGCATGATCAGATGGTATTTGAACTTCTGGGGATAAAGCAGAATATGCCTGATCATCATCAATGCAAGAAATATTAGAGGGTGGACTTCATACCAAAATCCTAACACCATTTGTGGTGATCATGGAGCAAAGAGATTTTTGTGTTTGGGATCGGCATTGTATGCTTGACACCACTACAATAGATTCCTTATTTTTTAAACCTTGACACCCTTACATTAGAAGCTTCAACGAGAGTTTATTAGAATTTTAACTTCTACAAATGAGGAGGAACAAACTAGCTTAACCTAATGTCATCGAGGGATTGGTTAATTAGAAGGAAATAGTTTTCTTTAGCACATTTCCAAAACTTAATCCAATTAAAATGCCAGTTTCAAGCCATAGATAATTAATTTGTCCTCTACAATGATGATATATATGTTCTTGAAGATGCTGACCAATACCTATATAGCTCTACTCATGTATACATCTCCAAATTCCAAATATGTTTTCATAGGAATAAAAAACCTTCTACATGTTTGAAATTGTGGGTAAGAGGAGAGAATTTAAATAGAATGTAGTTTTTCAGAAAGAAAAAAAAAAATCTAAGTACAGATACCTCTGATGAAGTGTCACTAACATTCTTGCAGACATGATTGCAGCCAGTCACTTTTGCTTGTGCCCATCTGGGAAGTCTTGAAATACTATATTTAAAAGACTCTCTATGACTACTTTTTGAATTAAGCACTCCATTCCCACTTTGTCTCTCTTTCCTAAATGAGCAGACATCCTCATGATTGATCTTGCAATGCTGACACTCCTTTTTGCAAGATGATAGATGGCTACAAGCAGGAGGTTGATCAGGGATTCTAGAAGGCAATGGATTAATTTTTTCCATTATTTTCTCCAATATTTTAGAAGACAATGGAGTGGGCAATTTCCATACAAAAACACAACCATCACCATCCACCTGAATACAGAATAAGTTAACAATTTTTTTGTTGATGGTTAACAAAGCAAAGGCAGCATCATTGAGATGAGAAATTGATGAAGCATCTTCCAGACTATTGTGATGAGAAACAAATGAATTACTTGAATGACAAGATTATGAAAATTTAACAATGATGACAGTGATTACAACAATCTATTATTTGTGACCATATTGACTTTAATTTCCTAATGCGACTTGGTGTTTGTGGCTATTGAAACATGTTATGTTACCTTGATATATTTGAGACATACCATTGACTTGTTGATTATGTAGCCGTTAGTTTACTTAAAAATCATGTATGTTTTTGAGACTTGTTAATTTACTTTTTCAATAATTTATGTATTATTTTAGTTAAGAGTAGCTATATATAATGAAGGAAATGCATAGCAAGGACCACTCGAAAAATGGTCCATTGGTGCACACAGAACAATAACCATTGGATGTTCTGATTTTAAAAAAATATGGACCAAATTAAATAAAAGGCAAAAGGATATTATAGCAATGTGATATAACGGTGTGTGTCACATTAAACATGAAAGTAACTCACTGAAACTAAATGCTTGCAATCAGGCAAGAAGATGACACCAGTAACAACTTCAGCATGTCCTGTGGCCTTGGCAACCATCTCTCCAGTCATAAAGTCATAGATGCAGATGGACATGTTAGAGAATGAGCAGACCACATATGTGCAGCTAGGATCCATTATAACCTGTTAACATTATTAGCTCCTGATAAAGAATATCTACAATCTTTTCAAACAATGAAGCTCACCTTTATAGGTTCTCCAAAAAAATTATCATGATTGTAGGACCTTATTAGTCTCCGAGTTGCCATGTCAAATGCCTTTATCTTCTTATCCTATAAGTATGATAATGTAATTAGTGACTCTAAGCGCTGATTCTGCAAATTATAAGCATTGATCTTATCAATTCTGAGCATTCAACTAATGGGACATGTTTTAAAATTTACTTGGGAAGTATTCTACGACGGCGCAACCCACCCATGAACTTTGAAATGAGTATCACTGGTACGAAACATATACATTACCTGTCCAACTGTAACAACAGTCTCACATGTCTGATCCACAGCCATGTTATAAACAGTTCCACATTGTGAAGCCCTTTGACGATTTTGCAGCAAAATTTTATAACCATTATCTGCTATTACTACATCATGAAGCACCAGGAAACTGTGTACTAAAAAGGATTATGTTAATTACAGAGGAAAACATTCAATGCCATTAAAGTAATGTTAGGGGCACTGGTTACTTTAGAAAATAATTTCGAACAATAAGTGAGTGGAAGTTTAGATTGAGCATATAACACCAAAGGAGAAACTTAACCAAAAATAAGACTTGTGTTCTAAATAAATTTGTGAACATTTCCAAACAATGCATAGACTACTTTAAACTGCAAATTCCATTGGCATGTATCCGTTATTTTTGAAAACTGCTTCCTAAAGAACAGTGCTCAACATTATCAGGTAACTAATCAATGGTTCAAATGGGTTTTCTTCAAAATGATAAATTAGGATCTAAACAAAATGAATTTATACTTTGAGAATGTGACATCATAGAAACTTTTTAAACATGGGTTTGACTACATCAATTTACTTTTAACTTTCTGCTTTTCTAGCCTGGATTTTTAAGGGTGGTGGGACTGCTATTAGATCATTTCAAATCAACTGAAAATACAAATCCTAATGTCCTCTCCTTACAGAAATACTGCTAAATGTTAATATTTTAAATTTAAATGACTGACATATGGTATGCATCAGTGTTGTAATTCGATGCAACGATTTAAAAATTGCCTTCACTTGAATAACGTTTGCCACCAAAGTAAATAGCCAGTCAACCAAGTGGCATTGCATTATTGTCATCGATGAGTCATTGAGTAAACAAATAAAATAATGAAGAACTAAAAATTTGTTTTGGTTATTCAATGATGTATTCCCGGTACATTTTGACTTCAGTAATACTTGTCAATCGGCATGCACTACTAGACAGCATTTCCTAATTGTAATAATGAGCCATAAGAGGTTGTTAAAGTTCAAATTCATTTGTAGTTATTTCCACAAAAAGTCAGAACCTCTGTAAAACTTCAGTTTCCTATTATTCAATTGAGCAGCAAAACTTACACAGTCCATTCGATTTTTTTTGTTTCAAATATAATGTTTGAAATACCGAACCTATACTAACATACCTATCAGCACTACAACTGAGGATCTTGCAACTGTCACTGCTAATTTTGATAGAAGTCACTGCAGCCGAATGATTACCAACGCTACCAATAAGATCAAAATTTCTGCAGTCGTACATTCATACAGTCATCAAAATGCACAAGCAGCCAATAAAGTTAACCTATAAAACTGATAACTACACCTTTCAGCATCATAGAGATGGATCATACAATCTCGTCCCCCTGAGGCAAGAAAGTAACTGCCTTTTGCAATTTCCCCATATATGTCTTGGGTGGACAAGGTAAAGCTTAATGTAAGAATCTCGGCATCATGAGCGCCCTGAAACAATATGCAGGTTACAAATGACCATGAACATAAATGTATACATTCAATATTGCACAATAACTTTAAATAGACTCAGGTGTCTGAATTTACCTGCAAACATGTGTAATCTGATGTTTGAAGGTTGTATATATGAAGGTTTCCATTGCAATCACCGGCAGCAAGATGCTTTCCATCTGAACTAACAGCAAGCGATCGAAATTCTTGACTGGTAAGATCTACCTTAACTGCATCACGCTCAAAAGTACCAGCACTTACTGCAGCAATAGACAAGAAGAACTTAACATGTGAGTAGTGGATATCATAAGAAGTTGTTGGTGTTATGGGGCTTAATCCTTTAGGTACACAGGGCAGAACATGAATACTAAATAATAAAATTATATTGATGTGATATGGATAATATATTAGATCTTTCTTACATAAGACAAAACGGTTATCCTTATTTTTACTAATACTAGACTCACCATATTCCTAATTAAATAAGCGAACAAACTGCGATATATAAGGAAATATAGAAAGCAATCCTAGGACATAATGAAAGATCATCAAGTTGCTCTAAGATCAGATCATGATATTATAAGATACGATGCATTTTACTAAATAAATAACATCTTAAAACATTCCTAACCCTGTTAAAATTCCCTTTAAATTTACAAAAAGAAATAAGATTGAAAAACAATTTGTGTGAAGACTATGAAACCTGTTGTACCCTGATGCAGCTGTTGCACTTGCGGCCATTGTGGCCTTGGGTTGCATGTTTTAGTGATTTCGAAAAACACTGCAACTGCAGTGCGAAGCGCCTACGGGCACAAGGGAAGCCACAATATCGCAACCCCGCACCATTTGAATTTATCCCTTGTTTGACATCAGTGCTACCTATTAAAGTTTCAAAAAGAAGAGGGGGGTTTTCATGAAATAACATGAATCGATACCTCCCAATAAGCTGGGGCTACAGATTCTCTTTTCTAAATTATAGGAAGCAAATTAATAGAATTTCTCTACAATAGTATATGAAATGACATTATCTCTTTGTACAAAATCAATCAAATCTGAAATAATATTCCGTAAATTTTCTAACTTCAAATTAAGATATTAAGATATTTTTCATTTATTCTGACATAATTGAATTGAGAATTTTGACAGTTGTGAGTTACCTAAACATGAAGAACCCAATAGTTCATTCTTAAGTTCTCAAATCATAATTGAATTGAGAACTTTGAGTGTGATGCTTTTTTCACACACAAAGATAACCCTTCACCATTTTCCATTCCATAACAACAATAAAAAAAACCATCAAATCAATATTCTTTATGGCTGCTGTTACAAACTCATCAATATCTCATGAGTTGTGTTCCTCCACATCAATCAAACCAATATAACCAAGTTTCCATGCAATGATTAAGCAACACATTCTCATTAATCTTTACCCATCAACACAGAAACAATACAATACAATAAACCCCAATTACAACGGTTCATAATAAAAATCAATACATCCTCTCAAAAAATAAATCAATACAAAAAAGGAATAACAGCTTTCCTTTTCTTAGGATAATCCTCTCCAAATTTCTCCAAATACCACTGATGATTAGCACGTGCCCTAGGCCCTAAATTAGCAAAAGTATAAATAAAAAAGCCCAATCCAGCCCAAGACCAAGTCATCAAAGCCCAACCAAACCACTCCACAATCTCCCCAAAGTAATTAGGACAACTCACAAACTCAAACAACCCTCCTTTGGGTATCACATACCCTTTCCCTTCACCTTTAAGCCTCAACAATTCCTTATCCGACCAAACATTAATCATCATCCCAACAAAAAACACAAAAACCCCACAAAAAAACACAACCCAAAAACACCATCCATTACCATGATCATCATCAAAATCTTTGTAGTGAGAGACCCATCTAGCTTGAACAAAAGAATTCAACAAATTGAACAAAAAAGCCATAACAGCTATACTAAAAGGAAACCCATATGGGTTTTTTGTTGTTTTTGTGAGGAATAAACGAAGAGGGTAGATGATAGTGCGGTTGAAGTAATGAAAAAGAAAAGGGGTTATAAGGATTATTGATTTTGGGTTTGAGGAGTTGTTACCGTATGGGAAAAGATAAAGGGTGAACCAAAGAGTGGGACTTTCCATGAGGAACCATGCGAGTGGTGGAGAGAGATTTGGACCCCAACCAGGTCGATAGTGTTTACCGTATGGAGCTTGGAGGAATGTGAGAGAAATGAAGGTTGGTGGTGCTATTAGGAAGAGAGTGATGAGTGCGCAGTGGAACATAGATTCCTCTTGTAAGAACATTGTTGTGAATGTTCGTGTGTGTGATGTTGACGAAAACAAGAGCTATTATAAATAAGGAGAGAGTTAACTTTTTTTACATTAAAATTTTGTTTTTTCTTTTTTTTTTCAGGAAATTTTGTTTATACTTTATATATTTTTTTGACTAATTTTAAGGAATTTTGACTAATTTTATTTATATACTTGAAATGTGGGTAAAGTTTTTTTTTTTTACTAAAAATAAGATATTCATTCATTCAAGTCGGTTGATTACGTCTATAACAAACAAATTCCATGTTCCCTCAAAAAAACAAATTCGATATTATTGAAACTAAAAATGATGAATTGTGATATATAAGGAAATGTAAAATGCAATCCTAGGACATAATGAAAGATCATCAAGTTGCTCTAAGATAAGATCATGATAGTATAAGATACGAATACGATGCATTCTACGAAATAAATAACATCTTAAAACATTCCTAACCCTGTTAAAATTCCCTTTAAATTTACAAAAAGAAATAAGATTGAAAAACAATTTGTGTGAAGACTATGAAACCTGGTGTAGCCTGATGCAGCTGTTGCACTTGCGGCCATTGTAGCCTTGGGTTGCATGTTTTAGTGATTTCGAAAAGCACTACAACTGTGGTGTGATGCGGCTGCGGACACAAAGGAAGCCACAATATCGCAACCGCGCACCATTTGAATTTATCCCTTGTTTGACATCAGTCCTAACCTATTAAAGTTTCTAAGAGAAAAGGGGGGTTTTCATGAAATAACATGAATTGATACCTCCCATTAAACAGGGGCTACAGATTCTCTTTCTTAAATCATAGGAAGCAAATTAATAGAATTTCTCTACAGTAGTATATGAAATGAACATTATGTCTTTGTACAAAATCAATCAAATCTAAATAATATTCAGTAAATTTTCTAACTCCAAATTAAGATATTAAGATATTTTTTATTTTTTCTGACATAATTGAATTGAGAATTTTGACGGTCGTGAGTTACCTAAACATGAAGAACCCAATAGTTCATTCTTTAGTTCTTTGGCTTCTTTTGACAAATCAGATTGCAAAGAAATATCCCATAGCCTAATTGTACCATCAGTAGAGCATGTTGCAAAAGAAATCCCTCCAGAGCAACCTTTAGCAGTGCATGCAAGAGATGGATCATGCATGTTTTCACAACATAGATTCTTGATATCCCATATGCATGAGGAATGTGAAACTAGCACAAAACACTTTGTAGCCTGAAAAAGAGAGACATATTTTGTATGCTTTAACCACTAATAATTGTATATAACACCTAAAAATAAGGGAAAAAACTTACTGCATCAACCACCAATTTAAAAGCAATGTCTTTTGAGAGTAAGAAATTAATCTACATGAATATGTAAGGGAAACCTGCATCTAAAAAGTCTCACTATTCTAGAAAAACTTGCCTTGCATATACATGACACTAATTTTTATCAAACATGAAAGTTACCATAACAAGCAAACCAAAAAATCATTTACCTGATTCACATCATGGATGTCCCAGATGTAAAGGCTATGATCGCTGTAAATAACCACTGTGGGGTAAAAATGAAAAGTATATCAATGCACAATGCAAAAGTTTGTTAAATACAATTATCAAAATAGTACACTCACCAAGCTTTTCGAAAGCTAAAAACTGACATGCAACTGCATCAGGCAGTGCAGGTAACTGTTGAGAATTCTGTTCAGGAAATATGGCATGGTAAACAGTGTTGTTTTCTTCATAAAACTTCTTGGTCTTTGAATATAATATACTGCCTACGTATTCCAGTGACACGGGGGTATATAATAGGACTGTTCCATTATTGCATGCACAAGCAATTAGCTTTTCCGATGTTGATAATGCAAAAGCTTTTTGAACCTGAAAATATAATTTGGGGATTGTTAAAAATTACAAAGAAATATAGTCTAACACCAGGCTAATTTTCATGACAACTCAATCAAATTTGTTATGGGATGGTTATGGAAAGATCAACTCTGAGTTTTTCATCTTAGAAATAGAAACATTATTAGAATATTCCAGCTTTAACTTGGAAAACATGCATTCTACTTGGGAAAACTATTTGAAGTCTTTGCATGTCGGTTACAATTTAAGTTACTTGACATTCCGTGCATCAAGATGTCATCTTCTGAAAGATGCCTTTGGCACACATCAATATATTACATGTACCTTCAAGATCACCGACTTTTTGACTGACAGCCCAGAATGAATAAGGTATAAAATACCTGTAAACAGAGAAATTAACAACTCAAAATATTAACCAGAAAAATTCAATTTTAGACTTGCTATAAACTGAACCAAACCTGAATCAGTCAATGCATATATAGGAAATAAACCACCAGCTTGTTTACGATTATCATCGCTGCTATTGGTCCACAAAGAAGAAGCAATAGATGTAAATGAACAATCTTTCTCAATTGAGAGATTGGCAAGCTTTTCGTGTATTGCTAATGATGCAGTCCTGGCAGTCCTGCGCATCCCTCCATTTTGTTGAGTTTTCCTAGATGATTCAAGTGTCCAGAATTTCAAGTGATTTTTACCAGCAGTTATGATAAATTTGGCATCTGATGAGAAGCCAATGCTTGAGACAGTAGAACCAGATGAAGTTGCTTGAAACTTTGTTATCAGTTGACCACTCCGCCAGTCCCAAATGTAAATATATCCACCACCAGATACCAGATGTTTACCTTGGACAGCATACTATATGATGAGTAAGAAGCAGCAAGTAATAAAATTCAAGAACAGCATATAGATAGCTAAAGTGTAACCAACCATTCGGTGAGAAACAGATGCATGTAACTCCCAATAGATGGCCTTTCAATTCAGAGACAACGGACAAAGTAGAAGAATCCCAAACTAGTACTGAGGACTGGTTTCCTGTCTGCAAACCATAGTTAGGCTCATGTAAAATATGTGAAAAATGAAACAATAATTTGTATTATAAATAATGCAAATGGAACTACTTTAGGAGAGAATACATAGATACATGCATGCAAACATACATATATATCCCACTTTTATTCTTTCAAGAGGTGGACATTTGACTATGAAGGTGTATACAAATGCAAATTATGAAAAACTTAGTCACTCACAGGCAGGAACGTAACCAGGAATTAAAGGGGATCAAGTTCAGAAGACATAATCTAAGCTAAGCTAAGAAGTTTAAAAATATCATTAAGCGTATATAACACACACTCTCTTTGATTGGTTAATATTCACATGGGTTCCACCAAATCATGTGGGTACCATATAAACTTGGTGGGACACACGTGAATTCTAACCAATCAAAAAGGGTGTGTTGGAAACGGTGTGTTGCCAGCATTATTCTATACAAAATACTACTACTAATACCAAGATCAAAATGTGAGAATTGATTCTTACCTCTCCTGCCGCAACAAAGCGGACATCTTGTGACAAAGCTACACAGCTCAAAGGCTTCAATGGCAATCTATCAGATGCAATGAGGTGTGACTGAGTACCTGAATTCATGTCAAGAATCACCACTACAGAACCTGCCAAATAAGCACATCTGGAACTTGAGACATTCGAAGCTAACCCATTTCCACTTTTCGTTGTCAATCCAATTACCTCCTCCAAAACAAGCTGGAAAAAAATCCAAACATAAGAAACAACCAAAATAGCAGGTGTGCTACAAGGTTTCCAAACAAAAGCCACCACTAAAATGTGTGTGTACGGTCTCTAACACATGTGTGATTAGCTCCGATTAATTCATTTTCTCAAATTGTTATTGGTGTTGACGTGTCGGTGTGTGTCAGTGCTTAAAACTTAATAGCTCAGTGCTACTCAATACACAGACTCATAACGAAATTTCGCGATTTTTAGCTCAATTTACTAAGGAAACGGACAATGTAGAGGTTTATGATCCTGAAAATCAAAATCTTCACAATTTCTAGCACAAAATCAAGAATTGGTAAACAGTTGTCAATAAGCGATTATTAGGGTTTTTGTTGATGAAATTAGACATTGGTAAAGAAAGGGAAAATGATAATGATGAAAAGAAGAACCTTGGATACAGTATGAGGTTTTTTGAATCTGCTGCGAGTTGGCTTCATCTTCAGCTTTCACGATTTCACTGGAATTTAGAGAGAGAAAGAGTGATAACAGCAGAGAGAGAGAGGCGGGAGTTTTGCCCAAATGCAAATGTGACCGATCAAAATCAAAATTTGTAAAAAATAAAGATTAAATATGTTTTTGTTCTTTATAAATATGCAATTTTTTGTTTTAGTCTCTTTAAAAAATAAAAATTGACTTTTAATTTTTAAAAAAAAAAATTCATCTTCATTTTTTTCCCTCATTTTAAGTAAATTATACGTAGAATTCATATTTTTTAATAAAATTTTGCTGACAAACTTATAATATTATAAGAATCTCTCTAAAAAAAAGTTTAATTTTTTTTACAAAAATAAATGATATTCACTCATTCAAATTGATAGAGTACATCGATACAATACAAATTCAAAGTTGCTAAAAACAAAAATAATTAATTTGCGAACAAACTCGCAATATCCATGTTAATAGCATAAAACGGCAGAGTACATATGCCTACAAATATGACTATATTCAAGCCACCGAAATACTCATGTTTTCGGATATGCAATGTTGACGACGCAAAAATCATTGATTGAATCTGCAATTGATCAAAGCTAATATTTCTACCTGAATCAAATAAACATCGCATTGGAACGGGAAATCAAAAAACACACCGCACAAAGACGGTAAATCAAAATAAACAAAGTCGTTCTAGACGATGAAATCACCAAAACAAACGAAATAAAACTAAAAATATGTGAAAATAACTTATTTTGCTAAAAAAGAAATAAAAACAATTCGGAATGATGATTTTGGGTTAAAATTGACCATAAATCACCTTTTTTTTGTAGATCAGAAAGAAGAAAGGTTGTGCCGGTTATGGTTTGGGAAAAGGGTTAGAATTTTTTAACAAAATGAATTAAATTTGATTTTTTTATATTTGACGGTTAAAAATTCATTTTTAATTCATGTTTTGTTAAAAAAAATTAATTTTTTTTGGAGAGATGTTTATAATATTATACATATTTCTGTGCAATTTTATTAAAAAATAGAAAGGCTACACATGAGTTGACTTAAAAATAAGGACCAAAAGTGGTGACTGAAAATTTTATAGGGACTAAAAGTTGAAGGAAAAATTTAGAAAGACTAAAACAAAAAGTTGATATCTTTATAGAGACCAAAAATATATTTAACCCAAAAAGTAATTGGTCACTTGGCGGTAAAAAAAATAATAACTTGGTCACTTGGTCCTTCAAATTACTACTATGTTAATCTTAAAATAAATATTATGTTAAACTTTTTAGTCAACCTATAATGGTCTTTTTTTTCCTTTTAATAATGGAATTGCATTAACTACTCAAACTCATGGAATTCACATTAAAGGAATCATTACCGATGAGAATGTTTAATAAAGGAAAAGAAAATTTCATTACATTTAAGTTGAATGAGCTCAATGTGCAAGCATGCCTGCACATTTATATGTGTCTTAGTCAATATGATGTAATTCAAGGTTCATATTACGAGACGGAGAATCTAAATGATGTCTGCAAGTATAAGTGACATATAAGAAATACTCCCTCCGTCCCTTTTTATAGGAGTAGTTTACAAAAATCACGGGTATTAAGAAAAGTTGTTGGAGTAATAAAATTGTCTCAAATGTGTGTGACTATTACTAGATTATCCTTAATTAAATATATACTTAATGCTAACTTTTCATATACCAATACAAATTGATAGTATTAATAAGGGGTATAGTTGGAAAAAGAGTAATTAATGCATCAAGAAATTTGTATATGATCTTATATTTAGAGACAAAACTTTTTTGTAAACTAATCCTATAAAAAGGGACGGAGGGAGTATTAGTATAACCATATTGAATCATATCCACTTTGATTTTGGAATTAGGTTCAATTAACACACGTTGCAGGTGTTGGGAATGAACAAGCTGATGGCAAGAAATAATTGCCCACAATTCAATTGCAAGAGTCTTTGAACAAGTAACATGTATATAACCACACATAAATTTACCATATTGATCACGAATCAACTCACCAGAAAACTAAGTTCTATTGTTGCTAAAATGTGATTCATCAACATTGAGTTTGACCGCCCAGGAGGAGGATGGACCCAATTATGCTTCTGATGTGTGTTGTTGATTCATGTAGAGTTTATTTCTCATATTTGATCGATGAGAAAATATGAGCATGTTCATATCCTTCGAAAGAGCCCACACCATAACTCTAAAAAAGATAGATTAATCCCAAGGTAGATTACTATTGTTCTTACATGTCAGGTTCCATTCAATCCAAGCAAAAAGGATGAGATTGAAGAACTTACTTAAATGCTCTTCTTTTATGACCCTGGATCTTCAAAATCTCTCAGAATATGCAAAATCAGTTTTGGGGCTTCCATACATCTGTCACACTCAATATCAGAAGTTATGCATCTTTTAACTCTTTCTTCATTTGTAAGTAGTCTTGCATGAGCAATTTTTCGCAAAGTGGCTCTAATTCTAGTTGGTCCCTTACATTTCCAAATTTTGTCAAATAGGGGATTCAAGTTGTCCTCATTGTTAATTATAGTACTCATCATATCATATGTCGTTTTCATAGAGAATTTTCCATTAGAAGCTAGATTCTAATGGGGCACATGTGCTCGATCAGGACAAAGATGCTAAACAAGATCGACATATTCTATCCCATTTACATCCCATACTATTGCCAAAAAATGCTATAGGGTAGTTAATTTCGTTAGGAGGGACAAGAGGACCAAATTGTTCTTCAAGATTAGCATATCCTAGGATCTAGGTGTCTTTTGAAAATCTGGTGGCATTTTTATCCTTAACTATCCCGATAATATTTGGTTTAACATTCAATCACACCTTTACAATAGCTCTCCAAAGAGGAGAAGATGTTGAATTTGCACTCATAGAAAGCATGCTAATACAACCATATTTATACTTGATTTTCATAGCTTGAACCCACAATTTCTCAAAATTGGCTACTATTTGCCAAACTAACTTACACATATAAGCCTCATTTAGGGTTCTAACCCCAACCCATCTCCACTTTTTGGTTTACAAATAGTTTCCAACGAAATTAACTGACATTTTCTATGCTCACTAGTGCTGCCCCGTATGAAGTTCATGTAAATTCTTTCAGCCTTTTCACACACCGACATTGGCAAAGGAATCATTTGCATAATATAGCTGAGATAATTACAAACAAGGATTGAGCCAAAGTAATTCTTGCAACCGTGAATAAAGTACTAGATTTCCATGATGAAAGCTTCTTCCCCTTTTTATCAAGCACATTAGAGAAAGTATTCTTAGAGATCCTTTGACGGAGGAGAAATGTCCCTATATAGACTCCTAAATCATATGTTTAATCTATGCCAAGAGCTTGACTCAAGTTATGTGCTTCGACTGAACTAGTATTATTGGGGAAAAAACTTTGGATTTATGCATAATACCTTTTGTCCCGAATAGAGACAAAAATTATCCAACAACTCCTTGGTCATATTAGCTTGGTCCGTTGAAGCTTCGACAACTTAGGGGGATGTATTGAATTAAGATTCTAAGAGATTTTAAAAGATTTTTTTAACATGAAAAAGTCTTGTGGTATTCAATCAAGACTCTTTGCAACTTAAAAAAAGTCTTTTGGTATTCAATCAAAACTCTTTGTCTTTTAAAAAAAGTCTTGTGGTATTCAATCAAGATTCTTTATCACTTAAAAAAAAATCTTGTGGTATTCAAGTCATTCAAATTTCTAAGGATTGTTTAATAAATTGGATTTTGATGGATTTTGTGGGATTTTCTAGTGAAATTTTACCATGAAAAAGTCTTTCATGAAAACATGAGATTTCTTAAGATTGTTTTTTCTTTTAAGATTTTACTATCTCTCTCCCCTCTCTCTCCTCCCTTCTCTCTCACTCTCTCTCTACCTCTCTCCCTCTCTCTCCTCCCTTCTCTCACACTTTCTCTCTTCCCATCTCTCTCTATCTCTCACTCTCTCACTCTCACTCTCACTCTCACTCTCTCTCTCTCTCTCTCTCTCTCTCTCTCTCTCTCTCTCTCTCCCTCCTCTCTCTTTATCTCTCTCTCTCTCCCCTTTCTCTATCACTCTCATAAAAAATAAAGTAAAAGAAATAAAAGAGTCAGTATTGAGAATATTGTGAAAGAGAATGTATTATGATCATTTTTTTCAATGAGTCTTTAAAAATTCATAAAATCTTTTGAAATCCATAAAATCATTTGAAATCCTTTAAAATCTTATGAGTTAAATCCATTGAAATCCAAATTATAAATCTCGATAGTCTTTTAAAATCATCAAAATCATTAAAATCCTACAAAGTCTTTTAAAATCCTTAAGACTTTTTTAAACAAAAATTGTCCTTTAAAATCCTAATCCAATACACCCCCCTTAAACTAGATCATCAACGAAAGAAAGATGAGATAGATTAGGTCCATTACCTCTTCCAAATCTCAAGGCACGCCACATGTATTGATTAACCAGATCTTGAATTTTATGACCCAACTTTTCCAAGCAAAATACAAAAAGATACGGAGATATGGAATCTCTTTCTCTTAGCCCCCTTAAAGCTTCAAAATAATTAGTTTTGAGTCATTCTAATTGATACTAATTGATGTAGAGGAAATACAACTCAAAATCATAATCCCCATATTAATAGGCAAGTGTAATTGTTCTAATGCCTCCATGATAAATTTCCATTCGATCCTACCATATGCCTTTTCAAGATGCAACTTCAAAATCGTAAAGTTCTACTTTCCTTTCAAATGGTTAAAAGAATGAATTGCCTCTAGTAAGATTAGAATGTTATTAGTGGCAGATTTATACCAGGATATTTGATGATATTTTATCTATGTTTTTGAGTCATTTCAGTAGAGTTTGAAGTCATTTTAGAGATGTTTTAGAGAAGTTGCTTATGGGTTGAGGGACATTTTGTATTGTTTTCATTTGAGTCCATGTAATTATATTTCTTCCCAAAACCGGCAATTTTATAGGTGTTTTGAATCATTTTAGTGAGAAATCATGTAAATCGACAAACCAAGACATCACATGGAGTTAAGGAGGCAAGATAACGAAGAACAAAAGAGTTCAAGAAGGTTTTTGAATGCAATATAATATGGGAAAATAATGTCTCAAGTCTCAAGATGAAAACATGGAAGACGATCACTAAAAGAACGAAGAAAAACGACATTTTTTGGCCTAGTTTCGGCCCCATGCGCCCTAGGATGCGCCTCATGCGCCCCCGCGAGAATGGAATTGCCCACAAGGTAGTTTGTTTTTGTGCCATGCTCCCCAGGTGCATGGTTTCGGGAAAAACAACCTGCTGACTTGTCTTTCAAGCCAAACTCATTGGAAAAAAAGCCCAACAACCTAGTTTTAAACTTGCCTATATATAGAGATCACTTGCAAATATTTTATTCATTCAGAAACAAGACGGTGTAAGGTAAAAGCAAGGAGTGGCTAGGGTTTTTCCTACTTTCTTCCTTGAGAGTATGTTTTGTAATTCTTTCTTCTTTATGTTTTATGTTGCCATGAGCAACTAAACTCCATTTAATTAGGGTTCTAAGATGAACCTCTATTTATTTGTTAGAATTCATTAATTCAAAGTCTCTATTCAGTTATGGTTTAAGTTCTTATTTAATTTTCAATTGTTCTGATCATTCCTCTAGGCTTAATAAATCCTAGTTGTATCTATTTCAGAATTTAGGCAGAAATAATCACTTAGGGCTATCTTGTATGATCTATAGGTTTTAGTTAAAGGATGACTTATCTTGCTTTAATCTGAACATGTAAGACCCTTGAATTTTCAATTTAATGTATAGATAAATATTTTATCCTATTTATGTGTTAAAATATTTTAACTTCTACTTTTATGAAGTCATTTTTACCAATCTTACTCTACGACAATTTTATTTAATGAGGGAACCTAAACTTAATATTTTATCTTTCTAGTTTCGAGGACGAAACTTTTCTTTTGGGGGTTAGTAATGTAACGCCCTAAAATTTTAAATTAAATATTTGCATTAAGTTGTTTTTACTTGATTTTATTTGGTGTGTGTTGTGAAAATTTTATTTATTTAAAACAAATGAAATATACAAATAGTAGTGACTAATTTTCTAGATGAGATGCAGCTGATTGTTAGAAAGAAACCAATAACTAAAACGTATCTAAAATTTTCTAGAATTATTAATTGAATTTCTACATTGGTCTTGATGGTAAAGAACTTTGTTGCTCTCCTTTGTGTTGCGAGTTCGAATCTAAGCAATGCCATTTTTTTTATTTAAATTCAGTTCCTTTTAAGCTATGACTTTCATGATCATTGTATTATTCCCCTTTTAATTTTCCTTTACAAACCGTTAATTAAGAGTAATTAAACAAAGAGAGAAAATATGTTATGAAACTGTTGACAAAAGTTGGAGTTAATTATATAAATGCTTTCCAATTGTTGGTTATTTGATTTTAGGAGAGTTGACTAAATTTATTTGTTTAATTGATTAGTGTCTCATAGAATATGTTATCATAGTATAAACACTATAGTAATATAGTATTAATTTCCCTTCATGCTAATTTATGTATTTTCCCTTCATGCCGTGTAGTTATTATAGTATTTTCCCCTTCATGCTAATTTATGTATACCTTTGACCAAGACTATTCCCTCTTAAACATTACTTTCATTCCCATTAATTTCCACCTTAATACCCTTTGATATGGTAATGTTTCCTTCCTTAATCCATTAGACTCTTAATATTTCAAATCATTCTCATCTACACAATAGTTATACACGAGATTAGTCAGTAAGAGAGAAAGAAACAAAAAAAAAGGATAGGCAGAATCAATTCTCCACAAAATAATAATAATTCCATTCACACATAATCATCATCATCACCTTGCTCATCAAAATTCTAAGTCTCCATCCACTCTACTCTTTAGTAGGTCTTAAGGTAAAATCTTGTTGTTTTCCTCTTCCATTCCATTGTTCATATGTTAAGTCTTCTTCCTTAAGATTTCACCTTTTCTCAAAGTACTATTATCAACCTCTCCATTTGTACTTCTAAATTTGTGTAGCACCTCAAACTCTTGCTCGTGCATTTGGTGCGGAATCAATCTTAGGGACGTTTTGTGTCGAAGGAAAAACACCCAAGGTAAGGGCGGTATTCCGTACAATCATGTAGTTATAAACTCATAGGCTAAGTTGGTAGTAGAGCTCTTTTCCTAATAAGAGTTGGAAACTTTAATATAAATAAAGAGATAGAGAATAATTTTTGTGGCATATCATGTGTAGTGTGAAAGAGTCTCATTCTTTGTGGCATAGCATGGCATTATGTTGTAATTTTGCTTGTTGTTTTGAGAAAAGAGGTTTGATGAAAATTTTGGAAGAAAGTTGGAATTTTATTTTATTTGGTAAAAGTAGTGATGATTTTAAAGATTGCATAACATGCATAGCATGGCATGTAGTTGTGTCATAGGTTGCCAAATGGGGCGATTTATTCTTGTGCCAAATGGGGCGATTTATTATTGTGCCAAATGGGGCGATTTATTCTTGTGCCAATTGGGGCGATATCCGGATCATTGTCTAGTTGCATCTCATGCATCATTTGCATAAAGTTCATATTTTAATTTCCTTTATTTCTATTGAGCTTTCGACTTTTATGTGGTGAGTGTTTTACTGTTTTCTTATCTTGTGTTTTTATGTCTATATGATTGTATTTTTGTGGTTTAGGAATACTGACCCCTTACAACCAACATTTTAGGTATTGATGAGTTTGAAGATTTGAAGCAAAAATGGTGTTTAACTTGCACGCACACGGGGAATAAATTTGGGTTTTCTTAAAATGTAATTTAAAATAACTTTTGAAGTTCATAAATTTTAATGTAATTTATCTAGTCTAATTGAGTAATTCAATCATCTCTTGATAAACAAAAAAAAATTGTAGCTTTCTAACCATCTAGACGTAATGTCTTGGATTAAAAATCCGGGGCGTTACAATATGGTATCAGAGCAATAATCCTTGGACAAATGTTTTTGGGGTGGGACGACCTTGTATGACGTATGCTTGTGTGATGTATGTATATAATTTATTTGTAATTTAAAATTTTTCAAATGGTTTTTACTTTAGAAAAAAAATAAATAAATGTTTTAAATAATAGTAAAACTTTTTTTTTGGAAAGGATTCAACTTGATTATTTATTTGGGAAAAGATACATTTATTTTTCTTGAATGTTTTTAATGTTGTCATAATTTCACTAGTAAAATGGATGCTTTAACTGTTAATTTGAATTTGTGAATTACTTGTTTGACTTTATTTGAGTAATTATGAGTAATAATAACGGTATATATTGATTAATTGATTTTAATAGTGTGATTTGTCTCAACAATAATTCCTTACCTTAATAGTAATAAATTTCCATGAACTATAGAAACCGATGTTGATATAAAAAAATTAATTATTATCAATGCTTCATTTGAATGACGCATGCATCTATGATGGGTGAAATTAATTTGTTTTACTATATGGTTTAAAATTTTACTTATTGTGTTGAATGGTAGAACAAATTTTGTCCCTAGAAATTTTTAGGAACCCCTATAATTACTCTAGGTACCCCAGGACATAAGTAAGGTGTAGTATCGTAAAGAGGTCATGTGGGAGGGATTCTGGCAAGGAAAGCCTTGGTATTTAAGCGGTCCAAGTGTCCCACCTCTCTTTCCTGGGAACCCCTTTCCGTGTACCATTTACTTTACGAACTGAGCTTATTGTTTATTAATAACAAGAGTAACTATGTGAATATCCCAAGTGTTGAGATCATAACTTAGAGTCTTTCTAACTTAGACTAAATTGTAGTAATTTGATGGTTCAATTTTTTTTTTTTTATTTTGTATATATTTGATTTTAAAAGTAATGGTTAGGACCTTCATTTTGTCAAAAATGAAACTATATGAAAAATAATGTTTAACTCTAGAAAATAAAGTTTAGGACGCGGGAATTGATAGAAAATAATATTAATGTGTGGGGGTTTTAAATAAGAAAAGTTTTATTTTAATAAATAAATAAGTAAATATAATCATTAGAATGAAGATAGTTGACTTTAGTAATCATAAGCAGTTTTAAAAAGGAAAAAAAAATTACGAAGGTATATGGTGTTAGACGATTTTCATGTAATTTCCTTATTAAAATTATTGTGTTGGTTTTGGTTTCTGGTTTTTGTTAGAGAAAAATGTCACTGACAAGAATGTTGTCGTTGTTGTTTTCCCTATAGTAGTGTGCCACCTTTTCTCTATTGCAATATGGTTGTGTGTACAAATTAATTTATTTTTACACTAATTATTTTAATGGATGCAATTGTTATTTAAAAAAAAATGTTTTTGAAATTATTGTTTGTCACTAGTGAAATATTAAATGGTTTTAATATTTTAATGATAAGTGATGTATAAAAATACTTTTGTGTTCTTTTGAATTTTTTTTCCTACGATGTGTTGTTTTGACTTAAAAAAATGTTGATGTATATTTTAAAAAAATGTTTTCATTATTATTCTCTTTCTTTTCCGATAGTAGTGTTGCTGCATTTTTCCTCTCGAATATTTATTTTCAGTTTACTATTCATTTTTGAAATTCTCTATTCTTAATGATATTTGTTCTGGATTTTATAGATTGTAAAAGTTAATAGAATAAATTTTAAGAAGTTAAGGTAATTTTCTTTAATTAAGTTGAATTTAATATGTATTAAGAGGAAATGGAGTTTATGAATTAGCGTAAATGAATGGTGTTAGATATGGTTAAAGAAAAGTATTGAACAAAAGATCTAGTACAATTTGTGCGATGAAATCTTGTTGTTGAAAGTGTGAAAGTTGTGATGGTTGATTTTCGATTATATTAAAAATTATATATCATGCGTGCCAACCATGTTTGTGATTGTGAGTTGTTGAAATCTAGAAAGTTGTATAGCTGTGTCTTATGTGTGCATGCCTCTTGTCATTGGGTTGTTAATTATCTTTCAGATTTAATTTTTTTATGATGATGAAACATGTTGACGAATTTAAGATGATTAAAAGAAACGTAGTCCTTGTTAAAGTTAAATTTTTGCATGGATAGATCGAGAGAAAATAAAAGGGTTTGTTGTTTGGTATGAATGGATATTGTGAGTCTGTGCCATTCGGATATGTCTTGTATGTATGTGTATTCTGCTTGCTGCGTAGTTGATGATTCTATTCTATTGACTTTGTTATCTAATCTCGTTGTGATATGATGCTAATTCAAATTATATAGTGCTTGGAACCCTAGAGTTAATTATAGACTATAGAAACATTTTTGCCTCGGTTAAAATATAGAAATAAGATAACTCATCATTTTTCTAAAAAGATTGTGTGCCCCAACACCTCTTGAATCTTGTCTAAATGATTTCCTTAGTTGATGAGTGTGTGATTTAGGCTCTAGTCATGAAGTCTTGATCTTAGATGTTATAAACCGCATTATTTTTACGAGGAATGTGAGGAAATAGTCTTGATGACTAATGAGAATTTAGTGAACTATAATTGCACGTAGCAAATGGTATGACAGTTGTGGTAGGATGGTCTGTAACATTATTATGATTGATGTCTTACTATTGACAACTTGAGGGACTGGCCCACCTCAATCTCTTGCTAATAGTAGACGAATCATAGTGATTGAAATTGATCAGTCTTAACAACTGTCAAAGTGGGTGAAAAAATATAACATCTTATGTGAAAACGATAGGCGACCAATAATTGGATTTAAATATTTACCATAATATGGAATTTTCAAAGTTTTAGCTCTCCTCACTTATTAATTCCTCGAGTTTATGATATGACTTGAATCTAGATACAAAGTGTTTTAAACTATTTTGACCTCATCTTCTTGAAGCAATTTTGTTATAACCTTTTATTTTATTTTATTTTAAAAAAAATGGAGGGAAAATTTATATCTGCCAAAGGTGTTATTTTCCTTAAGTTTCTATCAATTATTTTCTTATTTTATCTAAAACCTACATTCTTCGGAATTATTTAATTGTTGGTGTTAACCTAAATATTTTAGTTATTTTTTTTTTCGAAAAATTCACTGAAGTTTGTCATATTTATTTGACATCAGAGTGCGCAGCGGAAAAGTAGAGTCTTATTTTCCTAAGATATTTATTTTTAGTATTCAAATATTCTAATCTTGTTAACCATTCAAAGGAGTAATTAACATAAAATCTCCATCTTTCGAAAATTATTTAAAATAGTTTTTAAATGTGGATTTTATTCTTTTAAAAAAAAAACAACTTGGAATGATATTTTTTTGCTAGATGTTTTCGTAAACTATGTCTTAATAGTTTTGCTATTGTCTAGTTTCGTGGACGAAACTATTTTTTTTGGTGGGTAGAATGTAAGACCCTTGAATTTTCAATTTAATGTATAGATAAATATTTTATCCTATTTATGTGTTAAAATATTTTAACTTCTACTTTTATGAAGTCATTTTTACCAATCTTACTCTACGACAATTTTATTTAATGAGGGAACCTAAACTTAATATTTTATCTTTCTAGTTTCGAGGACGAAACTTTTCTTTTGGGGGTTAGTAATGTAACGCCCTAAAATTTTAAATTAAATATTTGCATTAAGTTGTTTTTACTTGATTTTATTTGGTGTGTGTTGTGAAAATTTTATTTATTTAAAACAAATGAAATATACAAATAGTAGTGACTAATTTTCTAGATGAGATGCAGCTGATTGTTAGAAAGAAACCAATAACTAAAACGTATCTAAAATTTTCTAGAATTATTAATTGAATTTCTACATTGGTCTTGATGGTAAAGAACTTTGTTGCTCTCCTTTGTGTTGCGAGTTCGAATCTAAGCAATGCCATTTTTTTTATTTAAATTCAGTTCCTTTTAAGCTATGACTTTCATGATCATTGTATTATTCCCCTTTTAATTTTCCTTTACAAACCGTTAATTAAGAGTAATTAAACAAAGAGAGAAAATATGTTATGAAACTGTTGACAAAAGTTGGAGTTAATTATATAAATGCTTTCCAATTGTTGGTTATTTGATTTTAGGAGAGTTGACTAAATTTATTTGTTTAATTGATTAGTGTCTCATAGAATATGTTATCATAGTATAAACACTATAGTAATATAGTATTAATTTCCCTTCATGCTAATTTATGTATTTTCCCTTCATGCCGTGTAGTTATTATAGTATTTTCCCCTTCATGCTAATTTATGTATACCTTTGACCAAGACTATTCCCTCTTAAACATTACTTTCATTCCCATTAATTTCCACCTTAATACCCTTTGATATGGTAATGTTTCCTTCCTTAATCCATTAGACTCTTAATATTTCAAATCATTCTCATCTACACAATAGTTATACACGAGATTAGTCAGTAAGAGAGAAAGAAACAAAAAAAAAGGATAGGCAGAATCAATTCTCCACAAAATAATAATAATTCCATTCACACATAATCATCATCATCACCTTGCTCATCAAAATTCTAAGTCTCCATCCACTCTACTCTTTAGTAGGTCTTAAGGTAAAATCTTGTTGTTTTCCTCTTCCATTCCATTGTTCATATGTTAAGTCTTCTTCCTTAAGATTTCACCTTTTCTCAAAGTACTATTATCAACCTCTCCATTTGTACTTCTAAATTTGTGTAGCACCTCAAACTCTTGCTCGTGCATTTGGTGCGGAATCAATCTTAGGGACGTTTTGTGTCGAAGGAAAAACACCCAAGGTAAGGGCGGTATTCCGTACAATCATGTAGTTATAAACTCATAGGCTAAGTTGGTAGTAGAGCTCTTTTCCTAATAAGAGTTGGAAACTTTAATATAAATAAAGAGATAGAGAATAATTTTTGTGGCATATCATGTGTAGTGTGAAAGAGTCTCATTCTTTGTGGCATAGCATGGCATTATGTTGTAATTTTGCTTGTTGTTTTGAGAAAAGAGGTTTGATGAAAATTTTGGAAGAAAGTTGGAATTTTATTTTATTTGGTAAAAGTAGTGATGATTTTAAAGATTGCATAACATGCATAGCATGGCATGTAGTTGTGTCATAGGTTGCCAAATGGGGCGATTTATTCTTGTGCCAAATGGGGCGATTTATTATTGTGCCAAATGGGGCGATTTATTCTTGTGCCAATTGGGGCGATATCCGGATCATTGTCTAGTTGCATCTCATGCATCATTTGCATAAAGTTCATATTTTAATTTCCTTTATTTCTATTGAGCTTTCGACTTTTATGTGGTGAGTGTTTTACTGTTTTCTTATCTTGTGTTTTTATGTCTATATGATTGTATTTTTGTGGTTTAGGAATACTGACCCCTTACAACCAACATTTTAGGTATTGATGAGTTTGAAGATTTGAAGCAAAAATGGTGTTTAACTTGCACGCACACGGGGAATAAATTTGGGTTTTCTTAAAATGTAATTTAAAATAACTTTTGAAGTTCATAAATTTTAATGTAATTTATCTAGTCTAATTGAGTAATTCAATCATCTCTTGATAAACAAAAAAAAATTGTAGCTTTCTAACCATCTAGACGTAATGTCTTGGATTAAAAATCCGGGGCGTTACAGAACAAGAACTGTAAATTGATAATTGCTTATTTATCTTAATTTGACAATTTAGGGTTTATAAGTATGATGCTAGATTTATGATTCATCATTAGAGAATTTACACAGTACCGCTCTAGTTAAGCACAATTACACATAAGTAATTCTATAGATAAATCACGATTTCATAATTGACACATCGTTTATCAAGCGCTTAATCATAATTGGTATTGAATATTGCATTAATCCGACAAATAAGACATAGTGGATTCAAATAATCCTAATCGATGTCTAACCTCTGAAACAAACTCTTTATGTTTATGCAAGCTACTACTCGCATTGAGCACACAATTCAAAAGCGCAGCCCCTTTTATTGTTTCTTAGTTTAAATATGTATAACGAAGTGCTTAGTTGACGACAATCTCTGTTGAGTCGATAACTTACTACTTTATTACTTGTTACAATTTGGTCCACTTCTCAAATTTGTCATCACAAATCTCCCCAGAAAGAAACTACTTTGATGTTAAGAGACCATGTAAGGCATTATATTCCTTCTTCTATAAGTTAAGATTTTTGAAATTATTTTATAGCTTACATTAAATAAATCAATGGGTCTCAGCTGATTCACTTTAGTAGGATTATTACATTTAAGAATCAAAGTAATAAGAGTGTGATTTATCTCCTTGATCTTAGCAGGATTGGTAAAGCATTCCAACTAATATTTGATAATGGAATGTTTTACCTGTAACAGCCTGATTTTAACATTAGATTTATCTGTTATTATTAATTAGTATTATTTAATTAATTATATTTGTTAATTGATTATCTATGTGTGATTGGTGGGTTAGTGAAATTATTAGTGCTTGAGTGACATTTTTGTAAATATACTAGAACTAGTAATTTGAATTTTAGAGAATAGTGGTGTATAATTAATATGAGGGGTTTAAGTGAAGTAAAAGTGTAGAGAAAATAATTGTGAGTCAATTGTGACTAAGCCCATTAGTGGGAGTAACCTTAAAACTGTATTATAAATACACTAGTAGTGAGTGGTGGTGAATTAGGTTAAACATTATAACACAAAACTTTGAGAGGCAAGTGAGAGAAGAGGCTTGGAGAAGAGAAAACTAGAAGAGCTCAAGGGGAAGGGGAATTCTACTAGAAATAGCAAGAGAAGTGAAGAATTAAGGTAAGAGGGGAGATTACTTTCATCAAGTGGGTTAAATAAGCACTTATGGGGTTTGGGTGTTTTAGATTATAATTAATTGCATGATTAATTGTTGCTGATTTCGTGAATTTTCGTGCTCCTTTTTATTGATTAAATTAAGCATGCTAAACTTTGATGAAATTGCATCATCTTCATGTCAAAATTCATGTTTTACTATGATTAATTGATACCTCTGTGAATTTTGATGATCTTGATGATTAACATGATAATTGAATGATGTTTGCTGATTGTGAATTTGATTATGAGCATGAATATGTGTTTTGTTTGAGAAATCATGAAGTTATATTGGATAAGTTGCAATATAAGTTATGATGTTGTTTTGACATTTCATTGATGGATAACAATTGCTTGCAATGAATTGATTTTTAAGTTGGATTATGAGACGAACTTGGTGTTTTTGCGAAATTGGATAATTGACGAAACAGACTTAATAATCAATTACAGTAGTATGAATGATGATGAATCATGAATATAATGTGGTGTAGCAGTAGGTTGAGGTAACTTTAATTTATCCATGAAATGTGGATTATGTGAATTATGAAAAATAAATGCAAGAATGAAGTATTTATGATTAAACGATGAATATACTTGGCGAAATGCATTAATATGAGATGGTGATTGTTGTATGTGGTTGAATGAAATGATGTGGTGATTTAAATGATGATGTGGTGATTTAAATGACGATGGTGTGATAACATGAATAATGTGGATGTATTGATTTGATAATGCAAGTGAAGATGAAGTGTTGTGAAAGTTGCATGATTTAAGATCATGATTTCATTGGTGCATGATTTAAGATCATGATTTATGGTGGTGTGCATTATCGAGTCCGTACGTGAACATCCATGCATTCATAGTCATTTATTGGTGCTTGATTTAAGATCAAGAAAAATCATTGGTGTGTGAATTCAGTGCGGGGTTTCAGATCTCGAGAATTCATTAGTGTGTGAATTAAGTGCGGGGTTTTAGATCTCGAGAATTCATTGGTGAGTGATTCACAATCACAAAATTAATGTAGCCTGATTTAAGATCAGGATTGGTACCACATGCATGTAGAGTCATAATAGGCGTATTACATTCACATGAGTCGTGTTTGGTAATGTTTTGGTGTGAACTTGTGCATTTATATGGTAAATGTCAATTGATGATGTGTGGAAATTATGGAATGATTCATAATTGTGCAATTGGTAATTTATAGTTGAAATGATGATTTAATTGTTGTTGATGAATTATGATGTGAGAATATGATTTATTCGATGATGATGAGTAATGACGTGAAGTTACGATTTAATTACAATGTGGTATAATTAAGTTGATAATTATATAATGATGAGGGTATACAGTGATTTGTGAATTATGCATGAGTAATAACCATGTTTTATGTATTGATGAATACTTTTATGATTAAATGATGTTTGTGTCTGAAACTTACATGTGTTTATTTTATCACTTTGTTGAATGTATATCTTACCCTCTAGTGGCTTTATTGTCGCCTCATCCATGGGTTTAACCCTTGTGGATGTAGACTTGCAGGTTGAAGAGTAGTGCTCGGTGAGTTGTGTCGAGGATGACGTCTTTCTTATCCTCCTTTTTATGTTGCATTTTCTCGAGGATGTCTAGATTAGGTGCTCTGATCTAGGAGTCCAGGATTTATTTTATATGTTGGATTTTTATGTCAACTTATTTATTTAGGATATTTATGTAGAGACCCGAGATGATTATTATGTTGAGATGTTTTATTTTCGCTGTGCTATGATGAATATTGACGAGATTTTTATTATGAGAAATTTATATGAGATAAATGGTGATTTGTTAGATTCTGATTAATTGTGTTGCATGATTTATCGCTTAATTAGTAGTCTCGGGGATCGGGGTCTTACAATGTGGTATCAAAGCAGGTCGGTCTAGACCGGGCCAACACTTAGTAATTGTCCTGTTGTATGCGACATGTATGTGGAATACTATCGATACTTGTTTCGTTCTGTTAGGTGGTTCTAGTGCGTTAAGTTTGAGAGTGGTCTTCGTCCGGAGATTAAGATGTTTATTGGTTATCAGGAGATTGTAGAGTTTGCTACTTTGGTGAACAAGTGTCGTATTCTTGATGAGGATAGCAGAGCTAAGTCTAGTTACTACAAGAGTTTGAATGAGAAGAAAGGAAAGGGGAATGATCGTGGAAAGCCTTATGTGAAGCAAGGTGATAAGGGAAAAAGGTGTCTGGTGGTGGTTCAAACCCAAGTGGGGGAGAACTTAAGTGCTTTAAGTGTGGAGAGTAAGTTCTCGACTGTGAGTCAAGTGGAGGTGTCGTTAGATGGGGAGTCTCAGCTGTTTGTGATGTTCGCTTCTTTGAAGGTGGAAAGTGAGAAGGAAGGTAGTTGTGTGCCAGTTGTGAACGAGTTTCTTGATGTGTTTCCGGATGACATTTCTGATGTACCGCCTGAGAGAGAAGTGGAGTTTGGCATTGAATTAGTTCCTGGAACTAGTCTTGTGTTGATGACGCCGTATAGGATGTATGCATCCGAGTTGAGCGAGTTGAAGAAGCAGTTGGAAGAGTTGTTGGAGAAGAAGTTCATCAGGCCGAGTGTTTCGCCGTGGGGAGCTCCAGTGTTATTAGTCAAGAAGAAGGACCGTAATATAAGGCTTTGTGTGGATTATCGACAATTGAACAAGGTGACCGTTAAGAACAAATATCCTCTTCCACGGATAGATGATCTGATGGATCAGTTGGTTGGTGCTAAGGTGTTTAGCAAGATTGACTTAAGGTCTGGATATCATCAGATTCGGGTTAAGGCAGAAGACATACCGAATACTGCTTTCCGAACGAGGTATGGGCACTATGAGTATTCTGTGATGCCATTTGGTGTGTCTAATGCGCCAGGTGTATTTATGGAGTACATGAATAAAATCTTCCATCCTTATTTGGATCAGTTCGTGGTGGTGTTCATTGATGATATTTTGGTGTATTCGAAGTCTGAGAAAGAGCATGCGGAGCAGCTTAGAGTTGTGTTGCAGACCTTGAAGGATAGGAAGTTGTTTGCTAAGATGTAGAAGTGCGAGTTTCGGTTGCAGGAAGTAAGTTTCCTTGGTCACGTGATTTCTAGAGGTGGAATTGTGATTGATCCGTCGAAGGTCGAAGTTGTGTTGCATTGGGAGACTCTGAAGTCGGTGTTTGAGATTAGAAGATTTTTGGGTTTGGCTGGCTACTACAGGAGGTTTATTGAAGGTTTCTCTAAGTTGGCATTGTCGTTGACTCAGTTAACTCAGAAGGGTCAGGCTTTTGTTTGGGATGCCAAGTGTGAATAGAGTTTCCAAGAGTTGAAGAGGAGGTTGATGACAACACCTATTTTGGTTTTGCCGAGTGCGACTGAAGCTTTTGTTGTGTATTGTGATGCTTCTAAGATGGGTTTGGGCGGTGTGCTTATGCAGAATGGAAAGGTTGTAGCGTATGCTTCGAGGCAGTTGAAGATACATGAGAGGAATTACCCGATCCATGATTTGGCATTAGCAGCGGTGGTGTTTGCGCTTAAGATTTGAAGGCATTATCTTTTTGGCTCGAGATTTGAAGTGTTCAGTGATCTTAAGAGTTTGAAGTACCTGTTCGACCAGAAGGAGTTGAACATGAGGTAGAGGCGTTGGATGGAATTTTTGAAGGATTATGATTTTGAGTTGAGTTATCATCCAGGAAAGGCGAATATGGTGGCAGATGCTTTGAAGTCTTTGCACATGTCGGCGCTTATGGTTAACGAGTTAGAGTTGGTTGAGTAGTTCAGAGATTTGAGCTTGGTGTGTGACTTGACGCCGAATGGTGTGAAGTTGGGTATGTTGAAGCTGGCGAGTAATATTTTGGAAGAGATCAGAGAAGGTCGGAAGGTGGACTTGGAATTGGTAGATCATTTGGTTTTGGTAAATCAGGGCAAAAGAGGTGACTTCAGATTGGACGAGAGAGGTGTGTTGAGGTCCCGTGATCGTGTTTGTGTACCGGATGTACCTGAGCTTAAAAGAAAAAATTTGGATGAAGGTCATCGGAGTAGTTTGAGTATTCATCCCGGAGCGACGAAGATGTATCAGGATTTGAAGAGGATGTTTTGATGGCCAGGAATGAAGAAGGATATTGCAGAGTTCGTGTATGCTTGTTTAGTGTGCCAGAAGTCTAAGATTAAGCATTAGAAGCCAGGAGGAATGTTGCAGCCGTTGTTTGTTCCCGAGTGGAAGTGGGATAGTATCTCGATGGATTTTGTGAGTGGTTTGCCGAAGACGGTGAATGGAAGTGATACGATTTGGGTGATTGTGGATCGGTTGACGAAGCCAACGCATTTTATTCCTATCAAGTTGAGTATATCTTTAGCGAGGTTGGCGAATATCTACATTGAGCAGATTGTCAGATTGCATGGTGTTCCTTCTAGCATTGTGTCGGATCGAGATCCGAGGTTTACGTCGAAGTTTTTGCAAAGTTTGCAAGAAGCGTTGGGGACAAAGTTGAGATTGAGTTCTGCTTATCATCCTCAAACTGATGGTCAGTCGGAGAGGACTATTCAGTCTTTGGAAGATCTGTTGAGAGCTTGTGTTTTGGAGCAAGGAGTACGTTGGAGTGAATATTTACCGTTGGTTGAGTTTACTTACAGCAACAATTTTCATTCGAGTATTGGCATGACACCTTTTGAAGCGTTGTATGGTCAGAGGTGTAGAACCCCGTTGTGTTGGTTTGAGTCGAGTGAGAGTGCTATGATTAGACCGGAGGTAGTTCAGTAGACTACGGAAAAGATTAAGATGATTTAGGAGAAGATGAAGGCTTTAAAGAGTAGGCAGAAGAGTTATCATGATAAGAGGAGGAAGGAGTTAGAATTCCAAGTTGGTGATCATGTGTTTTTGAGGGTTAATCTAGTTACCGGTGTTGGGAGAGCTTTGAAGTCGAAGAAGTTGACTCCACATATTGTTGGTCCTTATCAGATTGTAGAGAGAGTTGGAGCAGTAGCGTATCGGATTGCGTTACCGCCGTCATTGTCGAATCTGCATGATGTGTTTCATGTGTCTCAGTTGTGGAAGTATGTGTATGATCCGTCTCATGTGATTCAAGTGGATGATTTGGAAGTAAGGGATAATTTGACCGTTGAGACTGTGCCTTGAGTATTGAAGACCGTGAAGTTAAGCAGCTGCGAGGAAAAGAGATCGTTTTGGTCAAGGTGATTTGGGGAGGTCCTGCGGGAGAGAGCATAACTTGGGAGTTGGAGAGCAAGATGAAGGAACCGTTTCCGGAGAGTTGTAACAGCCCAATTTTTAGCATTAGATTTATCTGTTATTATTAATTAGTATTATTTAATTAATTATATTTGTTAATTGATGGGTTAGTGGAATTATTAGTGCTTGAGTGGCATTTTTGTAAATATGCTAGAACTAGTAATTTGAATTTTAGAGAAAAGTGGTGTATAATTAATATGAGGGGTTTAAGTGAAGTAAAAGTGTAGAGAAAATAATTGTGAGTCAATTGTGACTAACCCATTAGTGGGAGTAACCCTAAAACCATATTATAAATACACTAGTATTGAGTGGTGGTGAATTAGGTTAAACATTATAACACAAAACTTTGAGAGGCTTGGAGAAGAGGAAACTAGAAGAGCTCAAGGGGAAGAGGGAATTCTACTAGAAGTAGCAAGAGAAGTGAAGAATTAAGGTAAGAGGGGAGATTACTTTCATTAAGTGGGTTAAATAAGCACTTATGAGGTTTGGGTGTTTTAGATTATAATTAATTGCATGATTAATTGTTGCTGATTTGGTGAATTTCCGTGCTCCTTTTTATTGTTTAAATTAAGCATGCTAAACTTTGATGAAATTGCATTTTCTTCATGTCAAAATTCATGTTTTACTATGATTAATTGATACCTCTGTGAATTTTGATGATCTTGATGATTAACATGATAATTGAATGAAGTTTGCTGATTGTGAATTTGATTGTGAGCATGAATATGTGTTTTGTTTGAGAAATCATGAAGTTATGTTAGATAAGTTGCAATTTAAGTGATTTTGAGAAAATTGATTAATTGAGTGAATTTGCTTATGTTGCTACTGTTTTGATTATGTTTCTGCCATATGATGAAAAGCATGTAAATGTTATGTTGGATGTGTAGCTTTGATGAGAATTAAGTTGTTGTTGTTGTTGGTGGTGGTGGTGTTTTTGCTAACATGACTTAATTAAGTGAAAATGAGTAAGTTGCTGCTTAAATGAATAAGTTGTTGTTGGAATAGTTTGAATAGGTGATTATGGTGATGTTGAACTTGATGAAATACTGTTGGTGTTGTTATACAAGCCTATTTGTTAAGTTGTTGATGAAAATGGCTTTTAGAGACGAACTTTGAAAATTACCGAAAAACCTTGATAATTCATGTCAATTTGACGTTTCTTTGTGTATCTATTGTTCAATTTAAGTGTATTGATCATGTGTATTGTTTGTAAACTGATTTTGGGTCAATTGAGATGAAAAACGGGATTTTTGGGTGAATTTTGGGGTCTTCCCGTATGCGATACCCTGTCTTGTGAATGCCCAGAAAACAGGACTTTGCTCAGCGAAGCTCCTTGGTCGCTCAGCGACCTTGGCAGATACAACATCAGCTGTTCTGCGTGTGTTTGGCCTTTGGGGGACGTTTTTGGATATCCCTGGGCATTCCTTTTGTGTTGTTATGATGTTGTTTTGACCTTTCATTGATGGATAACAATTGCTTGCAATGAATTGATTTTTAAGCTGGATTATGAGACGAACTTGGTGTTTTACGAAATTGGATAATTGACGAAACAGACTTAATAATCAATTACAGTAGTATGAATGAGGATGAATCATGAATATAATGTGGTGTAGCAGTAGGTTGAGGTAACCTTACTTAATTTATTCATGAAATGTGGATTGTGTGAATCATGGTAAATAAATACAAGAATGAAGTATTTATGATTAAACGATGAATAAACTTGGTGAAATGCATTAATATGAGATGGTGATTGTTGTATGTGGCTGAATGCATTGTAGTTGTGATTTAAATGATGATGTGGTGATTTAAATGACGATTGTGTGATAACATGAATAATGTGGATGTATTGATTTGATAATGCAAGTGAAGATGAAGTGTTGTGAAAGTTGTATGATTTAAGATCATAATTTCATTGGTGCATGATTTAAGATCATGATTTATGGTGGTGTGCTTTGTCGAGTCCTTACGTGAACATCCATGCATTCATAGTCATTTATTGGTGCTTGATTTAATATCAAGAAAAATCATTGGTGTGTGAATTCAGTGCGGGGTTTCAGATCTCGAGAATTCATTAGTGTGTGAATTAAGTGCGGGGTTTTAGATCTCGAGAATTCAATGGTGAGTGATTCACGATCACAAAATTAATGTAGTCTGATTTAAGATCAGGATTGGTACCACATGCATGTAGAGTCATAATAGGCTTATTACATTCACATGAGTCGTGTTTGGTAATGTTTTGGTGTGAACTTGTGCATTTATATGGTAAATGTCAATTGGTGATGTGTGGAAATTATGGAATGATTCATAATTGTGTAATTGGTGATTTATAGTTGAAATGATGATTTAATTGTTGGTGATGAATTATGATGTGAGAATATGATTTATTCGATGATGATGAGTTATGACGCGAAGTTACGATTTAATTACAATGTGGTATAATTAAGTTGATAATTATATAATGTGAGGGTTTACGGTGATTTGTGAATTATGCATGAGTAATAACCATGCTTTATGTATTGATGAATACTTTTATGATTAAATGATGTTTGTGCCTGAAACTTACATGCGTTTATTTTATCTCTTTGTTGAATGTATATCTTACCCTCTAGTGGCTTTATTGTCACCTCATCCGTGGGTTCAACCCTTGTGGATGTAGACTTGCAGGTTGAGGAGTAGTGCTCGGTGAGTTGTTCCGAGGATGGCGTCTCGCTTATCCTCCTTTTTATGTTGTGTTTTCTCGAGGATGTCTAGATTAGGTGCTCCGATCTAGGAGTCTGAGATTTATTTTATATGTTGGATTTTTATGTCAATGTATTTATTTGGGATATTTATGTTGAGACCCGAAATGATTATTATGTTGAGATGTTTTATTTCCGCTGTGCTGTGATGATTATTGACGAGATTTTTAATATGAGAAATTTATATGAGATAAACGGTGATTTGTTAGATTCCGATTAAGTGTGTTGCTTGATTTATCGCTTAATTAGTAGTCTCGGGGATCAGGATCTTACAATGTGGTATCAGAGCAGGTCGGTTTATTCCGGGCCAACACTTGGTTATTGTCCTGTTGTATGCGACATGTATGTGGAATACTGTCGATACTTGTTTCGTTCTGTTAGGTGGTTCTAGTGCGTTAAGTTTGAGGGTGGTCTTCGTCCGGAGATTAAGATGCTTATTTGTTATTAAGAGATTGGAGAGCTTGCTACTTTGGTGTCTTGATGAGGACGGCAGAGCTAAGTCGTGATTTACATTTTGCATGTTCCAAACATTCTTCATGAGCCACAATCATGTTATATTGCTTTCAAAGAAACGGGTATTTCAATTTTTTTTCGTTTCTCTCAAAAAAATATTTCATTATCTAATTGATTAAAAATCTTTCTTTACCTAATTAAATTTAATTCTAATTTTAAAATGAAATCAAGTCAAACTTGACCAAATCTTAAATCAAATTAATCCTTAGATATCAATCATAACAAACTATATTTAAACTATTCATTAATTCATGTTTGAATTAAAAATATACTAATTAAAATAATAACGATAATTTGTATCTATACTTAATACCATTATATAAAAGCAACTTAAAAGTTAACTACTTTTTGGTCGGGTCTTTTATTAGATATTTTTACCCTTAACAACTCAATCATTTTTTAAATTGAATTTAAAATTAATCTACACCATAATCATAGGAAGCTTGAAAGCTAATTACCTATTTTCGTGTAACTTTTATAACAAATTTTCAATTAACAACATATTTTTTTTTCAAAAAATAATAATTTAAAATCATATAAATTGAATATTCAAAGTAAAATTTAATATGTTTAGATAATATAGATATTATAAAACAACATAAATATACGAGTTAAGTTAAAATAGATATTATACAATACAAAATACATATAGACAGACACACTAATGTTTGTCTTTCCAACAATAATAATAATAATAATAATAATAATAATAATAATAATAATAATAATAATAATAATAATAATAATAATAAATTATACAATTTTGTCCCCAACTTTAAGCTTAATTTTTATCATATTGAAGGGCGACTATTATCTTCATTTGAGAAAAGAAAACAACGCTTACTTCCTCGTCTCTTTTTATAAGCATTCAATGCATATTTCACATAGGAAAATGTTAACAAGTGTGTTTAAGGCTTTGTTTTATGAAAAATCAGTAATTTATGCCTATAAATAGGCATAATCCCTGTCAAAACGCGGAAAGCCCTGAGAAAACGCAATTTGAAATATCACAGCATACAATACACATACACTAATTAATTCAGCCATTAATTAACATTGGTTATTCTAAAATTTGAAAATTAACATGCAATATATATGACAAAAAAACAGCCAGTAACAAAACATGCAATATATACACAACAACATATATATAACAAACCAGCCAATAAAAAATTCGAAAATTTAAAGTTGAGAAAATACTAACTTGTTGAAGCTTCACACAAAATAGATCCCAAAAGAGCTGAGCAAGGAACCACAGGAGGCAACTTAACTTGACATGCAAATGACATTAAAAAATTATAAGTCAATATAAGAAATAAAACATAGAATAAAAAAAAATATAAGTTAAGAGATTACCAAAAAGTTGTAAAAAAAATGAGTGTTGTTGGAGAAGGGAAGAGTGGATTGTGTTGTGTTGAAGAGGGGAAGGAGAAGATAAGAAGAAATTTTGTTTACTGGAAGTGTGGAAACGTGAAGTGTTGTGGGGTAAATTTCCTTATATAGGCCAAACAAAGCCAAGGCCAAAACGAGGGGTATGCCCCTCGCAAAAATGCCAGGGAACACTAGCATTTTCCCAGGAGTTAACCCCTGGCAGGACAGCTTTACAGCTTTTTGCAGGGCTTGGTCAATTCTTGGCACAATTTTCATAATGCCAAGGTTAACCTGTAACATCCGGGATTTGGCCTACCTGGCGGCCCCCACGATTCACTCATGGTCTTCCCCACAGCCCCTATGTGGAGTTTCATGCCTTCCGTGGGAATCGAACCGTGTACCTGAGACCTATAAGTGCACGCTCAATGCATTCCCACTACCAATTGAGGCCAAATCCCGGATGTTACACAACCCCTGGGTAAAGCCCTAGCAAAATGCATCTGCTTTACTGTCAACTCTGCTCCTTGTCCCCTACCTTTGAATTTCAAATGTGGCGCCCAAATGCATGCCAAGGGCTATGGCATTTTGCCAGGAGCTTACCCCTGGCTCTAGCCTTATGCTTCCCGCCTTATGCTTTTGCAATTTGCCAGGGCCTTCCCTGGCTCTAGCCCTCGTTTTTTCCCAGGAGTGCATGCTCCTAGCTTAAATCCCTGGCAAATTGCATGTTTTCTTGTAGTGAAAAGTGTGTATTTATGACTTTTACAAGTAGTTGATTTATAATCTCAAGATAAAATTTTCTTTTTAAGGTTTCTTGAACAATACCTTTAGGACATTTATTAGACTGGCCATTTCATATATATTAAAAAAATTGATAGTGTATATTTAGTGTATAACTATTACTATTAGATTATATTTTATGTATACTAGTAAAAGACTCGTGATTTCGTACGTGTCACGTAACATTGCGATAATTATATTGTTAATATTGTAGAATATTTATAGATATTAAATGAAAATTATGAGTAATAATGTAATGTTTTTATTAATTTTTTTCTCTTATATAAAATAAATTTATCAAATAGTTGAGTCACACCAGTTATGAATTTTATTTGTTTATATATGTGAAAACAAATTATTATGCACATAAAATTTTAAAAACTTGTGACTATTTTCAAAATCAAAATTAATTTAGTGTTTCTATTAAATAAATATTTATTTTATATGCAAAAGACTTTTCAATGTTAGCACTGCACCCGTTGCATATTTTATGTATTTATATCTGCATAAACAAATTTTTATATACATATATGAGAAAGTCGATAAGATAAAATTTTAAAAATTCATGACTATTTTCAAAATCAAAATTAATTTAGTGTTTCTCTTAAATAACTTTTTATTTTATTTGTAAAATGTTCAATGTTCGCACCGCACCCGTTGCAGATTTTATGTACTTACATCTAAATAAACAAATTTTTACATACATGTATGAGAAAGTCAATATGATAAAATTTTGGAAACACGTGACTATTTTCAAAATATCAATATTAATGTAGTGTGTCTATTAAATAAATTTTTATTTTAAATTTAAAACACCGTTAAATATTTAAATCACACTTGTTGAGGAATTTATATGCTTATATAGGCAGAAAAAAATTTGTATGTATCGATATGATAACATTTTGAAAACTCGTGACTATTTTCAAAATATCAACATTAATGCAGTGTTTCTATTAATTAAATTTTATTTTATATGCAAAACATTGTTCAATGTTTGCACCGCTCCCGTTGCAGATTTTAAATGTTTATATATATTTGCAGAAAAATTTTTATATACATATATGATAAAGTCGATATGATAAAATTTTGAAAACTCATGACTATTTCCAAAATATCAACATTAATGTAGTGTGTTTACTAAATAAATTTTATTTTATATGCAAAACACTGTTCAATGTTTGCACCGCTTCCGTTGCAGATTTTAAATGTTTATATTTGCAGAAACAAATTTTTATATAGATTTATGAGAAAGTCAATGTGATAAAATTTTGAAAACACTTGACTATTTTCAAAATATCAACATTAATGTAGTGTGTCTATTAAATAAATTTTTATTTTATATTTAAAACACATTTAAATATTTAAATCGCACTCGTTGTGGAATTTATATGCTTATATATGCAGAAGAAAATTTGTATGTATCGATATGTGATAGTCGATATGATAAAATTTTGAAAACTCGTGACTATTTTCAATACCGACATTAAAGAGATTATGAGTTTTAATAAGGAAGATTATGAAATTTTGTTGTATTTTGATTTTTATATATTGTTAGTAGATGTTAGTAGATATGAACATTATCCGTAATTAATTTTGTAAAAAACAAATAAATTAGTTTCATAATTATCCGTGGAAATTGCTTACACTTGTGATGAACATTTTCCAAAATTAATTTTTTAAAAATAAAATAAATAAAATTTTGCAAAATGACCATTATGCAATAAAATTAAGGAGATCATGAGTTTTAATAAGGACGATTATGAAATTTTGTTGTACTTTGATTTTTATATATTGTTAGTAGATTAGTAGATGTTAGTAGATATGACCATTATCCGTAATTAATTTTTAAAAAAACAAATAATTTAGTTTCATAGTTATCCGTGGAAATTGGTTACACTTGTGATAAACATTATCCGTAATTAATTTTTAAAAACAAATAAATTAAATTTTGTACAATGACCATTATGCACATAAAATTAAGAAAATCATGAGTTTTAATAAGGACGATTATGAAATTTTGCTGTACTTCGACTTTTATATATTGTTAGTAGATGTGTATTTGATTTGAGTTTTTGTATTAGAAGACAAATTAATAGCATTAATTTATGCTATGTTTGAAAAAAAATGGATCTAGTTATTCGAATGAGACTTAAATTTTTTAGTGACATTTTTTTTTAAATGAATGCTTATAGTCAATGACCAAAGAATATTTATTCAAACAACAAATCTTAGTACAGTTACTATTACATTGAGGTGAGGATCAAACCCTTGAACTCATTATCACTCTATTTTTCAACTCATTAAGAATTAAGCACAACTACCACCACCAGCAATTATTTTTCTTGAATTGAAGAAGGACTAAGAAGTGTATACTTTTGTTGGCTTGTGTGTTGCCTAAGGAAGTCACGCGAAATATTAGTAGTTTATTTGTCTTATTTTTCTTGCTTCCACTTATTCTATTGTTTTGGTCATTTATTTTATTATGGATGAACAGAGCAGAGCAGCTTCTCGTTCTCCAAAGAGCAAATGGCTTCTTCCTTAAACTATTGTTTAACTTGACTGGCAAGTATGGTTGAACTTACTCAACATTATACCCAAAAAAAACTAATTAATGTTATATATGGTTTAGTTGATAAGGAGTTAGAAACGTGAGTTTAGTTCTCATTGACGTGGAAAACTCTCTAGTGATTGATCTGTAAATATCTCTGTAAGCGTTTTTGAGCTTTAAAGTATATCCTAACTCATACGAGTCATTAGAGCCGAACTAACCTAAACTTTTGTTCACCAAATAATTTATACGGGAGAAATTAGATATCTTTCTGCAGGAACGGATCCTTTGCAGTGATATTTTCCTGTAGTGAGATCTCAACCGCTCATTGTTTCTACTGAAGCAATTAAAGTCAATTGCAAGGGAGATAATCCCGATCTTCTTTCGGTCAAATTGATATTTAAACTTATATGAAATTCAAAAGGATTTAGTTATAAAGATATCTATGTCAAAGAACCTACTTGATGATTTATTTTTAAGAAAAACTGTTTAAACATAAATGTTGACCAAGGCCATGTTTAGCTCACGTTCTTAACCGCCCCATTTGTTCTTAATAAAAACAAAAAGTTGCTTCTTAAAAAAAAAAATCAATGGCTTTGGTCAAAATAAAAAGTCAATGATTAGTAGAAGATTTCGTGCAACAAGGTTGGTGTAGTTGTTGTTACATGATTCATGTGTACTTCCTCCCACTCGTGGTGCCAAACACAAATGCTATTTTTTGTTGCTAATAATATACAAATACTTTCTTTTTTTTGGTCAAATAACCTAATGGCTAGAACTCACACATTTTAAATGTGGAGAAGTGAGGTGTCCGGGGTTCGAACTCCGGCCCCTATATATAATATGCAATATCCCTACCAATTGAGCTAAGCTCACGAGGATATATACAAATACTTTCTAACATATGAAATTATGTGATTTTTCACCTAAATCATTTTTTTTAATTAAATATTCCAATCGAAGCATCAACTCACGACTTGTCCGAATACCTGAATATCCTACTAGTTTATTTTTTTGAATGCTCTTAATCTCTATATTGAAGAGAGAGTTGTTATTTTGACATACAAAATTCTTAGATTGTATTTAACATTGTATAAAATATAGTCTAATTAAAAAAATAATGTCAAAAGCAAATATTATATAAATAAATAGTATAAGGTGTTGATATTAAAATCGGTGTTAAGATCAAATTTTTAACTTGATTTCAGTTATGACATGTGATTGATCAGTTCATATTACAATTAATTAATTTGACATTAAACGACTAAGTTTAATAACTATCACATATTTAATGCGTGAAATCCGAATCCATTTTCTCACATATGGATCCATTCTTGAAGCCACAAATTCTTCATTTGACATCTTTTCATTTTCTCACCAACCCTACCAAATCAAGCAAAAAGTTTTGTCATTCTTTATTTCATTCTTTTTTTTCTTCACTTTCAAATCTTGTGGTAGTTGTTCAAATACATTGTCATTCCACCAAACTCACCCTATATAGTAAAACAAAGATACAAACAAATTTATCACAACCATGTTTCACACACAAAAATAACCCTTTCTTCATCATTTTCCATTCCATAACAATAACAAAAAACCATCAAATCTTCATGAGTTTGTGATATGATAGTTTATTATTAATTCTTATAATCATCACAAATCAATAATCTTTATGGCTGCTACAAACTCATCAATATGTAATAACTTGTATTCCTCCACAAGAAAACATTCTTCTCCTTCTTCATGTCATTCATATGCACCACCCCATTTGAGTTTTGTTAGTTTTAGGAAAGCCAAGTTGGGTTTTGAGACCAAAGTCTCAACCAAGAAATTGGAATGGAAAAGAGGAAGAAGAGAAGAATGGAGAAAATGGAGTGTGAAATGCACTGCAGAAGGAATAGATGGAGGAATGTTTGTGGGAAGGAAAAGTAGAGAAAATGGTATTGTTGTTAGTATTCCTGAGAGGTATAAGGTTGTGCTGTTGTTGGCATGTGTCATGTGTCTTTGTAATGCTGACCGTGTTGTCATGTCAGTTGCTGTTGTTCCTCTTGCTGCTAAACATGGTTGGTCTAGCTCTTTTCTTGGCATTGTTCAGGTACTAATACTATACATATATAATAATATTGATTCCAAATCTTCTTATCATGAGTATAAATGTTTTGTGTCCAACACATCTAGTTATATTCGATCGTGTGTTTTGTCTGTGTTGTCCGTGTCAGTGCTTCATATAAATTGACACAAAAAAGAACAATTCACAAGTCTAGTCAATGGCTTGGGAAGAAGCTAGTATTACTTACTCCAATTTGAAAACAATGAAATCATTATATTACTTTATTTTTGAAACAATCATTATATTACTTGCTAGTTAATTTACTGGTTATTGGCAATAAAAAGGTTTGTTTTTTGAAGAATTTAGTTGAAGACAAACATTTGTTTTTGTTAAGTTAGCATGCTCAAACTGGTTTGTAGTTCCTTAAACCAAGGTTTTAAATAGCTGTCGCGTTATGATCTTTGATATCTCAGAGAATCACATTCGATTGAGACTGATGTGGTCTCAATCGCAGTTGTGTTGAAATATGTTGAGGTCGAGGCTCGGATTGTGGTTGCAGACTTTTCTAAAACCTTGTCTGAAATGCATAATAGTTTCATTTTATTTGAGTGGCTTATGATACATGTAAACATCTTTGACAACCAAACCAGTTTCACATGTTTTTGTTTGTTTGTGGTGGACTCACTTGGCTAACATAAAGCACATATTTTCCATGCATTTATCAGTCATCTTTCTTGTGGGGTTACATATTCTCTTCAGTGATTGGTGGAGCTTTGGTAGATAGATATGGAGGAAAAAGGGTGATGGCTTGGGGTGTATTGTTGTGGTCTTTGGCAACTCTCCTTACACCTTTAGCAGCCAACCACTCAACAATAGCCTTGTTGGCAATTCGTGCTTTCTTTGGACTAGCTGAAGGAGTAGCTCTTCCATCCATGAGCACTCTCTTATCAAGGTGATGCCTCTAAGATCTCAATGGACATAAATATTTAGGGTTTAATTATTCATTCATTGTTGCAAATATGGCTAACTTTGATATTAGTTCTTGTAAATAAATAGTTAAACCGATATTTGGCTATCTTTGATACATACCTTGGAATCCAAGTATTGAAAATTTGGATATAAGATCCTCTTCAAATTTTTGTCTCTTTCTATAGTCTCTTTCAAATTTTCAACTATATTAACTGTTTCCTTACATATCCCGAATTATACGTTACATCTTTTTATGCGACTTGTAATAGATACTATGTTGGAAACATAAACAAATTCTCTCTTCTGAACGGTAAACTTGTAAAACAATACCAATTCTCAACAAATTTAATATTACCACCAACAATATCTTATATTTAGTAACAGAGGTAGTATTATCAAAGAAGGACCTCAAGGTTTTAAATTGTGGTTGCGTTGTAGTCAAATGTAGCTGATGTGACCTTAATCGCAATCACATTGCTAACACACAGTCATCAAAAGCCTTGATTTCGTGGTTTTTTATAATAATTTGATTGCTTATCTAATCTTGTAATTTGAATAGGTGGTTTCCAAATAATGAAAGAGCAACTGCATTTGGAATTTCAATGGCTGGATTTCATATAGGCAATGTCATAGGCTTGTTGATAACACCAATTATGTTATCAACTATTGGAATTTTTGGTCCTTTTATATTATTCTCATTTATTGGTTTAGTCTGGGTGATGACATGGTCATATCAAGTTACAGATGATCCTTTGGAAAGCAATTTCATCAGCAGATCAGAACTAAGATTGATCCAAGCTGGAAAAACTGCTTCTCCAAAAAAGAGTAACATGTTTCCTCCCATAGGCCTTATTTTATCAAAATTACCATCTTGGGCTATAATATTTGCCAATGCAACTAATAATTGGGTGAGTTTTATTTGCTTTTGAGTGAAGATAAGAACTTGCTTGATATCATGAAAGCATACTGATTTTGACCTTGCTTAATTTTCAGGGTTACTTTGTTCTCCTCTCATGGATGCCAGTTTATTTCAAAAGTGTAATTACTTTCTTACTTTGTTCTTGTTACTTATTAATTATAATAATAAACAACTTACCGACATTATGTTGGTCTGAGTGAAACTTGACTTGGATCCCTTAAGCAAGGTCTTGGTTCGAGTTTTGTGAATGGAAAAAATTTGATTTGGACGAGAGACCTAACTAAAGGTGGCTAGCCAGGTTCTCCAACAGAAATTAGTCATCAGTGAAGGAGATGGATACATCGCACCTATAACATGGTTAACCATAACAATATAAACAACATTATGCTGTTGTTTTTAACATATTGCTTAAAAAATATGCATACCAGAATGAGCTAGCTTAAAAAATATTGCTTAACATTCTGAAGTCCTAGAACATTCAATATTGGACTAATTTTTTTGTTCTTTCTGTAGGTATATAATGTGAATTTGAAGCAGGCTGCATGGTTTAGTGCAGTTCCATGGGCAACAATGGCAGTTTCTGGTTATCTAGCCGGTACTGCATCAGACTTCTTAATCAACGCAGGGTACCCTGCAACATTTGTCCGAAAGATCATGCAGGTAACTCTTTTAACATTGTGAGAAATTTTGTTTTCAATTTGAAGCAGTCAGTGTTGTTAAATAGCAGTTATAGTCTTCGATACGCTATTTATTACAAAATGTTGTCAACAGAAGACTATAGCGCCGCTGTAGAACTGTTGCATAGCTGAATTTTTACAAAATACTATTTTCCACGATCTGTGATTGACAACACTGAAAGTAATTATAGACACAGATGGAATTCATAAGTATTGGAAACTATTTCCTTATTCATGTCGATTTTTAGTAATGCAATATATAAAATTCCAGACAATTGGATTTATGGGGCCAGCTGTTACCTTGATCTGCTTGAATTATGCTAATACACCAACAATGGCAGCTACACTCTTGACTGCAGCTTTAAGCTTAAGCTCTTTCAGCCAAGCTGGTTTTATGCTTAACATACAAGTAAGTCCAGCACACAAAAATCTGAATATACTCTAAAACCTTAAACATTATATTTATGACATTTCATGAACTTACAAATATATTAGTAACCTTTTACATTTTACTTTATCAGGACATTGCTCCTCAGTATGCAGGAATTCTACATGGTAAGAAATTGAAAAAAATTGTTGGGAATGTCTCTCTTTTTTTCCTTTTGTCTATGGTTTTAATATCTACCTAGTCCATATAATATGCATAGTTTTTTGTTTGAGTTTCTTAATATATTTTTTTTTTGCTGATTTAGTCCTTGTAATATTCACGAAGTTGCTTTTGATCCTTATTGTTTTAGTTACTATAAACATTTGTGCATGTTGGAATTAGTCTTATAATATGCAAACTCTATGCATTTGACTAATTCCAATGTGAGTAAATATTGCAGGACTAAAATCAAAATGATACGGAACTAAAACCGACAAATTTTTTATGGGAACAAAAACAATAAAATGTGTATATTTTAGGGACTAAAAAGTTAATTAAGCCTTTTGTTTTTACATTATGGTTCTTGTTTTGACAATAATGAAACTATTACAGGAATATCAAATTCAGCTGGAACTTTAGCAGCTATCATAAGCACAATTGGAACTGGTTATTTTGTACAATGGTTGGGATCATTTCAAGCATTCCTAACTATAACAGCATGTCTCTATGTTGTGACAACCATTTTTTGGAATCTTTTTGCCACAGGAGAGCAAGTTTTATGACTTCTTCTCATTGAAAAATTACCCTTATTTTTTATACATCAGAAGTACAGAAAATTACGAATTTCAAAATTTCATTTTTTTCTTCTATATAAGAAATGAATGGAAAGAACTCTTTCTCCACCTAGTTTCATATCAAAAAGTAAATTGAAATATTTTCACCTTAAACTGTACAAATATTATGACAACTCTAGACTACTTAAAAATGTCACATTGATAAAATTATGTGGTTATCAACAATCAACAAGTTAGATGAAAAAATGTGAGCTTGTACAAGTATTTCAGATTATATATGATAGAATTAATTAGTCATTGGTAAATTAATTCTATGTCTCTTCTGGTCATGTGTGTCACTGTCACCTTAATGTACTAAATTGTTTAAAACAGTGTAATGGTAAGATATTGTTATGATGGATTAAAACTTCCTGCACCAAATTGTATAAAGAAAATGTAAAGGATAAATCATGCTAATCTTTTGTTTTTGAATATAGTGAAAAATCTTTCTCTCAACAACACCATTTCAAACACATTTTCAAAAAAAAACAAAAATAAGTTTTAGAAAACCTTTTTCAGAAACATTAAGACTGATAAATAAAATTCAAGCTAGTAAAACATAAGAATTTCACTATAATCAACTGATTACATCATCCGGTGTACCTATGTTAACGTGACTATACTCTAGTCTTCTCAAAATGAATAAGATGATGTAGATGCATATGAAAGTATATGAGCACCATATCCTAGAGAAAAGGTCTATGTGTATTTTGCTTTAGATGATGCAGATTCTGCACACTTTGAGCAAACACCAAAGAATAAATTGTTTTCTTACATGTATTTTTTATAATCACAATAATTATGATTTTTTGTTTTTGGACCAACTTGGTTCTAACAGTTTTCCCTTGTGATTGCTTGCACTGTGTTGTGAGTCGATGATGAGTTGGTACGATTTGCGGTTTATCTATTTGATTGGTTCGGTTTTGGAACACCCCTAATAATAGGTGGTACACTATAATAAACTGATCACAATTATTCCAATGCATGGAAAAGTGGTATGAACATTCTAAGCTATTGGAATTTCTTCAACTTAGAAAAATGTGAAGATGAGAGTTATAAGAGTTCTTGTAACTCTAATCATTGAATATCCAAAAGTCATAGTGAGAAATAAAATTATTCTAATCCTCTTTAAGAGAAAGAAAGTCTTGTTTCCATCATAGTTTTGTGAGAGTTGAGAGATATTGCATAACATATAAGTCGAGTGAGATTAAAAGATATTTTCTTATATCAAAACAACTATTGCAATTCTATTTTTCTATAGAGGAGATATTTTACTTAGCTAACTCTTGTGGTTTTCCACTTTCATATTGAGAGGGTTTTCCATATAAAAACTTTTGGTATGATCCTTCTACGGTCTTCCTAGTTTTTTTTTTTGCTTCCACTAAGTTTAAATTTTGAGATCAAAGAAGAGGAAAATTATACGGGCCTTTTCCAACAATGGTATCATAGCTCTCGAAGATCCTGGACTCTAAAGTTTCATAATAACAAGAGAAAGTTCTTAGAATGCCATGTAGTTGAAACACTATTTGATTTCCCACATTCAAAAAATAAATATTCTTGTCGTAGTGTTATAGTGTATGTCTAAAAAAGATTTTACGAGGAAAGAGTTGGTATTTAAATGTGTTTATTGACCCACATCGCTTTCCTAAGAACTTCCCTTGTGCACTATATTTACGAACTCATATTTATTCTATTATACGACACTAGTTCCATTAGTTAAAGAAGTTATTATCATGTGTAACTCAAGATGGTGAGTTCTATCACTCATGATGAAGATATGTTCAAGCTAATAGCTGAAAATTACACATATTAGAAGTCGATGATAGATGACCCCTTACAGTGCAAAGAATTGCATGAGTAGCAATGATTCAAAAATACATGGAATGTAGCTTGTTCGAACACTTATCAACTTATATCAATGCACATGGATTTTGTATGGAACTTCAATATTTGATTCAAAAGAACAGACCTAGAAATAAATGCCACCTTTGTTAAACGAATCATGAAGTTAGACTACTCAGGCGATCAAACTATTAAAAAAAAAAAATACTCTAAACTTGTAAAACTTCTAAACAAATCAATTATATATATATATATATATATATATATATATATCAAAGAGTTCATTAAATATTAGAGTAAAACTATTTTTCACCGACCGACAAGACACCTTAGTAAAAGTCAAAGAATTTTCCCCTTAAATGGATAGAATTTAGTCTTTGTTTTCACTTTCTTTCCCTCAATGTTTTTAACAAGGCTTAAATATGAAAAAAGTTCCCACAAGTAAGAGTAATTTTAATTTTAGTCCTTGTAAAAAGTTTTTCTTTCAATTTAACCTTACAATATTAAAAAAAAAAACTTTTAACTTGGTATGCCACATGAGCAAAAACTAACAACCTAATCATTTTTATCTTATTTGTATGGATCTTTCGCATATTTAAGAATTTGAATAAACACATAATTTGATCCCTAAACTATCATTGTTTTAGTCTTTGTTTTCACCTTCTTTCCCTCAATATTTTTAACAAGGCTTAAATATGTAAAAAGTTCCCACAAGTAAGAGTAATTTTAATTTTAGTCCTTGTAAAAAGTTTTTCTTTCAATTTAACCTTACAATATTAAAAAAACAACTTTTAACTTGGTATGCCACACGAGCAAAAACTAGCAACCTAAGCATTTTTATCTTATTCGTATGAATCTTTGCATATTTAAGTTTTTTGAATAAACACATAATTTTATCTTTAAACTATCACTGTGTTATAAATTTAGTTCCCAAACTATTAAAAAAAACTAAAAGACTTTTTAAATTTTGAAAAATATTTCGATTTAATCCGTAAACTATCATGAATAACATCTAATTTTTTAACTAAGGTATTAAATAGCTGAATGAAAGAATAATTTAAGAACCTTTAAATTAACTTAAATAGTTAGAAATTTAAATTGATGAATGAGTTATAACTTAGAGATTAAATTAATTGTTTATTAAGAATTAAGATTAAGAAGTTTTTCTATAAAAAGAAAAGTGAACCAAAGAGTGTAAAGGATGAGGATTGAGAAGAAAAGCTTAAACATGAAGTCACTCTCAGATGAATCCAACACAACAACAAAGACAACCAAACCAATCCAATCCACACACGACACCCACAAAACAACACAATACAGCACTCTTCCGTAGAATTCAATGCAAAATATCCTCTTTCTTTGTATTCTCCACATTTTCCTCACCTCATAAAAATCCTAACTTTCCTTCCAAATTCACAACAACCCTTTTCATTTTTTTGATCTAAATCCTTCAAATTCACAACCAAAACATATTTTCATCCATTTTCCCATCTGGGTTTTGAAAAAAATCTGATTTTTTTTTATGCTTTTCTGAAAGAAAAAAAAATGAATTTCAGAAACTTAGAAGATTTCTGGGCTTTTTATGTGAGCCAGCATTCAAAAAGAGCAACAAGACATTGGCACTTTGTTGGAACGGTTTTGAGTATATTGTTTTTGTTGTGTTCTTTTTTGTTTAGTTGGTGGTTTTTGTTGTGTGTTCCTTTATCTGGTTATGGATGTGCTTGGTATAGTCATTTCTTTGTTGAGAAGAATGTTCCAGCTACTTTTGGACATCCCTTTTGGTCGTTTTTGTGTGATTATAAGATGTTTGGGTTGATGCTTACTGGACAAATGGATAGAGAGATCAAGAGGCTTGGAAAAAGACCTGTGTTGCAAGGGTTTTGATTTATCTGTGTTTGATTGGCCCTTCTTGTTTGAGGTGAGTTTGCATCTGAACTTGTGTGTGTCTGTTTGTTTCAATAACCTTTATAGCCATGTTTTGGTTATTGGTTTGATTGGTTATGGATGATTTTGCTGATATGTGTTGATAATTGAATGAAACTAATGTGTGTGGGTGAGTATGAGAGTATAACTTGCTGTATTAGAACCTGTTTGGATTGATTTATTCAAGTTTATCTACTGACATAAACACTTATAAGATAGTTTGGGGGCTTTATGGAAACTACATATTGACATGTTCATAAGTTGTTTTTAGCTTATTTCCATAAGCTCTCCAATATAGCTTATGAAAACAACTTATAACCTATATGAAAACAGATTCACTCTATTTTGTCTTTGTTATAAGTTGATACATAAGCACTTATGTAATAAATGCTTAATTAAATTGTTTGTCCTGCTAAAAACATCACAGCAGGACAAAGGCATAACTTGAATAGAATTGGAGTAGTGGAATTTAGGTTGGCTTGTGCTGTATGTTCAAAAACATAGATGTTGAAAGTGTGTTGATAACGTAGTTGGAAAAACGTCTTGGACCATTCGGTCCTTTTAGTCTGACCCGGAACCGATCATGTCACCGTTTCAATCCAAGAATAAGATCAATAGTATATGAGAACCGGTGAAATCTGACTTACTGATTTGGTATGGAAATTGCTAACTTGGCTGCCGAACCACCCTAACAGTTAGAAATGATGTTCCACATTAGAATCATGTGAATGTCTACTCATGTATAGTATGAACTATGAAATGTTAAAAGTATGATATGAATCTATTTTGGAATTTCTGCAAGTATGAAATTTACAGGTATGAAATGTTTTGATATTTTGTAATATATACCAATTCAACTGATTCAATTAGTGATTCATTGGTTAATCTGTTACTCGTTGACTCAGTACACTGGCCATGTCAATGTTTGGTCCAAGTTTTATAGCATAAACAGAAACAGGGCCAGTAAATATTTACAATTACATATTTCAGTTAGAAATTTTGAAAAATCTGTTGTGCATCGGTGTAGCATTATTTCATAGAAAAATCTTCTTTTTGAGCTAACCATCATAACCTCAAAAAGATTGCACTTGGAAGATGTGAAAGGCTTTTAGTTATCTTCGCTTCTACGTTATAGATGTCAGATGATACTATGCTATTTCACCTTTTTATGTCATCTTAAACTTGATTGTTTGGTGTACTCGAGAGGTTTCAGAAAGGCTATTAGCTTTCAGCTATAAATCTTTTTTTGGAAGTCTCTTTGTGTGTTTACTTGATGATAAAGTATGCTTTATGTTATCAGATAAACTTGAAGTGTTTTCTTCACGATATATAAAAGACCTCAAAAGATTGGAAAGTACCCTCTTTTTGAATCATGTGGCAGAAGACAAACAATTTATGCATTATACTTCATCTTGAAAACTTCTACATCTAATTGGATAAAATAACAAAATAAAGTTAGTAAATTTCCATTTGATCATCTATTATGTAGATTTGTTGGCTTCAAATATTTTAAGTTAGGATTGTTTCATACCCTCTATTTGATGCTCTTCCTATGGTTTTTAAGTTTTCTAGCCTAGAATTATGAGCTTTTGAAAGCTCTAATTCAGCATGTTTAGATTGTCTATACTCCATAAGACTAATAATTTGTAGAAAAGTAACTTCATTTTGTTATCATGTGGTCAGTCTCTCTGCAGGTTTGTCAGATTGTGATTTTGAGCTTTGTAGTGCTTCTTCAGATCAACATCGATACAGGAAAGCTTGAAGTGCAAATGGATTCATATGTGGTCGTGCAGTGGGAATGATGGTGTTGTATAGTGTTCAAAATTTAATAGTATGATATGATATGAAGCATAACACCACTTGAAAAGTTGTAACTAAATAATACCATTTTTTATGTGGTGTGTTCTGTCTAATGCAGCATACAACTTACCCTTATTTGCATTCTAACCACTTTTTCTTTACTAATATACATTTTTCTTGAAAACTAATTTTTTGAACTCCACGACACACGCCCTTCCCCTCTCTGACTTTCGTGCAGACAACAAAAGAACCAAAAACTTGTATGACCTTAACCAATAGAAACCATCATAGATTCACGCACAACTAGATAACTATTTTAACAATTCAGGACTTGTTAAATGAAAAGATGCTAAGTGAGGAAAGAAAAAACCTCCAATGTGTGCTTTGTAACACGAAGATACAAATCTTGCATCGTTGATGAGGCGACTGATACTGGTATCAGTTGCTAACTAGAACTAAATCTATGTAATTGCATTCTGATAACTTAAACTTGAGGTCTCCCTAGAATCACCCCAGCCTTAAAACATTTTAGGTGCCATGTAGCTAGATTCAAAACAAGTGTTTTGAAATCTAGTTTTCTAAGCATAACATTATCAAAACCAGTTTCTAGAACACTCAACCAAGCCATTCTGAAAATTAATGCGTGAAATACATTGACATATATTTTAGAAACAAGTGAAACATGCAATTATGCGGTAGTTTACAATGATGATGATATTCAAAACACAACAAAAGCATCCATTCCAAATATAACTAAAACATCGCAAATGCAAATGTGTAGGATTGAACGAAGACCATATTTATGTAAGAATTTATAACCAAGTTGTCGTGTGGAAAATAACTTGTCTGGGTAACAATTGCCCAAGTTGATTAAGACATGCACTATTTTCAGAAATTTGAACTTTATTTTCGCAAACCAAAAAATCTTTCTTCAAACCAAAAAACAAGAATTAAGAAAGCATTTCGTGGTGATCTCTCATTTGTGTCTGTCTCTCTCAAATAAAGCTCTCCATTTCTTTTGTAAAATGGAGAAGATCTTGAACCTTTGATACTCATAAACCAACTGCTTGAGAATAATACGTTGCAATAACTAGTTAAGTTAATCCCAACATAGCTTACACTAAGGAGGTAATAAACTCGATTGGGGAAATAAGTTCATTAGTCTTGGAGGCCGGATTGTGCTTCTTAATTCGGTATTAAACTCGATTCCAATCTTCTACTTGTCTTTTATGAAGATGCCTATGAAAGCGTGGAGGAAGATAGTTAGAATTCAAAGAGAGTTTCTTTGGGGAGGTGTTTCGGGTGGTAGGACGATTAATTGGGTGAGTTGGAAAGATGTTTACCTTCCAAAGCATAAAGGTGGTCTAGGGGTGAGGGATGGTGAACTTGAGCTTACTAGCGAAGTGGAGATGGTGGTTGATCCAAGAGGGTGATGAGTTATGGAGGGAGGTATTGGTGGAGAAATATGGTGGGATGATTAGTGACTTGGTGGAGGGTAGTGATCGTGCTTGCCTGAGGTATGCTTCCCAATGGTGGAAGGATTTGATGAGTTTGGATGCGGGAGACAACTCAAATTGGTTCAACTCGGAAGTAACTAGAAGGGTGGGGAACGGTGCTATTACTAGTTTTTGGGAGGTGGCTTGGAGGGGTGAAATCCCGTTTCGAATTAAGTATCCAAAACTTTTTGCTTTGTCTAACCAAAAAGAGGCGAAAGTGGGAGATTTATGTGATACAAATGGTCCGGAGAGCGAGTGGGCCTACTCTTGGAGGCGCCCGTTTTTGTGTGGGAGGCGCCCGTTTTTGTGTGGGAACTTTTGGAGGATTTGGTGGTTTTACGAGGATGCAAGCTCCGGATAGGTGGAGGTGGAAGCTGGAGGAGGATGGAATATTTTCGGTAAATTCGATGTATAAGAAGTTGGAAGCGATGATGCTGGGGGAGGCTCGTCAAACAGATGGGGAGGCTCCTCAAATGGATGTGCAGTTGACTGTGTTCATGCAAATTTGGAAAAATCCGGCACCGGCTAAGGTTGTGGCTTTCTCTTGGAAGCTTCTCCGAGATAGGATTCCGACAAGAGTTAATCTATCTAGAAGGCATGCCTTACCGCCGGATTCTCCTTTAAACTGTGTGCTGTGCGAGGGGGTACCGGAAGTGTCGGAGCATTTATTCCTACATTGTACTACGGCGAAGAAGGTTTGGGCTGATTTATTGAGGTGGCTCGGTGTTGATTATCACACACCACCGGATTTATTTTTTCATTGGAAGTGGTGGAACGAGTTGTCAGGGAATAAGATTCGGAAGGGCTATCGGATTATCTGGCATGCGGCGATTTGGACAATTTGGAGAGTTAGAAATGATCTTATTTTCAATAATTCAAGAGGTGGGATCGACGAAGTGGTTGAGGCTATCAAGGTGTTAGCGTGGAGGTGGGTGCTGAATCGCTTGAACTTGCCAGCATGTATGTTCGATGAATGGACTTGGAACCCGCAAGACTGTCTCTTGTGGTAATGGGGCGATTTCTGGTTGCTGCAGCGCGGGTGGTGAGGCTGGTGTATGCTGCTGTTTTGCTGTTATGACAGGGAGTATATGTTAGCATCACTGCTTTTGCTTGCTGCTGTTTTTTCTGTGGTTTTTTAGGGGGTTCTGTTCTGTTTCCCTCCCTGTGCGGTGTGGCTGGGTCTGTTTTGGTCTTTTGGCAGCCTTATTACGGCACCGTTGTTTGTACTGTTCTTATCTGTTTTGCCTGCGAGCTTTTGTGTGTCTTGCACAGTCTCGTAGTGAATAAAATTTGCTGATTCAAAACAAAAAATAAAAAAAAAAACTAAGGAGGTAAATGCATAATAACTTCCAGATAGGAGTTAATGAAATGCTCACAAGTACTTCCCCAGATTAATATTCACATACAGGGAATATTCTAACCAATGTAATGAAACTTGAATCTAGTAAAAAAACTACCCTTTCAACAATTTGTAATCACTACTTAACAAAGAAAATTATAAGGGTAATATACATTGAGATCCTAAACCTAACTATTCATCTAGATAACCACAAGAAATGGTTTCAGGCCTGAATTTGAGCGATGTCGATTACTGCATTAACTAATTACTACCTAATTACATGAACCTTTGGATGATGTTCATTTGCATACCATCAGTGGATCCCTTTGATCTAGCTTTCAACATATGATTCTCCCACCAGTGAAAGCTTTACAGACCATGAGTTCCCCACTGATTACTTTCGCCTAGCTACATGATGTCCTTTGCTATCGATTCTTATCCTGTCGGCATACATGGGAAGGCAGATTATCTCGTTTATTTCAGTCAACAGGACATCCTCGGTGATATTGTCTTTTATACTTCGCATCACCTGTAATATATTGAGCATATAACTATCATGATATACAGAATCAGAGAGAAAAAGGAAATTCAAAATCAAAGGAGTTGGTAAAGGACCTTCTTGTAAGTATTGAAGTCATTGGGAGTTGACTTATCTGGTCTGACTCGCTTGAATATCCATTCATTTCTATCACCATCCCAAGCACACTCGATGATCTTTCCAGAATAAAGCACGGGGTCTGAACCTTCTGCAGATTTTAGATTTTCATTAAGCATTTGAATTGAACCGAATGCAACTAAAAAAACAGGACAAGCTACAGACTTCAAAACGTAAACATGACAACATCAGGCGCACACAAGTGTTGCTGAAACATCATTGCAAACAAACTTAGCCGCCAATTCCCATACCCAACTTTCTGGTGGGGCTAGAAATTGGTTATAGTGATAAGAAAATCACCAATCTCGAGACCAAATAAGCATGTGAACCAGTACTGAGAAACAAATGAAACCATGACCTGACTAGACATAGTAGAATTTCCTATTCTATAATGAAGCTAGACTGCTTTTAATTTCAAAAAAGTGAAGCAAGAATGCTTTAAATTTCAAAAAAATAAAAAAATGAAGCATGAAATCCCATTGTTAGTTGAGGTTATAGTATTTACGTAGGGGAAAGAGGAGGGTGGAAGAGGGAATAAAAACTTCAAAGAATAGTCCTATCATATTTATATGCAGTGTAATAATTCATTACTAAATAACTGATTGTCCTATTTATTTATTCATAACAAAAATTTAGGTAAAGTTTAGCATAATTGTTGAAATATATATTACTTTCTTTAATTATTATTCTATTTTAATGGTTGTTTATTTTTCATTATGTCACTGTTTAATTAAAGAGTTGACTAGTTGTATTCTCTCTTATAAAAGGAGCACCATTCTCATTGAAATAAACAACTCTCAAATTATAGAGTAATTTCTACATGACATCAGAACCCCCGATTTTTGGGGGTCTTGCTTCCGCATAAACACTAGCCGCCATCATTACGGCTCCTTTTTCTTTTTTGGTTTTTTATATCCAGCAAACACTGTTCACCGAAGTATTGTTCATACCGCGGCATTGTTCACGCATCTACTATTAATAAAGCTGACACTGTTCATACCGTGGTTACTGTTCATGTGCGTACTATTCACCTCGGCGGTACTGTTCACTACCGCGGTTACTGTTCACGGGAAGAAAAAAAACTCAAAATCGTAGCTTGCAGTGTCTGAGTCGGATCAAAAAGTGAAAATTCAAACGGGATGAAGAAATCTAAGATCAGAAGAGAGAAGGCGCGGCAAAGGGTGATGATGAGTAAGACAATTTTCAACTCGTCAACTGAAGGTCGTGCACTCCAAGATACTTCTGATCAAGGGCAGCAGTCTTCCTCAAACTTCCGTCCACTAATGAACAATTGTACAAGCTTCTTGAGCCTCAAACAACTTCTCGTATGTTTTCTTTTGGTTCCATTGCCCAAAAAGGTATTTTTTTAGAGTCAGCCCTCCTTAGTGTCAAACCAAGTCGTACCTGGATTGTTGATTTAGGTGCTACTGATCATATGACAGGAGAGTCTAGTATGTTTTCTTCATATAGTCCTTGTGCAGGTAATTTAAAAATTAAGATTGCCGATGGTTCTCTTTCAGCTGTGGCAGGAAAAGGTTCTGTCATTATTTCTCCATTATTAACTCTTCAGCATGTTTTACATGTCCCCAATCTGTCGTGTAACCTATTGTCTGTCAGTAAATTAACCCGAGATAAAAGGTGTCAAACTCATTTTTTTGATACTCATTGTTTCAGGATTCAATCTCGGGGAAGATGATTGGCAGTGCTAAGCAGAATGGAGGACTCTACTACCTTGAAGATGAACTTGAAACTAGACATCAACTTGGACAAATAAGTTCTTTCTCTAAATATTTTTTGTTTCAAATAATAAGGATGATGTTATGTTGTGGCATTTAAGATTGGGTCACCCAAGTTTCAAATATTTAAAAACTGTATTTCCGAAATTGTTGATCAAGATTTTTCTTCTTTTCAATGTGAAATTTGTGAACTTGCAAAATATCACCGAAACTCTTTTCCTGCCCAAACATATAAACCTTCAAAACCTTTTTCTATTATTCATAGTGATGTTTGGGGGCCTAATAGGATTAATTCTTTATCCAACAAAAGATGGTTTATCACCTTTACTGATGATCATACTAGAATTTGTTGGGTATATTTATTAAAAGAAAAATCAGAGGTTAGGATAAATTGTCAAAAGTTTTATTAAATTGGTGCAGACTCAGTTTAATTCCACTATACAAGTTTTCAGAACTGACAATGGAACTGAATATTTTAACACAGTTTTGGAAAATTTTTTTATGGAAAATGGGATAGTTCATCAAAGTACATGTGTTAACTCACCCCAACAAAATGGAATTGCAGAGAGGAAAAATAGGCACCTTGAAGTGGCTAGAGCCTTACTTTTTTGCACTAAAGTTCCAAAATACTTATGGGGTGAGGCTGTTTTAACCGCTACACATTTGATAAACCGCATGCCATCTCGTATTTTAAACCTTAAGACTCATCTCGAAACTTTTTTAAAATTCTTTCCCATTGCCTCTATTTCAGCCGATTTGCCTCTAAAAATATTTGGATGCACTGCATTTGTCCATGAACACAAACAAATAGGCAAACTTGAACCTCGTGCTATTAAATGTGTCTTTGTTGGATATTCCTCCACTCAAAAAGGGTATAAATGTTTTGATTCCATTTCTAAACGGTTGCTGGTAACTATGGATGTTACTTTTTTTGAAAATAAACCTTTTTTTGAAAGCAATCATCTTCAAGGGGGGAAATCAAATGAAGATTCATCTTATTTTTTTGAGAATTTAATTCTATCAGAAAATATGTTTATATCACATAGTTCTAGGCCATTTGCACCTAAAGAAAATGTCCAAGATAATGTAAGTGAACCTACTCCTTTCATGAGTGAGGATGTCACAAAATCAGGGGCAACAAACCAAAATTCTAACAAAGACTCTTTGGAACCTAAGGATAATCAAAAATTAAGTCAAATGTCACTACATGAACATCCTTATAATGAAACAGAAAGAAAGTTTGGAGAAGGTGAAGGAACTTGGAAAGGAGTAATTTATGAAAGAAGGAACCATGATAAAGTAGTAGAAGACTTGATTCCTCAGCACAGTCATGGATCTGAACCGAGGGAGAATCAACCTACAAATATAAAGAAAGGTAAAATTCCTCCTGATATTCATGATCCTATTCTTGATGTTCCAATAGCCCATAGGAAACCAGTTAGAGCTTGCACCAAGCACCCCATGTTAAGTTCGTATCATATTCAAATTTATTCTCCTCTTTTTCTGCATTTACCTCTCACTTGTCTTGTATAGAAATTCTTAAGAATGTACAGGAAGCTCTAAATGTTCCAAAGTGGAAGGAAGCTGTGTTTGAGATGAGAGCACTTGAGAAGAATAACACTTGGAGTGTTATGACTTTACCAGCTGGAAAGAAAACCGTGGGTTGTAAGTGGGTGTTTACAGTAAAATACAACTCTGACGGTTCAGTAGAAAGATATAAGGCAAAGCTGGTTGCTAAAGGGTTTACTCAGACTTATGGCATGGACTACTCAGAAACTTTTGCTCCTGTTGCAAAGTTGAACACTGTTAGGATCCTCTTATCTCTTGCTGCGAATTTGGATTGGCCTTTACATCAATTAGATGTAAAACATGCGTTTCTCAATAGTGATCTAGAAGAAGAAGTGTACATGGATGGCCCTCCAGGCTTTGAAGAAAAATTTGGGTCAAAGGTGTGCAAATTGAAAAAATCTCTTTATGGTTTAAAGCAGTCTCCAAGAGCTTGGTTTGAAAAGTTTACTCAATCAGTAAAGAAACACAGATACACTCAAGGGAAATCAGATCACACTCTATTCATAAAGTACAATCCTAGTGGAAAAATTACTATTTTAATTGTTTATGTCGATGATATTGTTCTTACTGGAGATGATGTGACAGAAATGGAAAGACTAAAGAGCAACCTCGCAGCAGAGTTTGAAATCAAAGACTTGGGATCCCTAAAGTACTTCCTTGACATGGAACTAGCTAGATCAAAGAAAGGAATAACGGTGTCTCAACGAAAGTATGTTCTCGATCTCTTAAAATAAACATGTATGAGTGGATGTAGACCTGCAGATACTCTCATGGACCCAAATGCAAAACTTTGGGAAAAAGGAGACACACCTGTCGACACAGGAAGATACCAAAGGTTAGTTGGAAAATTGATTTACTTGGCACATACACGGCCTGACATTGCTTTCCCTGTTAGTGTTGTTAGTCAATATATGCATGCCCCTTATGAAGAACACCTTGACGCCGTCTATAGAATTCTGAGATATTTGAAGGCTGCCCCTGGAAAAGGCGTATTCTTTGGAAAAACTAGTGATAGGAATGTGGCTATTTTTACTGATGCTGATTGAGCAGGATCCATTACAAATAGAAAGTCGACTTCGGGTTATTGTACCTATGTATGTGGAAACTTAGTAACATGAAGAAGTAAGAAGCAAGGTGTAGTTGCTAGAAGCAGTGCAGAGGCTGAGTTTAGAGCAATGGCCCAAGGAATTTGTGAGGGTCTTTGAATTCATCGAGTTCTAAAGGAGCTAAAGATGACAGTAGAACTTCCATTGAAATTATATTGTGACAACAAGGCCGCAATAAGTATAGCTCATAATCCAGTTCAACATGATCGAACAAAGCATATTGAAATCGATCGTCACTTTATAAAAGAGAAAATAGATTCTGGAATTCTTTGTCGACCTTTCGTGCCTTCAAATCAACAAACAACTGATATTTTGACCAAGAGCTTAACAAAGACAAGTTTTGAGCATCTCATAAGCAAGCTGGGCATGATTGATATCTATGCACCAACTTGAGGAGGGGTGTTGAAATATATATTACTTCCTTTAATTATTATTCTATTTTAATGGTTGTTTATTTGAACATCTCATAAGCAAGCTGGGCATGATTGATATCTATGCACCAACTTGAGGGGGGTGTTGAAATATATATTACTTCCTTTAATTATTATTCTATTTTAATGGTTGTTTATTTTTCATTATGTCACTGTCTAATTAAAGAGTTGACTAGTTGTATTTCTCATTGAAATAAACAACTCTCAAATTATAGAGTAATTTCTACAATAATATTACTAGCCCAAGTACAGACCCACTGATGCAATAATCTCAGATATACCCTGATATTCCAAACATACATTGTAGATATTCAAATAACTAACAAAATAAACTGAATGAGTTGGACAGGTATGATGAAATAAAAAAAATCTTCCTGACCTTCGAATGCAACAATGAACCCTTCCATGAGTTTCTTTTTTCCACGTTCATAGAGAAAAAGTAGCTGACGATCATCAACAATCTGTCAAACACAAACAGCTAGATATTAGTTGAATGCATCGGCAGCAAACTAGAAGTGACCAAATGATAAGTGGAACGAGAAATATTCAATAACATGTGTAATAAGTTAAAAAATATCACCTCAAAGAGAAAATCAACTGAATTCAGAGCAGCATATTTCCACTTCAAGAGACCTTCATGAGTACGAGGTACATAAGGATCGTCCCATCCCTGATCATAAACATTGTCAGTAACAACCTCCATTCGCTTCAGTAACATGAGGGAAAGAAAAAGAAAATACTATGTGGTAAGGAGGAAATAAATGAATGGACCAATGTATCTATTCTAGACTATAAGCTAGTCTAGGTGACATTGATCCTCTATAAGCTAGGCTATATAGTATATATGATTTCGGTTTTACTGGACTGGACATGATCTTAAGATTGCTATAGAAGGTACAAGAATATCCATTCTCATGCTAAATAAGATGAAGCAGTATGTAGATCTTGATGTGAGAGAGAACCAATGGGGGAAAAATACCTTAAAGACTATAAGCCACATGATTGAAATATTGGTTACTAGCCAGCTTGGCATTGGACCAGAAGCAAGTTACTCACAGGTCAGAAGAGATAATCTCATCAATATTCAGTAGAAAAGAAAATGATCTATACTCATTACCCACCTGAAATATGAGACCATCTGCATCATGTGAGAGTTTCGGAATGAATTCGTTCAAAAGTTTTGTCACAGTAGAGAGCAACCAAAAATCTTTCCTCCGCACCTAATCATTTCAGATATATATCAATAGCCAACTACCAGGTGAAAAATAAAGCTCGAGCTGTATGCCCAATTTCAGGTCAGAAATGCATACCCTGAAAGGCTCCATGTCATATCTATAGTAAGGATGTTTGCTATGGTACCGTTCATGATTCCTGGGTTCAATCACTTCTTTCTCAAGCATCTTCCACCGCTCACAGAAAGGCCGCTGCTCCAAATTTGTACCAGATTAACCATAAACTTGTTAATAAGGAAAACAAACATAGATTATCGACGATAAAATTAGAAGAAAAGCTATACAAACATTTGAATTAAACATTATTTTATCAACCAAAAATTAAATTGATTTCAGGATATTTAATCTTTTAAGAAAATATAACTAAAACACACCACAGCATGGTCTATTTAAAATACACAAATCTAGAAGCGCAATACATGAGAGGACATGTTAGCATTTTACACCTCTATCTTTCTCTACACTGGATTTCCCTCTCTCACTTCAATGTGTGAAATGCTATTATTAAAATATCATCCTCGTGTATTCTCATCTGATGCTAGCCAAGCCCTCAACTAAAGGACTAAATCCCTACTTTTGTTTATCATAATATACAGCCAACAAGATCACACAATCAGCTACGTTGACAGGAACTTTGGGTGATTAACAAGCCCTCAACTGATGCTAGCCAAGCCCTCAACTAAAGGACTAAATCCCTACTTTTGTGTATCATAATATACAGCCAACATGATCACACAATCAGCTACGTTGACGGGAACTTTGGGTGATTAACAAAGAATCATGCAAACAAAAAGCAAAGTAAATAAATAAAATAAAAAAGTAAAGATAAGAAGATGAAAAGTGTATTGATCTTGAAGCCACTATAGAAACAATAGCTATACTGCTTCCACAGAAAATAAAATAAATTAAGAAAAAACTGCTATGTAAGGTCATAAAACAAACAGCTGGTATGCTGTCTAGAAAAACAGGGTTGCATTTGCTTAGTTAGCCACGAGAAATTGAAGTTAAGAAAAAAAAGGTTGTAATAAATTCAGTATTTTTGCACTATGCAAATAAAATTACACCTAAGGGCATGATTATGGAACAACTTTATTCGAAACCAAAATGAGAACAGCAAGTATTGTATTCTGCAGTTACAGAAAAATCGAACCTCTATCACAGACACGAAGTTGACCGCCATCAGATCATAGATTAGGTATCTCCTTTCCTGCTTTTTTGAATCTGGCACTGTATCAATAATCATCTCCCCATCAAGTAATGTGAAGTGGTGAGTCTTCTCTGCCAAGCCCTTGAAAGCCAAAATATAAGTGTATTAGCAGTATACCGCATATTCAGAAGCTTTCACTTTAAATTAACAGTATTAGTAGTATACCACACATACATCATTTGCAACCCTGCATGGAAACCTCATTTGAATCCTTCTAAAATTGAAGTTTCTATCAATCAAGAAGCACCCATCCATGGTTATTAGCATCATATATCTTGTTCCATCAGCTTTCCATGTTGCATAGTAGTAACGCTGGCGTAGCAACTGTAAATTTTCCCTGCTTGCAAAGCAACAAAATTTAACATACTACGGATACAAAGGTTAAATCAATAAAGAAATTTAATTACTACATTTACTGAACTATGGAAGCATAAAAGTAAATGACAAGTTTAGAAAGAGATTTAAATATTAATATAATATAGAAAAATTCAAATAATTAGTATAATTACAACAGAAATCTTTTTGGCACTAAGACTATATCTGTAAGAGACAAGATATGAGACTCTTGAAGTGAACCATTCATTGTGAAGGAGAGAAGATGGAATGCTAGCTAAGGATGATGCATTTCTGGAAATAATGAAAACAATTATTTTGGTATTTTCATTGTTTCCAAAAATGCACACAATTATTCATTTCAAGAGTCTATTTTCTCTTTGTTAGTAGGTAAAAACAAATTTAAAAAAAATGAAAATATATAATGTTTTACAAAGTAAATGGGGCCTTAGGTTTGCCACTTAGTTTATCACTATATAGCATGTTAATGGCTCAGATAAATTGGACCTGTTTAAAGAAACTGGGTGTGACCCTGGAAATTGCATGTGTCCTCTGGCCTGCACATTCAGAAATTAATAAAATGCATTAGAGATACATTAATAAGGTAAGTCATAGTTTAAAGAGGGGAGAATCAGCAGCTAAGAAAAATCACAATTTAAAAAGAAGGGGGCAAAGCAAAGCAAAACCATGTTATCAGAAGCTAAGGTAAATATATATGAAATCAAACACAAAATTCAACAATAGTCTGGGTGTCTAATTTATTCATGAATTTTCTGACGTAATAATGTCTCACCTGCAGAAAGATGGAAAGTTTGTGGAATAAAAGAAGCATATAGAAAAATAATGACCTTACAGAAACAATAATCACAAATCAATCATAAAAAATGACAGACCAAGCTTGATTTTAATTACAAGCAAAAAATGAGGTTTTAATGAAAGACACAGTTGCCTGTTTGACCTTGCTGCTAAACTTCGTTTTTTTTTTATTTTTTATTTTATAATTAGCTTATTTTAAAAAAAATAAAAAATAAAAATCACTATCAGAAATAATTCGGTCAAGACAGAGCCTATTCTGTATACAATTTTGCTTCCTAGGAGAAGCACCAATTTTTGCTTCATGTTAACAATAGATTTTTTTGCATCTGCTATCACCTAAACAAATTTTTGGACAAACACCTAGAAAAATAAAAATCAATTTTCTAACTTAGAGAAAAATCTTATTGATTCCACAATATGGTTACAGAGACTCCCAGTAAAGGTAAAGCAACCATGAATCACAAAATTCTAGCTTGAAATAACATTCTTTTGCAAAACATGCATTAAAACCTCTACAAACATGGAATTTATTTTTTTTTTAAGCAAAAAGGATGCAGACGAAGCTGCATACCATGATAGATTAAAACAAAATAAAAAGGTTACAAAAATTGGGGGGACATAGACCTGACCCAGTGAAAATAAAAACAACGGAAAACCAACCTAAAAGATGCCATAGAACAGCCCAAAAGGTTACAAAAAACAACAAGCAAACAAACACGCACAACCGGTACAATCCAGCAGGCCCGCGTACGGACCCGAAACTAAATTGCAAAAAAAAGAGCCGTGCATGAATGAACACTAGTAATAACACAACCAGCACGAGTTGAACTCGAGCCTTTCACAAATGGTTATGAATCCGACTGTCAACACAGTAGCGGATCCACCAACCAATCACTCGCCGAGAAACAGCAAGTTTATACGGCCATTTCTAGCCTATCAAACATTTAACAAACATATAATGTCATGTCTAAGTGCACAATTGTAACCGACAATAAGGCAAACATAGATAAGTA